>VYXB01009793.1:0-241433 GCA_013397135.1 Pachyramphus minor | reverse complement strand
TTTTTTTTTTTTTTAATTGATGACCTGGCTGTCAGAGTTTAAATGATCAATAGCTGTGATATTTATTATCTAAGTGGTTATGATCAGAACTTTGTCACTCAAACTTTCTTGGTATCAGCTGGTATATGATAACATGTTTGAAATACCACTCAGTAAATCACTGATAATGTCAATGTAATTGCTGAGAGCTAAAACATAGTGTAATTCTTTTCCCATTGAAGCTGATGGCAAGAGTACTATTGATGGTGGTGGTGCAGAACTGAATCTGCTAACCAGAAAAGTATTTTCTTCTTCCTAATTGCATAGAAAAAAATCAACAATTTTCTTAAAACCCAATCTTTAAATGAGCTTATATTTATAAATGGTAACATACTAAAAATTTCATAATTGAGGGTTTTTGTGGATAATGCTGCTGTGACTATTTCAATATGTTTTATTTGTGAGTCAGATGTTAATATATTCATAAGTAGATGAATATATAAGTGCTCTTCATACATCTCTGTTCCATCTGTTATTTCTTTTTGCCCAAAGTTTAACTACTCTATGTTCAGTGCTAACATTGTTATTAGTATTTAATCATTTTTTGGCCATATATTCATTAGATTATATCAACAGAGTAGTTTTATTCTGCTTTTTGGAGTTTAATTTTTACCTGGTTGTTTTCTCATATAAATACTAAATTGCCAAAAATAAAATTTTCTATAAAAACATTTCCCCACTTACCACCTACCACCCCATCCCAAATGTTTCAATGGCAGGATTTCTCATGTTCTGGGCAGATTGTCTGGCAGAGAGACACTGTCATCACTTAGATGTGAGAGATTCAGAGTTGTCTTTTTGTTCTATACAATTTGGAACAGAGTCTTAAAGGTGGGCCTCCCACATCTGGAAGGTGCTGAGATGCAGACTCAGGTTCTGGCTGTTCCAACAAGTGTGATGAGTCTGTTTGCTGGGTGATCAGCTATCCTTCAGTTTTGTTTCTCTGTCTGATGTGTGATTACCTAAAATGCTCAGAAACGTCTCAGTTTTATTCCACTGCTGGGCAAAAATCAAAATCCCAAGAGAGTTTAATGACACAGTGCCAGTTTCTATAATTACTGTAAGCAGAGGTTAACTGAATGCTGAAGGTTTCTGCAATTATACTTCAGAACTATCATTTTGAGTACTGTTCATCATGTTTGTAACTCTTAATAAAATGTTACTGTTAAAATTCCTTTAAACTTGAATTTTACAGTTCTGATTTATAGAAAAAAATTTTAGTTGTTTGAAAATTTCAAATGTTTTGGTGCATCTCAAGATCAATGCTTATCTACTACACTTAGTCTAGAATATGTACTGACATTTTTGACAAGTATGAAAACAAATTTCACTTGGTAAAGATTTTATAAGCTAAGAAGACAGTGCACAGATGAAGGATAGGAAGAGTGGAGGAGTAACCAGCAAAATAAATATGGCTTGATTACACCAAAAATCTTGTTTCATTTTGTCTATTCCATGATTGGGATGTTTTTCAGTTTTTTTTTTTCTCCTTCTAATTGTCTATCTGATCATCACATCTACTTTCTAAATCAAATGAATGGGAGAAAGATTTTTTATCTTTTAAGAAAGGTGGCTGCTGTAGGAGGAAGTTATGGCAGCAAAAGTGGTGTTCATTGAAAATCAAGAACTTTTCCTCTACACTGTCATTGCAGTCAAAGGTTAGTGCAAACTGCTCTGCAGATAAACTATAGATAACATTCTGAGTTCTATTTTTCTCCTCTGAAGGTTATCCAGGCAATGTGTTTGTGGACTTGTACACAGCAGGGTTATTACTACATTTGCCTGCTGCTTTTGAACTTCCATGTGGCATTTGACTCTTTTGACCATCAGCTATAATTGTACTCTTTTTTTTTATTTTATAAAATTTATTACTTTGCTCTCTGATGTCTTCAGTGTCATCTGGAATCCCTCGGGGATATATTCTGGGATCTATAGTATCTCTTTGTTTCATGTATGGTGGTTGGAATTACTCGTGTTCTCAGTCCAAATAGCTGAGATGTGAGACAAATAGCTTTTGGCTGTGTTTATCACTCCTTGAAGACCTTGTTATAACATCTACAGTGCTGCCAGATTGTTCTTCTATTATCAAGGTTTACATGGTGCTAATTTTCTTAAGTGTAGTGCTGAAAGGATGGTATGTAAGTGGAATAATTTCAGCTGGAAGTAGAACCTCTTAGGGGTCTTTTCTCTTCCTTGTGTTTTAGCTTTTTCTCTTTCTAGGCTTGCAGTCTCACGAGAGTGTCTCAACTTTGGCTAAGATTCTAGACCATTTTGAAAAGACAATGTAGTCTAGGAGAAATAGACACCTGGCTTAAATTTCCAGTGGGATATACTTTTCATGCAGGGACAGAAAATGGAAATTGCTTAACTGCAATCATTCATTTATGCACCCCCAGACTCCTCCCTTAGTGAAATAGTCCAGGATCCCAAGATCTGCCACTTCTAGGTAGTGCACTCAGCTTTCTATCCTTTAAGGATAACTGAACCTCAGAGAAACCTCAATACCCACTAAAACTCAGAACAAAGCATAGTTTGGGGGAGAAAGGAAAGGAAGTATCCAATGCTGCCTCAGAACCCTTTCCTTAACTAAATGCTAGCACAAAGAGAAAACTTTGAAGACACTGGGAATTTTTCCATGTCATCTGCTCAGACACCCTTTGGATAATGACAGGCATCTTTTCCTCGGGTGGTGACTGGTAGATAAGTTATGTCCAGCTTTACTCATGGGCAGTGGCTGAAATGGGAAGCTGGGCTGCACTTGAAGCATTTCCCAGGATGTGAGAAAAGAGGTGAAGCAGGTTCAACATCTGTGTTTGAGGAGCATCTTCATACCCGTGGTGACTATTTACACTCTTTTGGCCATGTCTCTACCTGAATTCTAATTCTTCAACATGGCCTTTTTGTTCTGAAACTTGAGGCTCCCAAATAATTTGGATCAATAGAATTCTGCCAGTCTTCAACGTCACAGAACCTGGTGTATATAACTTCGAATTGCAGTGCTGTGCATTTATTATTTAACAAGTTTCTGCAGATTAATTTCATGTCCTGCAAAAGAGCAGTGCTGTAAGAGGAAAGAGGGGGGCAGAATTCTTTCGCACTTTTCCCTTACACGTGTATATACTGGCATTCGTGTATACACATACAATTGCTTACTTTTACTTCTTCTGAAAAAAAAGAAGCATGAATTTTCTTTAGCTTTGCTGCAAAAAGGAGTTAACACTCTATTTTTGTACAAGATTTTTATCTTTTCATCATGAAACTAAGAAAAAGTGGTAAATCTTTGCTTTAAATGTGGCTATGGTCAGTTTTGTTGCTTTGATACTGAATTTCTTCCTCCTAAGGAAGTAGAATAAAAGATTTTTATTTTTTTTTAAAGAACTTTTAATTATTTTTTAAAGAAAAAATACTTAGTATGTCTGAGACCTCTGTTTTCAGAAAATTTTGGGCTTTTTTTTTTTTTGGATGGACTTGCTTTCTTAAAATACAGTTTTATACCCTTGTATTAGATTTTCTAAGTGAATTAATGCTGATAAACAAGTCCAGATTTTGCAGAATGATTAGATTGAATTACGACTGGATAACAGTTCCTGTCTCTGGAACAATAATGTTAGATAACTTACAATGATAAAATTAAAATTTGCTTTTAATTCATGTCTGAATGGACATAGTAATAACAGATACAGGTCAAACTAAAAAGCAAAACAGAAGACTTTTTTCTGTCTTATATGCTCCAACCAATAAAGGTGACTACTAAAGGTCATTATTTTTATTTATCTTTAAAAAAATGATCATGGAATGTGCAAAGAAATAGCCAGTCTTATGGAATACTGGTCTTGGAGTAGAGAGAGCTTCCTTCTATTCCTGTGCTGATAACTTCTTTGATGTTATTTCTTAATGCCTCTGGGTTTGGTTTTGGTTTTGTTTGGTTTTTTTTTTTCATTTAGAGCATATGAGATTCACAGCAGAGATCTGTTCTGCTTTACTGTGTGTAGTTATTCACGCCTTACAGAAATGCAAATAAATGATTCCCACACTGCTTTGAATTAGAATTTTGTGGTAAGTTTTTGGTGTTTTGTTTTGTTTTGGTTTTTTTGTGGGTTTGGTTTTTTTTGTTTGTTTGTTTTGTTTTTAACACAGAGATAGTAATTTTCACCCATGTTTTTAGAAGTCCAGGTGCTATATGGTTCTGGTTCATGGCAAAGGCTTCCAGTTGATATACTGCTAGTAGTAGTAGTACTACTACTGCTACTACTACTACTAATAATTTTCTCTTTGTTTCTATGGTTTCAGAACAAAACTAAACTCACAGAAAAGTAAGTGGTCAACTTGAGATCACTTTCATCCTGTAATGCTAGGAAAATGCTTGTGTTAAGCATTTTTATTGTATTTGTGCATGCTCCTGCATGTTGTGTATAGAGTATAACATAACAATAGAAGAATGAGGTCTAGGCTACTAAATACTAAATACTTTTTAAAAATAATACTATCTTAAAACCTGTATTTCCCTCAATTTTAGAAGGGAAAGAAAAAATACTTTAAAGAGAAATCTGCAAATGACTGGAAACTACACAGATGAAGTGGGGAAAAAAAGAGTTGAAGACTTAGTCTGTGTTCTGAGCCAAAAGTATTACCAAGGATAAAACACAAGGTAGACAAAAATCAGGCTCAGATATTCAAAGGAAAGTTATTAGAGTAGAGATGACAGGCACTGAGGCAAGATTTTAATGGAGTTCCAGAGTAGCATTTTCCAGATTCTGTTTCTTTACTCTTAGTGAAAAAAGTTGAAGGAACAGAAGGAAGGATCACATAAACAAGTGCAACTACACTAGACTGTCACCAAATAAACCTGCTTTTTTCATTCAATCTACATGATTCCTCACCTTTTACACAAGAAAATGGATTTTCAGATTTTACCCCAGTAAATTCTACCTAAGATATTTTTGTTGAAGATTAAGATCAGACAGAGGGTAGGGGGGAAGGCTGAGGCTGGAAAGGAAGGTGACCTTAGAAACCATGAAGTACGTGCAGGAATCCTTGCAGTGCAAACATCATCTACAATGCCAGGTGAGGTCACAGCACAGATTAGCCATGACAGAGGCTGGGGATACTCTTTGATGAAGGGCTGGTAACAACTTCCTGAGGTTTCAAATATTCTGGGCATCACAAGTAAGAGAGATTAACATTTAAAGATCCCTCTCTCCAACTCCCACAAATTAATGGTATTTTCTGGACCCTGTAACTCTGCAGTTACTCCTAGTCTATGCTGCCCTCTCCTGCTCAGACTCACAGTCGCAGAGATTACCTTTGCATTTGCAGTCAGATGTTGTTTATACAGTACTGTGTTTTTTTCATATAGTTAATAAAGGAAGCATTTAGAGATGTATGCACTATTAAGGTTAATGGTTAACATGAAGCTGGCATGCAGCTGGACAGCTTGTCAAGGTAATTGTTGGACTAGTAACAGGACTCTTCCTTTACAGCAGTTTATTTACAGATATGAACAAATGAAGGGGGTTTTATGCTAAAAGGAAGATTTGTCGGAAATATTTTATTAAATTAATAGCTTTACTATTCATAAGGTAAAACGTAAGTGACATATTTTATTTATTCTGATGTTTAGCTCCTTTGAAAAAGATGGAAAACACTAAGCCATGAAGTGGACCAAGCTGTTGGCACAGAACAACTCTTTGTTACACATTTGCTAGCATTTTGTCCAATCTACCTTTGAATGTGCTAACTTTCTGTCGTTTGTAGCTTAGAACTCAATGGATCTTTCAGTAACAACACTTTTCTGTATCTTGCAGTTAATCTCATTATATCCCTTGTTGCTAAGCCTCCTCTTTCCTTGTTTGTTAAATATTTAGGGATTGCTATTGTCTTCTACTGCCTTAGCTGAGCTTAGATATACTTAACTCTCTTATAACTATTCCTTGCATGTTCTTGACTTGTTTTCCTGCTTCTTTTAGAGTACATGCCTGTGTCAGTGATGAGGCACCCGGATCTGAACACTGCACTCTGCAGCAGTATGAAGAGTTGAAGGATGCCTCTTTCTGTGAAACTAAATTTTATGCACCTTCTTACACTATTTATTGCCTACAATGTTTTATAATTTTTAATTGAAATGACACAATGAGTATTCACCCTTCCAATGACTACTTAAAATGACCATAGTGCTGAATAACTTCCTAATGCTGAGTGCCTTCTCACAAAAAGCTATTCAACAACCTAGTCATTGTTATGTGGCATTGCTTTCTACGTGTCAGTTACCCACTTTTCTTTAAACCATGTTGTTCTCCTGTTTAGAATAAAATAAACTAATTTTTCACTGTATGCTGCAAGAGTTACAGCCTCAAGTAGAATTACCATAAAATCACAGAATATCCTGAATTGAAAGGGACCCACAGGAATCATCAAGTCCAACTCCTGGCCCTGCGCAGGACAACCTCAAAAGTAGCACTGTGTGTCTGAGTGTTGTCTAAAGACTTCTTGAATTCTATCAGGCTTGGTGCTGTGACTCCTTCCCTGGGAGGCCTGTTCCAATGCCCAGCAGTCTCTGGTTGAAGAACTTTTTCTTAATACACAAACTAAACCTCCCCCAACATGCCTCCATGCCGTTCTCTCAGGTCCTATCACTGCTTACGAGAGAAAAGAGGCCCCTCTATTTCCCTCATAATGAAGCTTTGTTGCCGTTCTTTAGACACTCTCTAATAGCTTCATATCTTTCTTATATTGTGGCACCCAAAACTGCACCCAGGACTCAAGGTGAGGCCACATTAGAGCAGAGTAGAGCAGGACAATCACATCCCTCAGCTGGCTGTACCTTTCTTGCATTCTCTTCAACAATTCATTTTGGGATACTAGAAACCAAGAAATTCACTGTATTTTGTAACATGCATATTCCATTACTGTACCCAAACCTGTGCACTGTATTGCTTCTGTGTCATGATCTTCCTCATTCATCTAAAACGAAGTGAAACAAATTAACTCAGGAATGGAGCGTATTTTTAGATTCTTCTGCTACTGCACTATTTCACACTCTCCCCAAGGTGTTGAAAGAGTAACTTTTCACTCTACATTGTTTACTCGTGCCCCCTCAAAGATCTTCTCTGAGATTCTCTCAGATCTTTTGTTGGTGAAGAGCAGAAACCGCTAATGCAAGTTAAACCTTAATGCTTTATCCCACCTATGTATTGTCCATGAGAGCTTGGCCCTACAAGGTGCTGAGTCTTCTGGAGACTGTCTGGAGAGGGACTTATTTTTACCTCAGATGGGACTGCTCTCCTGAACTGAAGTTGAACATTTTCTTAAGCTCTTTTGCAGAGCCTGGATATTACAAGGGCAGTAAATGAAAAGTACTTAATACTGCAGTTCCCTTGGGCTTGCAAGGCATTTCAGTGTCCCCTCTGAAGTACTGCACACTCTTCACTCCTACTTCTTTCATCTCTCATTGCTCGTTTCTCTGAATTCACTAAGATAGCCAGTGTGCACAGGATGAACAGCATTTAAACCTCAGAGTATTCCAGGTCTTCTTCACTGGACAACAGGTGCTTCCAGCAGTTTTTAGTTCATTTTTTGTTGCTGTTTTTTATAATTTTCCAGAAGGAGGGGGGCAGTCCATGTTTCAGATGTAATCATTTTCTGAGGGCTGAGTAGCAGACATGGATAGAAGACGCTAGCATGGTTGCTAGCAGGTGGCTGTTTGTTCAGACTATACTTGACTATGTTCGGGGCCAAGCAAAGGAATCAGAATCTGGGGTATTGTGCAGTTTTCTAAATCACCTCTCCGGTGCTGAAAACCCCAGCCAAAGTCCTTCAGTGGTGTTTATTTTTTATATTATTTAGTTAACAGAAAAGGAGCCTTTCAGTGCAGATAAAACTGCCCATTCTTTAAAAGCCAGTGTTTTTTTGTTATATTTATTCATTTATCAATGCTGTGAAAGTTTCATGTGCTCCAGCCATTGATTTCAGGAGCCAATGCTATTTTTCCTGTTTATTATAATTTATTGTCTCATTGTTGCCGGTAGTTTGCACTTAGCTAAGTTTCCCACACAATATACAGGAAACATCTCTATAGCATCAGGCTTCCTTAGATTGATTCCCACAGGGGCTGGGAGGGACAAACCACTCCCGGGTGCTTTGTGATGTGGCTGCACACAGTCATGTTAAATCCACCATTTGAAGACTTCCTTCCTTGCACAGACAGTAGCACATGCGGTAGCCAAATCAGGTCTGCTCCCACCACGTGCTCTCCCACACCACCTCTGGGAAAATTTTACCTTCATGTGAGCTTTCACAATTGTATTACTTTCTTTTCAAGCACTTAACACATTTGTTACCAGTCTCCAATGAAAAAGTGCATCTCCAAGGGTGTCTATTTGTATTAGAGCAAAGCTAATGAAATTATTCACTTATTTTGTTTCAATTTACCTTTCCTTATTGTTGATTAACTGATGATTTGCAAATGTTGACTGATGTATTAAGTTGTCTAGGTGGAGGTGCTGTAGGTAGTAAAGAGAGCCAGTATACATATGTTCTTTTGAAAACATTCCTTAAATAATAACCTCAAGGGTCTCCTGGGAAAGCTGGGAAATTAAATGAACATTGTCTGTGTCTCCCTCATGAGCAATACTTCCCTGTTAACAAACAATGAGTTCAAGGGTTTAGAATAGAGACAATTTTATTGGGAGTGAGGGAGCAGCTGAGGGAAAGTTCAATATGGAATTAACTTTACAAAGTCAGTGATTCATAAATCAATTCTATTAAACTATGTCATCACCCTTTCCTGCTGCCTCCCTCTTTACTCCTTTCTCCTTTGTCATCCCCTCTACCTCACCTCCTCACCCTCCCGGATGTGCTGCACAATAGTCATGAGCCTACTCTCCTCCCTTGGTCCTGGTGGTTAGTCAGTGCTCTACCTCAGCACACACTGCTCACGTGTTTTTTGTTTGTGTTCTGGTTTTTTTTTTTCTTTTAAGTCAAAGTTGACTAAATCAGGTTTTGGCTAGGTCCAGTTCTTGACCTTACAAGGTCACACTGTGTTTGTCGTTTACAAAGAATCAGATGTTGGGAAAGCTGCTGTTGGTCCCTTGACTGGAGCAACATCAGCTCTGCTGAACATGCTGCAGTTGTCCTGATGATTTTCTGGTTTTCTGAGGTTTTGGCTAGAAGGACTGCAAACATTACACAGGCTGACATATAAGAAATTGTACCTAAACACTTTTTTACCATAAGGTTGTTCAAACACTGGAACAGATTGCCCAGAGAGATATTAAAAGTCTAACAGAAAATGGCCCTGACCAACTCTGAGCAGGTGGGTAGGACTCCACAATCTCTAGAAGTTGCTTCCCACCTCTACCATATCATGATTCTGTAAAAAGTACAGTGTTTTCAGTTGTCGGCCAAGACATCTGCAATATCAGTTCCAGAGCAACAAACACTATTTCATGTGAATTGAATAAATTTAAAACTGCAGTAGTGGGTTCTTTTTAAAAACGATTGCCAGAAGAATATATCTGGAAATATTTTGAGACCTTATAGGTTTATGTGGGTAACAGAAACTTTGGCAAAGTTCATGGTTAAATGCTACAAATTAAGAGGTTAAATTGTAGTGTTCATGCCAGACTCATGACTGCTCAAGACAAATTCTTTCTAAATGAAAGTTCACTGAGGTTTTATTATTATTTGTTAATAATTCCCTGTTGCCAAAAACCAACAGAGCACAGCTTTCCATTTTCCCATTCCTGTTCCTGTAGAAGTCAGACTGTTGTTTTGTCTAGTATACATATGGCTCCCATGACAAGAACACCGCTATGCATAGGTCTCCCCTCAATAAAACCCCAAGTATTTAGTAGCTCCTGGTCAGTCTGCAGAAGAAATTGTTTTCTAAGTTCTCACTTCAAAGCACAACAAGGACTGGCTTCAGGTTGCCTCATATGCTGGAATTAATTTTAACTGACCATACTAGAGATATAAATTTAATTGACCAATGCTCTTTTTAATATTTTCTTGTTTATTGACATGTATTTGTATGTATGTTTTAAAATAAAACAAAACCAGTTAATTCTGTTTGTCTAGCAACCCTTAGGAGTGGTTGCATTTCTTTTCTGTCAGGAAATTTAGTGAAAATGTATATCACGGAAGATTACCATCTCAAGAAATAGAAAGTTGGATAAGCTTTTTTTTCCTCCTAGGATCTTCTGCAGGTTTCCAAATATATTGACCAAGGTGCTTGGTGCTCCATCACTGTTTTTTTTCTTGGCATCCAGTTTGCTCTTTTAATCACAGGCAATCACCTTCTGCTCAGAGGTGCAGCTGAGCAGCTGTAAGAAATGTACTTCTTTTGCTGACTATCTTCCTGTTTGTTCTTCTGCTCATCTTTGTCACTTCATTTCTTTTCTTTCCTCCTACTCTCTCTTTTAACTTATAATATCTCTTGTTTTAGGGAACTTATGTACATCTAAAGTGACTACTTTTCTCTGACTCTTCCTTGTCTTTTGTCTTGATTCAAAATTTACGTATTTGGATCATTCTTCTTTTCAGGTGGAACCTTCTATAGTTACCTGACAGTGTTTAACATTGTGGGAGTGGCCGCAAGGTTATTAGCTATTACTAATCATAAGGGCAACCACTAGAAAGATATCCCTATAAAATTTCTAAATTTCCTGAAAATGTAGAGAAAAGTTAGAATATCTAGAATCCAAAGCACTTCTTATTTTTTTTTCTCCTGTAAGTTCTGTTAAGTTCACAAAATACTTTTCTGTACTTTACAAGGCTGAGGTGACTGGATGAAACTGCTCAGATGCCTGAGGCAACTGACTGAGTTGTCTGGAATGATAATAATTATTCAAATGATAATTATCCAAATGACCCAGATTTCTTCCTTGCTGTATCTTGACAAATTGCTAGGCAGTGACATCTCTGCTGTCTGTGATTCTGTTGGCAGACACATTTGGATGCCCTTATAGGCAAGCTATATACTATATATACCTATATATACTATATACTATATACTATATATACTATAAAACATATCAGGAGTCAGGTGTCTAAATTACACTGTCTTTAGTGTAGTTTTCAGCATTATTAGTACTATAACTGTGTCTTGCTTTTTCTTTCTATTGTATTTCATTGTCTTTATGTTACAGGTTCATCTTTGTATTATGCAAATTCAGAATATGCAGGCTATTTTCAACCAGCTGTTGCCAATTTACCCAAATTAATTTTATTTTGTCTAAGTGTTTGTCTTGAACTGTGTGCATACTGATAGTTTGTTTAGCTTACAGAGTTTATACCAGCAGGCTTACAGTTTAGGTGAAATAAAATATGATTTATACTAGAAACCTCCCCAGTGGCATCTCCTTGCCTCCCTGATCTCTCCGACTGGTATGGGAAGCTTTCCATCTGAGTTGACCTTTTATGGTGACTTCTGCTAAACAGATTAGACTTCAAAAACAGCAGTATTATACCAAAGGAAATTATGACCGGTAGAACTCTTTTATCTATTTCTGGGCCTTACTACATTCAGCCTTCCTTTATGTTCTGTGTTTTGAGAACCCTTCACTGGTAATCCTTTGGTCTTACTTGGATTTTTAATTTTTTTCCTTTATCTGTTAGTTTGTTTGTTTTGTAGATAACTTCTTATTGTTTCCTCTTCCTCTTTGCCACCTTGCTGTGAATTCATCTTCCACTTTTGCTGCTATAGCTGTAGAATTACACATACTCAGAACAGTGTTTCAGACTCTAAGAACAGTGGTGTACCTTGTGAGACTAACCTCCTTGTCTCTGTTTTGTGTATTGACAATTTAGATTATTTCCACTTTTTACACTCATCTTTAACCCTTTAATGAGAAGAAATAGACTTAAAGGATGGAAGAGAAAAACTGAAAAGCAGCAGTTGCTATACAAACAACAATACAGCAAAGTAGGGTTAAAAAGTAAATATACAGGAAAATCCTAAGCAATAGGATGAGCAGATTTGTGAAATATGAGGGATGTGCCGTGACTCTTATGACTCAGTAGTACTTGGCCTAGGAGTCACTCTTCCATATGATCATAGGTCAGACAGAGAAAATCCATGACAGTCGTCTCATATATTGTTTCATTCTCTTCAGTATCTTTTTCTCTCCAGAACAATATAATAAAAGAGAAAAGCCCTCTTCTGTCTCTGCAACAAACCTGATGCCATTAGAATGTACTGTTAAACACTAAAAGAAAGAAGCTCACAAGTAAACAGTGAAGACCTAATATTTCTTTTAGTACCTGGCAGAAGAACAGCTCAGGCTGATGCTTTCAGAAGTCCAAAGTTTTCAAAAGGAGCACATCTGTGACCTCCCAGCTTTCTATGCTGGTAGAGTACCCCTTGCAAAATACATTTCAGTGCTTGTGGAATTTTGATGAAGCACCAGTTTGCACAAGATATTGTCAGCACATATTTATCCCAACTCTTGCACTTGGAATGAAGTGCTATGGACATAAGGAGCATGTGCATCACTAATTACTCAAATCTGCAGCTCACACCGATTTTGATTTCCCACCTTTCTGGCTCTAAAACCTCCTAACCAGTTAAATAATGTAAAGAAAATGAGAAACTCTGAATGGTCTACACACTTTGAAAAGCTTTATTAGTTTGACCATAATATTATGATTGACATAGCAGCACTCTTTTTATTTGAAACTGGCCTGTATCTGACTGGTTAGGAGAAGAAGCAGCAAGAACTGATAATTTATCTGTATAAAACCCATTGACTACTAGGAGTGACTTCTGCGATTTGGACTCTTATGTTGCTCATCATTGCCTCTGCCAGCTGTCTCTGAAAATAATACAATAAAGGATTTCACTGCTACAAAGATAAGGTGATAAATGAACAAATGAGGCATATAAGGCAGGAGGACATTTTTAATAACGTATAAACAAGAAAGGAATGTAGGACAGGAGGAAATGGCCTCAAGTTGTGCGAGAGGAGGTTTAGTTTGGGTATTGGGAAAAATTTCTTCATTAAAAAGGTTGTCAAACATTGGAACTGGCTGGCCAGGGAAGTGTTGGTGTCACAATCCCTAGGGTTATTTAAGAGATGTGTAGATGTGGTGCTCAGCGACATGGTTTGGTGGTGGATTTTGCAGATCTGAATTAATGTCTGGACTCCTGATCTTACCCATTCAAGCTAAATGAGTCTATGATTCAATGATTCTATGAAATCTAAGTTGAAGAAGCAGAAGGATGCAGAGATTCTGTACAAGTGGTTGTGATACTGTGTTTCTGCAGAGCAAAGAGCACCTACAAGTGGTCTAACAGCAGCAGAAGTTGACATTGGTGGTCACTTCAGATTGAACCCTAAAATTTTATGTCATTGTCATTGTACACAGTGTATCACACTAAACTGGAAGGTAGAATCCCTGAAACACAAAGTAAAATGAGTTGAGGCAATTGGAACTAAATATTCCAGGTATTTCTATACACAGTATTGAATTTATTTGGAAAATATATCACATCTATAAGACAACATAACTCCTCTCCTTCCCCAGCAATAAAGGCTGATTTGGCCTTAGAATCTTGGAAAAGATTAAAAAGAAAGACTTATTCATCATCAACAGATAACTTCCTAGAATAGAAGATCTCTCATAAGCACCGAAAGGGAAATTGCTGTAACCACTAAATTTTACTGTAAAGTCCCCTGTGCACCACAAAATGCCAATATTTGTTTTGAAGTCATTGTCATGTAACCTGTGATTGTGGACACCCACATAAGGTCTCTATCTATTTTCTGTACAAATACATAAGTTAGTATATCTCTTAAGGAATTCTTATATAACTTAACACATAAGTTAGTATATCTCTCATTGCAAACAGAACTCTTCAATTTCAATATTCAAATGAGAGTGGGGTTTTTTACCTTTTCTTTTTTTTTTTTCTTTAATTTGAAGTTTGCAAAAACTTTGTCCTGTTATATACATGTTGCTTTCCTCTTTTAGTGCAGTTAAGTGGAAGATAAACTGTGCTGGAACTTCTGAAGAGCAAGAAGTCTCCAAAGAGCATGTAAAATCAAAATCAGTAATGACCTCAAGAAAACAAACCTGCATATAGTAAGACAAATGTCATTTTATACTGGTATATCTGTCTTAAAACGGATGTTGCACAGATGCTGGTATTTGTTTCAATGGAACAGGAGTCTCCTAAGATTTATGTTAAGAAGGAATTGCTAGGTTTATAGTTGATTGGGAAAACCGAAAA
The DNA here is from genome assembly GCA_013397135.1 of Pachyramphus minor. Lineage (NCBI taxonomy): Eukaryota > Metazoa > Chordata > Aves > Passeriformes > Tyrannidae > Pachyramphus > Pachyramphus minor. The sequence continues at coordinate 227,167 of VYXB01009793.1, read as the reverse complement.
CCTTCTTTGATCCCTGAGTGCTTGATGTAGGTCAAATTGAGAAAAAGAAATATACCTATCTCTGTGAATGTAGTTCTTTAGTTCTTTCAGTCAGGCCATCAAAGGGACTAAATCAGAGCTACCATTCGGCTCACCATGTTACCACTAGATTAGACAACACTCTTTGCCAGCAACTGGCCATATACGAGCCAATCTTCAGACACCACCAGGGTAAACATGGGGTTTGTGAAAGTGGAATGATGTGATAAGAGAATGAGAATAATAAGGACCTTGGGGTTGAAAGACCAGCCTGTGGATCTTCAACCTTGAGATTGTTTTGAAGCGTCAAGAGAAGGTGCTCAGCAAATTCCCGTTACAGTTAAGACCAATATAGGATTCCACCTCTAAATATCACTAGTGGTCCTACTTTCTTCAAGGCAGTCAAGGCATTATTTTCGGGAAATGTGTTGAAAACTGAATGCTGCAAATGAAACATCACAGATACCTGTTGAAAATTCCTCTCCACAAGGAACAGATGGTTGTATGAAAGAATTTGTATTTGTGCCAGTAGAATAATTCCAAACACCCACATCGTGAAGGTCACTAAGTGCAGAATTAGCACAGACACCAGCTTCAGTATGATGGTTGCCAAGTCCTTGCTGCACCTGGCTGAAACCAAAACATAATCATCCTGGGGTGAGTCATGTTTGGTAACTGTGTCCTGAGTAAACCAACCAAATACATATCAAACTGAAATAAAACATTATTAGTTCATTAAATCACTTTTAAAAAGCAATTTAAAGTCACTGGATCAGTAGCACAAAAAGAGGATAAAGAGCCAAGGATTGGATTCCTGGAACAAACTTGCAAGCAGAACTACAATTTCTAAGTCTTAGGCTTCCTGCCAACTAGCAGAATCTCTTACATGAGGAGCTACAAGAAGCAGCTCACTTCTAGCAAGCATCACTAAACACTAGAAAACACTTGCTGGAAAGCACCAGCAAGAAAATACTACTGTGAAAATTGCAGTATAGCTGAAAGGAAATTTACAAGGAATTTAGGATTTTGTGAAAGGAGGAATTAAGGCTTATTATTACTAATAATAATTTTTTAATTTAAATGCTTAAAAATAATGTAATTATGTCCTTTTAATGGCCATGAGCATCTCCAAATGTCACCTGCTTCACCCTGACCAGGAGAAATGACCAGTGTTTTACGTTTTGAAACAAACTGTCATAGTGCCTTGGAGTAGAGCAGAATTTCTCCATTGTTTTTTAGATAGGACAGGGTTTTATTTTGAGATAGCACTTTGTATATAGCCCTTCTTAACAGTTTTCCAAAAGTGGTGGGTTTCTTTGTTTGTTTGTTTGTTTGTTTGTTTGTTTGTTTGTTTGTTTGTTTGTTTGTTTGTTTGTTTGTTTGTTTGTTTGTTTGTTTGTTTTTAATCTTTTGGTCCTTATACCTGGGTCCATTTAAAGAGAATGAACTTTTCATAAGCTTCTTAGCATACTAAGCATGAGTAGGAGGGTCCTGTCTTTTCCAAAGTATAATGCAGGTAATTACCAGATCTTTTTGTACATTTTCCATTTCATCTTCTGTTCTGACCATGCTATTTGTTTTTCGTTCTTCATTTTTGTGTTGCCCCCATTTTGCAGGTTTGTCCACACTAGTATTGATTGGTTTTTTCTTTCTTTTCATGAATGATGCTTACTTGGCCTCGGTTCATCAAATATGTTTCTTATTTTCTGACACTAGACCCTTAAAGTTCTGAGATTCTGTGTAGTTTGTTTCTTAACCATTTTGTTCTAATTCCAAAATAATTCCTTTGTCTCTTCCCTGGAAGATGAAGTTTCTATTTTACTGTGGGGCTTTCTTCTTTTAATGTTCCTCCTGCCTAGCTCTGAAACCAACCTCTTCCAACCTAGACAGCTTTTCCAAGTGGGGCACTTTGTCTCAGATTTGGATTCAGTATTACTGTTGCAAATTTCTCTGGCAACTTTCACTGATGCCATCATCTGCAAAGAAGGAAAACAAGTGTGAAGGACATTTATGTCCCAAAAAGGTTTTGCTCTGGGCCTAATCTGCATATGCATTCCAGTGAAAATATTTATATACGTGTTAAAAATAAGGTTGACAGAGAATATACAAATTGCAGCTAAATAGTCTAGAGTTCTCTCCCCCCCACCTTCCTAATAACCATTGTTATAAACCTCCTTCATATTTTAAATATCCCAACGAAGAGTCACTCACTTCCTAGCATCCCCAAAATGGGCTTTGTTCTGCTCAAATCATCATGAAGTAGTCTGAAGTCTCATATTTCAAGAATCTTGCTCTCCACTTAAATCATTACATTTAGTTAATGATGTAATTTAAATGAACAAAACCATAATCAGTGAATTTCTGAAAGTCCTGGTGAAATTCTCTATTTCCTAGCGTTCTATTGCCTGGACCATTTTGCTTAACTATATCTCCAGCCTGCTGCTCTTATAACTTTAGTTACATTTTCTCCTGTCTCAAATTAAGTCCTGGTCCTGAAAGATGCTCAGTACTTGTGGTGCAGTCACTTCTGTCTCCATTTGTAATCAACAAGAAAGGATGAAGCTCAGCTTTTTACACTACTGATTCTCCCTGAAAGAGAACAGCTAAAGGTTTGCAATATTGGTCTTTCAGATGATTGAATGTCAACCTCATTGAATTGAAGTTCAGACTTTCTTGACCTCTGGCTAACGTTGTTGACTTCATTTAACATTCCATCTTAAAAAAAAAAAAAATAAATAAAAGGAATAATGTAATGCTGTCTCCTTAAATCTTCCTGGCAGCCTACCCAGAGTGAACTGGGGAACATGAATATGCTTAAAAATGTTTAAGCTATCTCGAACAACTTTCTTTTGGTGACCTTTTTCTAGGATAATCTAATCTTTGTTCAGTCTGCTATATTGCAAGTATTGGAGTTCACTCCTATTTCTAACACAGACTCAAAGTGAGGAAATCCAGGAAGATATATTCTGTCATTGCTCCTGAAAACACATCTCTTTTCTTTGAGATTTACCATGCTAGTAAGAGTTAGGCATGAGCTAGACAGAGAGGTTAAAATTTTCATTTTATAGTTGAAATGAGAGAAATATAATGACAATTAGGTCCAGTTTCAGGCAAAGAGGAAACACAAAGAAGAAAGTAATACCCACTGTTCCCATGATTAGAAAGAAGAATGTGTTACTGAGGACAGGATGCACTGCACTAACTTGACCTCTCTGGAAGTGAAATAAGTAGGTTCCTCTCTGGTCAATGAATAGGAAATATGCATCTTTGGAGGGCATGTTTTAAATATTTTAAAACTTATTCTGGACCACAGACGGAGCTTAGACAACTGACTTAGATTGGACACATAGGAAATCATTCAGGTGCCTAAATGTAGATATGTGTGGTGCTAGTTTTGATACTCAAAGGAATTTCCTCTGTGGTGGGTCTTTCAGAGATGCCATATCAGTTCTCTCAATGCAAGATGTTTTAGACCACTATAAGGAGCAAAAATGTTATAGTGTAGGAAATACTGCCTAAATAAGATGCCTAAAATTTCTCTGCATCAAAGATATAAAACTGCAGGAGTGGACGGGGATGGATGAACAAAATTAGCTGTAATAAGGCAGAAAAGGAGAAACTTCCTAAGAAGACTATTTTGGAAACATATTTGTCAGAAAGACAATAAAGAAGTTTATTTTCACTTGCTAGTGTGAACTAGTCTGGCTTCAAAATTCAGTATCCAAGTGAGACAACAAACTGGGAAAATCATGAATAAAGGAACAGGAAAACTGGAAGAAAACTAAGACAAAAAGAAACTTTTCAAGAATAATTAAGCAAAAATACAGGTAAATCCTAGTGATGATTTATAGCTGCACAGCAGATCAAGAGACAGGAAAGATTTGGGATGGAGGAAGGTCATCAAAAGTTATCATGTGCTTTAGGACTATGACAAGTTCTCAAATGAGGGGAATAATAGTCTGCATTTGATAGTAAAAAGTAATTTTCTTCAAGAAGGAAGATTTTATGACCTTGTACTGGACTAATTAGCAGAAATTCAGTCAAAACTGATCTGACAATAACAAGAAAACACAAGCAAAATGATGGGATATTGAGGGATCTTTCAGAAGACTGTGAGAATGCAGACAGTAGAGAATTTAACATATAAACAGGTTTGTTTTTATTTTATTGCTCTATCCTGAGAGCAAAGGCAAAAGTTGGACAATGAAATGCATCCACATCAGTGGAAGGACAGTAAAAACAGCAGATGGCAAAGAGGAGTTTGAAGGAAGATTGGTAGAGAATAGGTTTATGCCAGGGAGGTAATGACTATTCAAGGCACTGTGTTAAACAGATAAGAAGTGAAAATTAGAGAAGAATCATTTTAAAAATTAAAATAATCACCCTGAAACTGTGACAAACTGACTGCAAAACCCTGATGCCAAACTATGAAGGGTTTGGGTTTTTGGCAGGAAAGTATGATTGTTTGGCTGACTTCAAAGACAGATGTACTGGCAACAATTGAACTGTTTCTGGGTCAGTCACATGTGTGTTTGCAACTCATTTCAAAAGGAGTGTTTTCTCAGTTCCCTGTTTCTCTCTCACATGTTTTCCCCAGTATGTATTCTTTCATTCTGTTGGATATTAACAATAGCATATTTAATGAAAACACTATGAAAATACTTTAAGAAACCTCTGTAAATAATTTCTGTGGCTGAAATGAATAAGTTGCAATGGATATACTGTGTAAATATTCTTTCTAATTTTTAGAAGAAAACATTTGTTCTACCAATTCCATTCAGCTATAGATGATGTTTAGAGAAGGAAATGCACTGAAAACATTTATTAATGTTATGAGACTTTCTTACTGTACTATATCAGTACATAACCACATGTCCAAAATTGCTCTGCCCAAGAGCACTATGTAATCTTGAAATATAGATAGTATTTCAGAAACACACAACATGGTAAAGGGAGGGTTTAATGGTCAACGTGTTGCCCTCTGAAATGAATAATATAATGTTAAAACATTACCCTTGATTTATACAGAAGTCTATATAGTTTAATTATTCTAATTTTATACATCCAAGAAACAGAAAAAAATGTAGGGAAATTATTTGGAAAATACCAGAGAATCCCTGGGTGTAATCCCCACCTGAGCAGGTAAGGAGTGAGGCAGAGCCACATCCTGCAAATTCTAGGGAGTTCAAGGATTACCATGTCTTTAGTTCATCCTTCATGCATTAAGAGCAATGGCCTTATCTCCCTACAGTGGATCAGAGGCCTTGTTTTGTGGTTAGAGGGCATGTGGAGAAGATCAGCTAAGAGTCCAGAAGGATTAATAACTGTGCAGCTATTTTTTAATGCTATTTCTAATCAAATATATACTTGTTTCCAAAAGCAATGAGGTTTATGCAGTTAGAGTATCTGTCTTACCTACTTACTCTCCCTAGGAACTTTTGCATCTATTAGGTGATTTTCACTGCATTTAACATAACAATAGACCAAGATTTGTGTGGGTTTGGTAGGTTTTTGGGTGTTTTTTTCTGGTTGTTTTTTGTTTTTGTTTTTTTTTTTTTTGTTTGGTTTGGTTTTGTGGTAAAATTAATGTTTGCGAAGATTTTGGAGTGATTGAGAAAGATAATTGCACATTTTGACAAATAAGAAACAAAGACTTTTATAACTGATATAATGCCAAGAAATATGAGAATTAACAGGATGTCAGGAGCAGATATATCTACTATTTCTGATATGATGTCTTCTAAGTCTGAGATTTTTGAGATTATGGAGATTCAGCCTTATCAATGTCTTTTTCCCCCACACTGAATGAGATGTTTTCTGCCCGAGTATAGGTGAAAGTTCAGGTTTTTGAGAAAATCCTACTGCAAAGATCCATGCTTTCCTCATTTTGTTGTACAATGTTGTACTGGGTTATGCTTTCCAAACTGACAATCCATGTGTTAATCTTCAGTATTTATATTCATTTGTATAATGGCTGTCAAATCCCTATTCTAGTCATTATTTCAAACCCTGTCTTCTACACCCAGACTTTTTATCAGGCATGATTATAGCGTAGGGAAAAATTTGTTTGAAAAGCTGAAAACTGAATGGAGTTTACATAAATATATTTAGCTACAAACATTAGTGACAAACACTAACATGCAGATCCATGGAAATCAAATCAACATGCAATTAAATTTCTACTTGTTGGCTTTTGAAGTAAAAATTATGAACTTTGTTTTCAGCTCCAGGGAGGAAAGAAATAGTTTTGTTGTTTCATTGTTGTTTGTTTTTTTTCTAAATAGAAAAGTTGAAGTCTGGTCCAACTGACTTTAAAGCTGTTAGAAGCTATCTAGTGGTCTATAAAATTTTATATTCAAATAAATGTTTAATGATTTGTAGTTTGTCAGCATTGAAGAACATATTTTATGAACTCCAATGTGTGGATTTATATGTGATTATGATTTATATGTGGTTATATATATGATATATATGATTCAATATTGAATCATGTTGTGAGAACAATTGATAAAGCAGCTTCATATTTGCTTTTGCTGATCATGTTTCCTCACAGAAATTGTTGTCATAACAAGTAGACAATACTTTATACAGATGATTTTAGTTTTAAAATAATTATTTTTTATATTAGTAGTAGAGTTGTCATAGTCTATGGGCCTAAGAAAAATGAATAGGATGAAGCAATATCTTTTATGAGATTAATAAATATATTTGAAATGCTCAGTTCCTCCCCCCCTCAAAAGCAATCCCAGAACAAAACCACCCATTCACCAACTCTTGATACCTAAACTCTTATTGTATTGATGCTATTTCTCATGCATGGCAAAGTGGGTCATTCTAAACTTAAATCTGAAATTTAAAAAAATAATCATGAGTACTTCAGTAGTCACTCAGTGCACAAGTGTGTTTGGAACAATAGATATTTGACACAACTTGAACTGGAGGTGACCTGGCAGTGCCAATCTGCAGATAGTATTTAGTTATATAATTTAATGGCCTTCACATTTTTCTATCTAGGTGTCTGAGGCAGGTTTCCTCTTTCATACAAATCTTGTGGTAACCTTTGCTCCCCAACGGTTTAAATCACATTCTTAAGGGATTAAACTGTTATGACAAAAGAGGAATGTTTAGATATTCTGCTTTGCAGCTAAAAATTTGTCCGATTAGAAATTGTGTATTTTATAATCTCAAGATCAAAGAAGCTTTCCATCAAAGCTTTATGTCTGCTATAATATTTTCCCAACCTTTGTTGAACCTGAATTGTTTTGGATTATCTCACATTGGGTTCACTGAGTATGCCTAGCCAAATGTGGGAAAAAGCTTCCTGCCAAACATTTTAAACATTTCACATATGTAGGGCAGAGGCAGTAAGCCACAGGTATTAGTTTACTGCAGTGGAGAAGCTTGCTTTAACAGTCTTTTTAACTCTACTTTTATATGAGATGCTTTTTGAGATTAGTATGACAGATAAAACCCCACAGGGCAACCGTTTATCTTCCATTAGGAATACCATTCACTTTCTTTAACCTAGTGACCTAAGCACTCCTGTAAAGAGTCTTTTTTATAGAGTTTTTACATCTCAATGGATTAAGTATCATTTCTCTGCTGAGGAGAAAAAAAACACAATTCAATTTCTTTAGAAGAATGGTTTGTCAGAGCAGAACAGCTTTTGTCTTTATCCATCTTTAATTCCAGCAGTCATGATCCCCAAATACTCACAAAACAATGATCATTCAAAGTTCAGATTGTCAGTTAATTTAAAATCCACTCACCAAGCTCCTTTATTTCAGTTTCACTATGTTTGGCAAGGCAAATAAAATATCAAGAGGACAGAGGATAGAGGGTTTAACTCTTCTCCGTGCTGTGCACTACCTTGATAGTCTTTAATGTTATTTGGCATAATCTTAGTGCTAAATTTGTATTTACAGTAATAACTTTTTTCTGCCAATACTCATTATTGAGATGTGTATATGCCTACATATAAAAAACATAATCAAAGTGAGTTTGAACAACTTCCATAAAGAAATAATCAAAGAAATTGTTTAGGCATTTCCAAATTGGAATTGTCTTAGAATTCAGCACTCAGAGTGAGGTGCATTCCCCAGGTTCCAATCGGTACCTTTTGGAAAAGCCAGAGAGCTTGACTTTTTAACGAATATAATGAAAAGTAATATGCCCCAACATACAAAAATATTAAGTGCTTCCTTTGCATTTGCTCTGTTTGGTTTATAAAAATGTAGCAATGGTTTTGACAAGCTGTTTGATGCTCTCACCTCTGTTTGCTTTTAGAAAGACCTGTCTATGATGAGAGATCTGGCCCTGTGCTCAGATGCTGCACCACACCATATTTTAGACAGAGGCTCAGAAACAATTTATTTTTGGTAACATTTGTTTGAAATAAACAATTTCCTCTACTTTTAAAATCTTGATATAAATTTTTGTCTCCTGATTTTTTTTTGCATTATTCTTGTCTAACTACTTCACTGTTATAACTGGCTATTCTCTGTTCTCTGGCATGTCTTTATTTTATTTCCTTTTTATTACAGCAAATAACCTGTTTTCTTGATTGATTTAGGTACTGTGTACGTATCTGCAGGAGTTAGAAGTCATTTTAGAACCCCTCTTCCATCTGCATTATTTTAGGCCCTGATCGTTTCAATTGCAATGTGAAATGACCCAGTTACTTCACTGGAGCTCTGCATAGGAGAAGCAACTCACAAATTGCAACTTGAAGTGCATTCCTGTTTCTGCCCATGTTCAAATTCTTTTACTTTAGTCAGATAGTCTATAAAAAGCACTGGATGTATCCCTATATAACAAGGGTTTTATTTTTTAACTCTTTATTATTTAATAGCATTTTTATTGATGTACTTGAAACCCATTATACATATGACTACCTGTAGAGGAAGTCTGCTGAAAGTATGGTACATACTTGTCATTTGTTTTTAAAGGGATGTGCAAATATTTTACAGAAAGGACAATATCAGTAACTTCAGTTATTCAAGGTGAAGGTAAACTTGTAGTGTTTGTATTATTTTTATAAAAACAATATGAAAATACTGAGACAAAGGACTAGAATTTTTTTTGTTTTCGTATTAGATGATATGTGCACTGCTATCACATCAAATGTTAAAGAATTCTTTATCTTCTTTTCCCCTTTTTTCACCCAATACCACCTTGTTCTTCCTAGTCTACTGCTGTCTGTATTTGGACTTGTTTGTGCCTAGATTCACAGTTTAAAAGACTTGGGGTTTTTAATTCTAAGAGTGAAACTGTACTTGAGCTCTGAATTTGAATCTAAGTCTACTACTTATACACCATCTGTACTAAATATAAATTCCCTATATCTCCTGTGCTTATGGAGTCAGGATGAGACATCCAGTCCTGTAACAGCATCATCTTAGTGTATGCCTTCACTTGCTGGGCCTATTACATGTGAACTACAATGTTATCATTACCTAGCTGGTTTATTTCCAATTGCCAGAATCTTATGATTTTTTGATAAATGACAAACCTCTTGATCAGAGTGTGGAAAGCTATACTGAAAAGGCTTTGCAAATAGCCCACTAATTAGAAGAAAAACTGGCATTTGTCCAAAAAAAGCAAATTGTGCCAAAACAATGCCATTGCAGTAAACACAGTCTTCCCATCTTTGTTTAACTACAGTAGCTTGAGATCCATTGTTCCTCGTGTTTAGTTTTCTTCATTTGTGATTTCCACAAAATTAAAAGGGTAGTTTGCGGACTGAAGACGTTATGTGAATTAATATCTTGTGGGGATGCTAACATATTAACGGAATTGTGATCTGGTAGATTTTCTTGAAGACTGAAAAAAAAAACATGTAGAGAGGAAAACACAACTTATGCCTGCTGGGATACTTCATCAAACTGTTTTAAAGGACTGAGAAATGAGATTGTACTTGCCTATGGTCAAGGGATTTCTGAACGGGAATATTAAAGGTTTGTTAGAATTAGGTTTCAAACAGTGTTGGGTGTTTCATGCTTGAGTGACGAAAAGACAATTATTTCCCAGTGTTTTTACTGCCTCTGGGCATGATTAAATAATGGAATTGTATTCTCAGAAAGATGCGGTTTATTACTTTTAACAGCTTTTCAAGCTGAAGTCTTTATAAATAAAAAGAGCTATAATTTAAAAAAGATAAAAGCCATGTGCCATTTCATCCCCTTGAAACATGGGATAGAAATGTGTGCAGTATCTACAACCTTTAGCATGTATCTTTCTTGAGGTGTGTATTCTTGAGGGAAAGAAAATATGATGCTCCGATGGTCAGAGGGTCTGCTCATACTTGCTTTGTTGTTTTATGTTTCTCAGAGCAATGGATTATGCAAAAGAGATGAGTGAACTGATTGGGGTTTGATGAATTTTGATAGTGACTCCACAGGTGGAGAATATATTAAAAACACTCCCTCTCTCTTCTCCCCTCCCCTCCTTCTCTGCACCATGTTCAGATACTTTAAGTATCTGAAGTTTAAGTAGTTTTAAAGTAGTTTTAAATAGATTTGCAAATGCTTCAGTCTGGTTTGGAGACGTTCAGGAACAGCAAAGTCAGTCAGTCCCAGAGCACTAGGGAGCAGTCTGTACACTGCTCGTAGTCAGCTCATCGTCAGGTGTCCTTTCAGGGCACAACAGTAAATCTGTAGGTACTGGGCTCTTGGTACTGGGCTCTTGTGTTTCAGCCCATGGAAGAAGGGTTGTGGCCTTTCCTGTCTCCACGGAGACACTGTCAGGCTGGTTGGTCTCACACACATGATTTGCTGTGTTGTAGGTGCACTCAACCACAACTGAGACCATCCACCAGAAATCAGCAGATTTCAATTTATTAAAAGTGGAATTTCCATTTAACATTTCCAATGAAGGTGGACTCTCATATGAAAAACTAATATAAGTAGTACTGCATTTAAAAAAAAAAAATAATTCCTGTCAGTCAGAAATAAATACTTGGAGACTATTGCTTAAAAACATATTAGTGTTTTTAATGCAGAAAAAAACAGAGTGCTACCAAAAGGGATTGGTCTACCATTTTCTGCTGGTCATCAATGTTTGTCACTATCTCCTCTCAATCTCAAGATTTAGCCTGTGAGCCACCATATAATGAAACCTGTTTGGAACAGTCTATCATTAGTAAATTTGCAGATGACACCAAATTGGGGGGGGAGTGTCAATCTGCTGGAGTGTGGGCACTGTAGAGGGACTTGGACAGGCTGGATAGATGGGCCAGATCCAATGGTATAAGGTTCAACAGAACTACTGCCAGGTCCTGCACTTTGGCCACAACAACCTCATGGAGCGCTACAATGATGGCTAATGATGTCCCAGTCTGTATCAGGAATAGTGTGGCCAGCAGACCCAGGGAAGTGATTGTCTCCCTGTACTTGGCACTGGTGAGGTTGCACTTCATTGCAGACCAGTTCTGGGCCCCTCAATTAAGGAAGGATGTTGAGGTGTTGAAATGTGTACAGAGAAGGGCAATGAGGATGTCAAAGGGCCTTGAGCACAAGTCCTATGAGGAGAGGCTGAGGGAGCTGGGGTTGTTTAGCCTTTAGAAGAGGAGGCTCAGGGGAGATCTCGTCACTCTCTGTATCTCCCTGTAAGGAGGTTGTAGCCAGGTGGAGGTTGGCCTCTTCTCCCAGGTAACTAGTGATAGGATGAGAGGGCACAGTCTTTAGCTGCACCAGGGAAGGTTTAGGTTGGACATTAGGAAGAAATTCTTCACAGAAAGAGTGATTGGGTATTGGAATGGGTGCCCAGGGAGATGGCGGAGCCACTATCTCTGGAGGTTGTTAAGGAAAGACTAGATGTGGCACTTAGTGCTATGGTCCGGTCAAAAGGGTGATGTTAGGTCATAGGTTGGACTTGATGAACTCAGAGGTCTTTTCCAACCTAGTTGATTTTGTGATTCTGTGAGAATAAGCTTTATGCTTTCCCCCTACCTCCTCAAGAGTAGTTTAGCTGGATCAGTTCCTTCTCTGAATTTCTGTGCATTTTCAGAAACTCTGGAGCTACCAAAGGTAGAGGGGAAAACACAGCTGAGAAGAGTGAAGAGAGAATCACATTCTTGGTGCTGGGATGGAATTGGGTATAATATAGACAAAATTGAAATGATTGATCTGTTCTGTTGTTTTACTGCACTAAGTTAGGGTGACCATGAGTTAGTATGGCTTCACTTGCATCTTATCTTAAAAATTCCGTATGGTTGTTATGTTCTTAAGACTTTGAATCTCTTTCAACACGCCACAAAACCTTCTTCACAGACTACCAGTTTTCCTTTCTAGTAAGTGAGGTTAAGCTTTGTGACAGCAGCTCAAAAAGCAATACTTGTGTGTCCACTCTCCAACACATCATTATTCTGTGATATGTATCAAAGCTCCCCTCTTTTTTATCAGATTGCAGAATTGTCCCATTTGTACAACTACTCAAAGCAAATAAATAATTGAGACAATACTAAGTGCAAATGCAATTGAAGATATTCATTGTTTGGTCTCACATCAAGGAGAAAACATGTCAAAGGATTTGTCCAACCAAAGCAAGGTGCCAAAATCCCTAGATCTAGCCTTGGCATATGGTATCAAGCAGATGTACTGGATATGAAAAATCACAGCTGCCAGCTAGCTGATAGCTACCTAAGAATCAGTCAGTGCTAATTTGCTATTCCTATGCTAGATAAGATCTATGTGGTGTGTCTCTGGGTAACTAAAGCTCTATTTACATTAGCTTGATAAGAATGGATACCATAGGAGTGTCGTAGGAAAGATGTATCCATTTGTGACTGCAATCCACATGACAGTTAATTATTTAAAATGAACTCTGCTATTACTGCATCAGAAAACCACATCTATAAAAGCAGGACAGAAGTGGCATCTTCTTCATGAGATCCTCCGAGGCATGAAAAGGCAATTGTACTTGGAGTTTAATTTACTTTAATAAGGGCCTAAACTCTGCTATGGAGTGCAAATGATCTTTAAAGTGAGGTAAATTGGTCAGAATAACAGAACATTTTAATAAAATAGCAAATAGGGTCCATGGCAATTAGGTACAGTAGGAACATCCCTGGTGACACTTCCCTTAGTCATATTTTTCCTTCATCTCTTCACATTTCTCTTTCAATGAAATTGTTCAGATGTCAGCAAGGGTGGAATTTTGTCCCATTTATTGTATTATAAAAAGCATTGATTTTACACTTGAAGTGATAAGAATAAAAGTTTCTTCCATTGTGACCAAACTCCTCTTGTTTCTAGCACCTGCAAGTGAAATTAGCACTGTCTTGTCAGACATAAAAAAAATTTCTAAAAACACCAATCAAAATAAACAAACACCCCCCACAAACCCACCAAAAAAAAAGAAACCAAAAAAAAAGAGTTATCCACCTCCAAATATAATTACTTTGAGTCCAAGAGGCCTGACATCTTCCTCAGTGCCTTCTATCTATTAGTTTGCAACGTTTCAGTTCTTCCCTTTCCTACACCTTACACTTGGAAAAAAAAGCAATATTTCCCAGATATCTTAGAAAAGGGAAATGAAGATAGTCTATCAGATTCATTCTTCCTTTTAAGACTAGTGTTCTCTCTAATGTGTACATTAATTACATAAATGCATTTTTAATTGAAACACATGAAGCTATCAAGTCAAACTGAGTTCATGTCCTCCGGCACCCTATTAATGGAATTTTGGAGTGACAGTGCATGCCAACCAGCTGGGTCAGGACCATGTTAATGCATCATCAAACTTTTTTTTTCTGATGGCACAAGCCATTGCTGATTCATTCTAAAAGGGAAAATTCTATATCTTCATAATTCCTGCAGAAATTACATCTCATGAGGTCTCAGCAGATTCCACATGCAACCAAGAAGATATTTGAACCAGGTTTGTCTGTTTTAAATGTTTTATTTTACAGGCTGTCAAGTTTTAACAGCAGTTAATAATGTTCATCAAGAAACTTGATCTTCCCTTCCAAGGACAGAAGAATCATTTATTGTTCTTTTACTACAAAAGAAGTGTGCACAAGTTCATCATCTACATAGAAAAATAAATAGTTTCTAGTTTCTGGGATTCATTGATGTTATTCTCAGAGGACCAAAGCATTTTCTTCCTTTATAAAAAGGAATAAGAAGAAAACATCACAAGTAAACCTGAATAGATACACATCACAATGGGTTATCCTTATGCAAATACAAAGCATAGTCATGTCCATACCAAAAAAAAACCCCAACAAAACAAAAAAAAAAATGCAAAAGGGCTTGTTGTCCCTTGCATTGTTGACTACTGAAGCTTTCCAGTTATGCATAAGCGGCAACTGCACATCCTTTTTGTTCTGTATTGGCTGGGGTTGCTGGAACCTGCTCTGTACCTTGTATGTGTGAGGGGCTCCCAGGGGGTCTTAGCTTTAATGCAGGCTGGTTTCCCAAGACTCATCTGCATTAGTAAACAAAAAAAAAGGTCTCTAGAGTCTTATCTGGTCCAGGGGCAAACTGATATAAACTTATATATTTATGACCACATTCTTTCCTTCCTCAAACTAGAATGCCTTTACCCCTATGCTGTCTGTAGGAAATTCTGGGATATGTTGTATGCTGAATTTTCACCTGCATTGTTTGAGAAAGTGTTAGGTGATGTGGGTCAGAACTGTATCAGGAACATATTTACAGCTACACACTAAAAGTGATCCTTGACCAATGGGTAAACCCAATACTTTATTGATAGCAACACAGAGTAAGAGTGTAGCTTTCCCTGTAAGCAACCACTGTACCAGAAAGATATGCAGACCTGAGCAAAAGCTCAGCAGCCTAAGTTCTCTTAAAATATAGTCAGAAAAGCAAGTAAGATGCTGCTCTTATGCAAATTCTATGCCATTTTGTTAAGGGAAAAAAAAAATTACCCCAAGGTATGGGATAACAGCTTCTAAACTGTTCTTCACTGGATTTTGCAAAGAAAAAGAATAAATCTGGTCACTTCTTTTTCAGTGAGGTCTTTTTCAAAGGAGATACTTTCAGCCTTGCCCACTGAGTCTGCTAACACATTTATTCACTGAATTAATAGCGAAGTGGTTTAACAACTTGATGCAAATCTCTAACTTTCCAGATTTCAGTGTTCACCTCATCCTCTACCTCTGTGACCTTCTGAATACTTAATATAAGAGGGACACAAAGCCTTTTGTACCGACTGTGAAAGACATATTTGCTTGAGAATTCTGTATTATAGACCAAGTAAGAATGTGTGCTTCTTAAATGTTGGCCATGTAGAGGGAAAGAGTTGGGATTTTTTTGCCAAAGGAAAAATCAATTTGGTTTGTGAAGGAGATTTGTTCCCATGAACAGAAGATGGTTAACATCTGGTAATGGATGGTAATGGTAATCCATGGTAATGGATCTTTGTGGAGCAGTATGCAGGACAATCCCATTGTCTACTGCTACTACCACTGGTCTCTCTCTGCTTGGCTTGCTCACATCTCTGAATTCATTTTAGGCTTCTGTCTTCCTTTACAGAGGACTAAGAATTAGATTGAGTTCCAAAATGGTCTTTTCTGTCCTCAAAACCTTCCATAACCTTTTGTAATAATCTGTTAAGATACAATTATTTTTATTAATACTTGTGAATGTAAATTTTTGTTTCCTTTCCGGACAATTGTTCAGGCAGCCATGATGCATACAATTTATAACAGAGAGGTTCATAATAAGAATGAAAGAGCAGTGACACACTTCAGATTAATCTAGTTCAGCAACATTGGCCTTTAAGTACACATTTAGGGAGAAGGAGAAAAAGAACAAGAGTGTGTCATACTTCTTTCTAATGTTTTCCTCTTCTTCAGTTATTTTCAGCTCAAGTATTTCCCTCAACATCTGTGGTTTGTCTATTTAGTAACCTTCTGTGAACCTTTCTTTCAACTAGTTGTTTGGTTTGCCCTGACCGCATATATCTCTTGTATTGACTACGTCCTTTGGCAGTGTGTTACAAAGGTTATCTGCATGTTATGTGAAAAACTACCTTTTTCTTTCCTCTTTGAATATAATTCTGCTGGGGTTTTTTGCCAGCAACCACCTTTAGCACTAGAAGAACAATGAATAATGAGTCTCTGGCCAACACTGTAGACATTTGTCTTATGATCTTAGACCATCTCTTTTCTGAGCTGAAGTTTTGAGCCTATTAAGTCATCCATATATGTAGTCTTTGAACCTTGTTGACATGTACATTTTCTGAGATTAGGTGACTAGAGTACAAAATTAAAAGTCAGAGTGCATAGTAGATCTAAATTCTAGAATAATATTTTCTGGTTTATTCTCTGTCTCTTTACCATTAATTCATAGTATTTGAATTTCTTTTTTGGCTGCCTCTGAATACTCAGTTGATGCTTTTGTGGAACTACTTATCATGCAGCATGATGAACAGATCGTAGCTCACCTTGTATATCTGAAGGCAGAGGTTTTTTCCTCTGTTCACAATTCTGTAGAATCATAGAATCTTTGGGTTGGAAGGGACCTTTAAAGGTCATACAGTTCCACCCCCCTCCCATGGGCAGGGACACCTTTCACTAGACTGAATTGCTCAAAGCCCCATCTAACCTGGCCTTGAACACTTTCAGGGATGGGGTATTAAGAATGTTTTTGGGTAACCTGTTCCAGTGCCTCACTACCCTCACAGTAAAAAAATTCTTCCTAATAACTACTCTAAACCTGCCATCTTTCAGTTTAAAACCATTACTTTTTGTGTTATCACTACAGAACTTGGTAAAAAACCTCTCCGTCTTGCTTATAAGCCTTATTTATATATTGAAAGGTCACAAGAAGGTCTCCCCAGAGCCTTTTCCCCCTCTGTGTTGCACAATCCTAACATTTTCAGCTTTTCTGCATAAGAGAATTTTTTTCTTATTTGTATTCTTCTGACATTTTGTTATCTAGTTACTCAGCCCTCTTAATCTGAAATTCCTCACACTTCGGCCTTATTCTCACTGTCTTGAATAAAGTAGTATTATCAAGTTTTTTCACAGGAAATTTTTTGTTCAAATGGCTTGACATAATTAATATAATAATATCACTGTCTGATTTCAAAAATTTGCAAATAGTAAACAGCTAAATTTCATTAGAATTGATATCTATGAAATTATGTAGTTCTTATAAGTCACCCCAATAAAATGAGTATAATGATTTTTGGTTTCTGGGAAAATGACAGTAAACTACTATTCAAACCCCACTAGCAAAAATGTGAGACTTTTGGAAGTGTGCAGAGAACCTTGTTTTCGTCTTTAGTTACAGCAACAAAGGGGTTTTATTTTTCACTCTGTTAAAAAAATATTAATTGTTAACACCCATATTTGTGTCAAAGTGAGTTTTCCTAAATATAACTACTAAAAAGTGATGTTCTTTGTTCACAAAAAAAGTGTTCCAATCGACTTGGTATATTTACTGTGCATTAGACAAGAATCACCCATCTTGCATGGTATTAATGTGTTTTGTACCATACTCAACATGTGTCAGTAAGATATTCCAGAGAGCCCAGTCTTGTCAAGACCTAAATCTTACATTAACACATTATTTAAATGAAGAGTTTGTACATGGAGAGAGTGGCTGCCTGGAATATTGCTGTTGTCATGGTTCAACTCAGTCTCTATGCTGCAAGCAAGGACCAGTCAGCTACAGTCCCCTCCCTCTATCCAGTGTCTCCTCCTTTTCTTCACCTGCCTTGACCTCATGCTTTTTATGATAGCTGTGGAAATACCAATTGTCCTGCAAACCTTCTTGCTGCTGGCCAGCTGGCAGCATAGGCCAGGACCAGGAGTGCCAAAACCTTACAGCTGAGTGTGTGTCGCTGCCTACCCATCTGTAGCATAAGCCATATGCCAGTCCCTGAAATAAGCTGAGGAGAAGATCCACCTGAAATGAAACTCTTTTATCAGAACCTGAAAATATTCCTTCTCACTTTCTCACCTTGCTTCTCTGATCTTTTCTACTAGTCATTTATTCTCTTCTTGCTTCCTCCGTGCTCAAGGAATCATATGCAGAGAATTAATTCAAGCTTGTGGTCCTCTGCTACATTTTTTTAGTGAGTATAAAAAATTCAGTGTGACCTTTTGAGTAGAAGGTGTGGCAAGTACCACTTGTCTTGAGTAAGTAATGTAAATGTAGGATTTACTGGGTTCAGACAAATCTGTTCAGGCAATCTACAACTGATTTGATTTTCTTTCCCATGAGGTCAGTGCAGTGCTTACAAGTGGGTTATGAGGAACAAAAGGTTAATTCAAAGATATGGTCAGTTCTGTCTTACTAAAATAAGCATGTCCATCTAAGAAGACATGCATTTTCTAGACTAAGTTATTTAAAACATTTGCTTTCTTAAGTAATAATTTTCCCCTTAAAAAGTAAAGGCAAATATTTCTTCACTTCCCAGATTTCTGGGCAGCTTAAAATAGAGGTGGTAAGAAACCAACATGCTTAGTAATCTGCAGTGGCACTCTGAAGGCAAACATGAACAATAAAAATATCCTTCTGCACTGTCAGAGCTGATCACATTTGACTGGAATGTGGATTTCATTATGTGTTAAAAGATGAAACCTTCTGCCATTCCAAAAGTGCACCCCTCACCACAGGAGGAAGGAAACAGTATGCAGAGAGAATTTGGGGCAGATGTGCTTTATTATTATATTTTTTTAATGCTAGATGAAGTTGAAAAAAGAATTGTGACAGTGAAGTAAAGGTCTTAGAGCTCTCTTACTCTGACCTGTGTACATACCTCCTCTTGTTTAACCTCAGTAGGAGAAAAGTCAAGGCTTCTGAGTTCAATGATATACTAAATTTTTATTGCTCATAGGATATTCTTCTAAGTAGATACTAAGTTAATTTCCAAGGAAAAATTGAATATTATTTTTGTTTGTTGTACATTCACTTTCTGTCTTTTCTGAGTGTTACTTGCCTTAAAAAAAAACTAAACAAAACATAATAGACCAAGAACTCCAACAACACTGCTGTTCTGGAATTCTTGACCTGCCTCTTCTTTTGGTTGTTCCCTGCTGAGTGAATCTGGATGGTGAGCCATATGTTGAAGATTTCACTTTTGAATTATAGGGCTACTCATAGTGCCTAACCTCAAGTTTCTAACTTAAAAGCTCAAAATGCCTTCTTGGGGCATCTCATTCTCTCATTTGGTGGTATAGACAGCATGTGCTCCACTACTGAAAGTCTACCAATTGCTCCTAAACTGCCTCCCCTGAATAACAGTGTGAATCTCTTTCTTCTCCAATATTCCCCATTTTCTTCACTTACCCAGTAGTACAAACTGTCGTGGAAAGCCAGACTCAGGTGCTTTCTAGAGCAATAACTGTTGGTAGAGATTCTATTTCTCTTGGAACCAAGTTAGAATTTAAAGGCTCAAATCTGTCACTNTATATTGAATATACCAAATTTGTTTGCATAAGTCTGAAAAGTTGCCATCTGGCAATCTGCTGTCTGGATTCATGGCAGTGTTTTGTTCCTGCCAATTTCAAGCCTTTGTTTTAAAATCTGTGCTGAAAACAACCCAATTCTCCTTCCCCTGAAGTCAGTGGCAGAACTCCCACTAGTTTCTGAGGGAGAAGGATCAAGCCCAGACAATAATGGAAGTTAATTTAAAAAAAAATTCAAAGTATCATCAAAGGAATTGCACTCCTAATTCTATTTGTCGCTGCTTTGAAAACATAATGGTAAGGTTTTGCATATATCAGTCAATAGCTCTAGGCAACTTGAAACCATCTGAATTAACTACTGTACATTTTTTTTTTTTTAAATAATAAATCCCCATGGGAAAATAAAGAAAAAACATTTGAAACAGTGCATACAATACCGTGTTTTCTTTTCTGAAAGCTAAAAGAAGCTGCTCAGTAATTCTATTATTCATCACTCAATAACTAGAGATTTTCTGGAGCAGGTTGAATTATAGGACATAAGATCATAGCCGTACAGCTTAGGCTGAAATCCCATCAGATATCACAACTAAAAAGAAGGTGACTTGAGCCCCAGGGATAAAATAGGGTGTTTAAGAAACAAGTGGTGATTCACCATGCTCAAACTCCTACAGAATATTTTAGGGAGAGCTGGATCACTTTTTCCTACTGTTTTCTTCAATGCCAAATTTGAATTATGCCAAGTTTCTAGGTCCTTAGCTAGACACAAAGCTGAAGCCTGATGTGACCTCTGATCACAGAAATGTGCACGTTGGTCCTTTCCCAGGGTGAAACGCTGGCCTCTGTGTTCTGGCAAGTTTCCAGGTGAATTCCACTCTACATCCCTGGAATTGTCCTGTATTTTAGCCATGAATAAATATATATTTAATTTCCTTTATTTAAAACTGTTGCACAGTGTTACTGGTACAAAATGGCTGTGGTAGTCTGCTTTGAGATAGCTGTGTGTAAGTGGGAAAGAAAGAGATACCTGCTGAGGTGCCTGGGCTTGTAGACAGCTGTTATTATTATAAATAATAATACTGATCTTTCCTTCTTTCCTGCAGACTGCCATTTTCAGCCTAACCCCAACATCGCAACTCCCCTCCCCGCCATACAGATATTATCTGAAAAGTAAATTCAGAGCATATGTCCAGAGTACTTGCTACCAGCAACCAAAATTAACAGAACATTGAGTGAAGCAGGACACAATCTACCAAGAAAAAGCAGAACAAAAACACTGACTGAGATGAGAGGTGGGAAAGTCACCTGCCCCAAGCTGAGTGCAAGCCTTAAGGTATGGTTGGTACACAGGTTTGTTTTTTTCAAACTCTCACTCTTGCTGTGCCTGCAGGACATCAGGCATTTTGGCATCACTATTATTTTAACTAATGGACTAGTTCTGCGTTTGAGTGATGGAATGTGAGCCATATTTGCTCCCCACAGGGAAAAGAAAAGCACTATATATGTTTATATGCCAGTTAAACATCTGGAATCACTGTAGATGAAGCAAAGAAAATTTTAGTGTGAGGTTGGATTTTCGAAAAGTGAAGATCTAAACGTTTGAAATTTTGCTTTCAATTGCATATTTACTTTCATTCTCTCCCTTCTTAACACATATATAAAATGATTTGTTTAATTTTAAGTACTCATAAACTGATTCTATGCAGAAATGTAACAATCAGATACTACCATGTTATTCAAGTAGATAGTATCATCCACTTTTTTTGTGTGTCTGATGTAGGAAGCCATACACAGCCTAGCTGTTGGGCTGAAACTGCACATTATTTGCTTCAAACTTTCTGTGTGAAAGGTGTGCAGCAAATGCAGGACGTTGCACCTGACTGCAGGCTGTTTTTTTGCGTGTGAAATCCTCGTGGGATTCCTCTGATTCTTGCAAACACAGTGATGTTTTCTCTCTGAAAGAAAATAAAAATGTCTCAAACTGTTTTGGTGATGGAAAAACCTGAAAAAAACTGTCAAATTTAATGCAGTCAAAGAAAAGGCAAACATCTGAGAACCACAAAGCTGTGATCTTAGTGCAAAGCTGCATGTATTTGGACACGGGTTTATATACTTTCCCATTTTTTCCCAGGATGTAAGGATACCCTGAAGTATAGGAATGGAAGTAATGTTACTAATATAAGATTTAAAAAAGAGTTTTGTTCCCACTGCATGATAGCTCTTACAGCAGCTTGGATGTAAGCTTTCATTTCCTGTGGCACTAGGAAATGTGTATGTTCTGTGGGGATCAACAAGCAGAATTATTCAAGGGAGACAATGTGCTTCAGCAGTTACAGCAGGGAACTTTAAAAGGTCCTGGCCTGGTTTCAGCATCTTTCTGGGTCATTCTTTCACTCTGTCACCTCAGATGACTCATTTAACCTTAGTCAAACAGCTGCAGAAGCAGGTAAAGGAGCTTCACACTGCAGAGGAGGTACAGGATCTAAACAAAGACTCCTCGGGGAAACAACTACTCTCTATTGAACTGACAGCATTTTAGATTTATGAATGTAAAATATGTTGAAAGGTAAATCACGTCTAGGATCTGATTATGAAACAGTGGCCATATATTCTCCTTCATGGATCATTTCAAAGTCCACATTGACAGTATTAGCTGTTGTGCCCTTCATGTGTATGGACTTAAGCTGCCTAAATGATGATGAGGTAGCTAACAAAGATAACAAGTATTTAAAGAAGATAAATTCTCTCCCAGCTGGACTCAGATGGTCAACAAATACACAGTCTGCAACATTTTAGTACAGCTTTGCTTAAGCCAGGCAATGTGACAGACTGTGCACTGTCAGGCTCAGCAGGTGTCCGGTGCATTGCCAGACAGAAGGCGGAGTGAGCCAAGTGTGTCCTCCTACCTGGGAAGAGGCCATATCCACCAGAGAATGGGCTCAGGAGCGTCATATGGAAAATCACATAGTGGAAGTCACTGCTGGCATGAATGAGCATGACTATTTGGAAATTAGTGCTGCTTTCTTCACCAGGATCCACCCCCTCCCCCAATATTTAGCTTTATTCATTAAAATATTCTGATATAGTTATAGCCAAATATTCAATAAATATTAATTCTTCATAAAAAGTCATCCATTTTCAGCCCTTAGTGCTGCCTCATGTCCTATGAAGGACAACTGGCATTGCTAGAATGAGATGTGAAATATTTGGAAATAATTTTAAATTTATCTGAATTGAGCCTTAAATTGGATATTATGATAATCTTTATCTCAGCTGACACAGGATGTTGCTGGGAAAAGAGATTGTGTAACATTTGTATGCTGTCTTGAGTATAAGCTCCCACTGATAGAGCTGGAAAGATCACCTCTGGTGAGATTTAACATTCAAATTATATTTTGAAAATGTAACAGCATTACTGTATATTTAGTTCAGGCAAGCCTGACAGAGTTCAAGAAGCAGTTGGATGATACTCTCAGGCACATGATGTGACTCTTGGGGATGACCCTGTGCAGGGACAGGAGCTGGACTCGATGATTCTTGTGCGTCCCTTCCAACTCCAATATTCTGTGATTCTCAGTTTGATACTCTGATACATTTCATAAGGTTTGCTGGGAACTCTTTTTTCCCCTTCACCACTGCCTGCCCCCCTCCCCACTTCCCATTCCTCCATTTCTCTCTTCCTTTCCCCTTCCTCTTTCCTCTCTATCTTTTTGCTTTTCTTTCCCCTTCTTTTCTCCTTTCTCTTTCCTCTTCCCCTTTACCTTTCCCTCTCCAACCCCCCTTTGTTTTTATCCTCTCCTCCCTCCTACCCCCACACTTTCTTTTTGTTTTTCTTTTCAAAGAGGGAGGATGGCTAATGAAGAAATGTATACAATTTTTTTCCCTTGGTTTTCTCAAGCAGGTTTCTTCTTTCCTGATCTAATTTCAGTCAGAGATCACACCATGAATCATAGGTTCTCATTTGGGGTTTCTAGTCTAAAAGAATCCCACAAAAACAAACTTCAAATGTAAATTTGGATTTGGTTTGTGGAAGTCCAAATATTGGAAAATTTACAGAGCTTTAGTTTGTTCTAAGCTACCAGTTAAAAGCACCCCTTAAAAATTCTGGAAATCTTTAAATGCGATTACTGCACAAATAGAATTTTGGTCAGGTTTTAATTCCATGTATTTTTAGGCTTTTGTTGTTTATCTTACCTGTAAAATTATATTCACACACAGCATAAACTTCTCAGTGTTTTATGTGGGGAAAATCTTGAGTTGGCATACTTCTCTTTGTTACTTAGTTTAATGAATTAATTTTTTTGTTTGTTCGTTTTATGATTACTTCTTATAAAATTAAACCTTAAGTTGCTTTTTTTTTTAACAACAGAGAACAACCTTATTGATGGAATTTACCTTCTGTGAAATTAAACAATGGTTTAATCCTGGAGAGGAAGCCTGTGATATATTATTACACGTCTTAGCACAAACACTTTTTTATCATATGGTGAAAGATTTTCACAGTTCATGTACTGAATTTTACAAAATGTATAGGTATAAATTTCTCTAGAAGGGCTGTGTAAAAATATTGTAGAATTTGCAGAGCAATTTAGGAATGTGTTTTTTTACATATTTTCAATGACAATTTTCTGGAAGAGGTGAGTATGTGCACATTTGAAATTGGATTTGGTGGGCCGTACATACCTGCATGCACACACACACACACACACACACACACACATATAATTTGCTCAGATAACCTGCATTTGCCCTATTTAGCATAAACCAAATTCCTATATTGCAGACACATCCTGGACTGAAGTAGTCAGAATAAACAGTCTTTTTCAAACCTTGGACAGGACAAACAGAAGTGCACAGTACTAGACTTAATGCCCTGTTAATTTTGACTTTGTCTGATTATGGTCACTGGGCATGGCTACAGTACAAACAGGTAGTTACAATAAAGTAACAGATCCACTGGTAGTGATCTAATTAAGCAAGACTTTTGGCTCTTTTCAAGAGCCAAGAGTAACATGTCTCTTCTGGAGTGTACTACTTCAACCAGGCATCACGAAATGCAGCTTCCACAGATCAGTAAAACAAAGAGATACAGAAGGTGTGTCCCCCACAACATGAGTCACAGAGTTCAAGCCTTTTGTGTAAACAGGACATCCAGAGAAAAAGATTAAAAATGCTCATCCATATTTTATTTGACAGGACCTAAGATTTTATTCTTTTCTTCCTCTCCTGTCTTGTTTTTCCTGGAAGGAAGAAGGCATTCTGAAACACATTTTGCTTCTTGAGTCATAATGGTTGACAATACTATCTGAAATTAATTTGATTCTTGAAATGAGATAATATTGCTTCACATGATGGAATGTTTATAAAAATGGGTTTTAATATGACTAGTCATAATTTCTGTCATAGTTAATGTTGAACTCTTGCAATCTCATGTGGGAACAGAAGCTATTAGGAAGGTGTACTTCTACCAAATATGCCAAATAAAGATAATTAATTGTAAAATTTTTAGTAAGGGTTATGATTTTGTGGTTTTGGGAAAAAGAAAATTTGGTGACATTTTTTCTACACAAGAATGTGTTAGTGAAGAAGCATATAAAACTGGCACAATGCATATGTTAACATATGTAAGGATAATGTACCAGACTAACTAAAAAAGTTTTTAAAAAATTACCCATTTTCAGGTACCACTAATCATAACTTATGAGGAAGAAGACCTAAAAAAGTTTTGTGCTCATGGAAAAAATCACTTTCCTCTAAGACTTTTGCAATTCGTGTAGCCATAAAAGGGTGGTAGGGACAAGATCCACACTGAAATTGAAGGAATTACATATCTTCCTGTGTGAAATTAACAAACAAAAGTAATTAAAATGTAAACTTTGCAAGATGGTCACCTGAGGACATAACTGTAAGCATTTGGATGATTTTATTAATTTAATAGTATTTCTCATATGACTAAAACTGAGCAGTGGAGATAGGTTAAGTCATCCTTATTAAAATCACAGAATAACAGGATATGCTGAGTTGAAAGGGACCACAAGGATCATCAAGTCTGACTCTTGGCCCTGCACAGAACCATCCTCAAGAGTCACACCATGTGCCTGAGAATATCATCCAAATACTTCTTGAACTCTGGCAGGATTGGTGCTGTGACCACTTCCTTGGGGAGCCTGTTCCAGTGCCCAACCACCCTCTGGGTGAAGAACCTTTTTCTAATATTCAACCTAAACCTCCCCTGACACAACTTCAGGCCATTCCCTTGGGTCCTGCCACTGGTCACCACAGAGAAGAGATCAGTGTTTGTCCCTCTTCTTCCTCTGACTAAGATGTTGTAGACTGCAATGAGGTCTCTTCTCCAGGTTGAACAGACCAAGTGATTTCAGCTGCTCCTCAGGAGGTTTTCCCACAATTTTTATTGTTTTTTTTTTTTTGTTAAAAATATTTTCTTTTGACCTTTAGTTATTATTGCTTGAGAAAGTAGTGTTGAGTAACTTTCAGCAAATATGTAAAGAGAAATAGGAAGTTTTAAACCTAAATCAAGAAAGTATTGCCTTATGAGTTTGAGTGTTTCTATGATTTTTCATTAAGACTTTTGAGGGACATAAGGTTTTCAAAAACACTGTAAATGTATTTTTCTAAGGAAGGACCAGGTAACAATCACATAGCTTGTTAGGTAATAAAAATCTAGGGAGACTGACAACATCTGAGAGTTAAGATTTTCTCTGTTCCCTAATTTTATTAGAATAAGATTTATTGATTGAGTAATAAGTTTTTCAGGGAGCCCCTGGTGGTCTAGTGGTTAAGGACACGGCACTGTAACTGCCGAGGCCCGGGTTCGATTCCCGGTCGGGGAAACTCCCCGGGCAGGTGGAGCCCGTTAGCCCTGTAAGGCAATCCACCTACGTCCTGAGGACCTCGCTGCCACTGTCCAAGCTCGCTTGGCCCCGGCAGACGAACCTTAGGATTAAAGGGTGGGCTCAGTTCTGCGCGCACTGTGTCCCACCTAAAATAAATCCAATGCGCAGGCTGGAAGGCGTGCAAAGACCTTCCTCAGTTCTTCGTTCGCGAAGTCTGGCCATTATATATATATTAATAAGTTTTTCACTAATACTAAGCAGAACTGGGCAATATGCTTTTGCTTGCTTTTGTCTCTAGTTTTAAGAAAAGAAGTACTGGCATTTCTGAATTGCAAGGAGACAAGCAGTTTGTATAGCCTGTGATTGCAGTTTAGTGCAATTTGCTGTACAGTGGTTGCAGCAGGTAGGGAGGGCAGTAGTTTATAGCATCCCTAGGTTGAGCCTAATGAAAACATAAGTGTTTGTCAAATGAAAAAATGGTTCAGAGTTTATGGGCAGCTTCTGCACATGAGAGGTGTCTGACTGAAAGGCACAGAACTATTTTTTCTAAGTTGACCTATGGAGCCTGGTCCCATACAGGATTTGCCTACAGAAGAGATTTTCAAATTGCTTCTTCAATGTCTGCATCCCTCATGATATATCATCTTGTCTCAACTTATCTCATCTCCTCTCATTTCATCTGATCTCATCTTATGCTTTTAAATGAGAAACTTGTTTTACAACCCCTCCAGTTGAATAAAAAAAAAAAAAGAAAAAAATATTGAGAATAAAATACTACTCAGTGTCAAATATGTATGTCTGAAGAAGAACCACATGCTTAAAATTTTATAAATTGCTATATGGAGGCTTAAAGGAACATTGTAAGATATGTCCAGCATACCACTGTTCCCAGGATATCATTCCCATGCAAAAAGTGCCTTCAGGCTCATGGCTGTGCCGTATCTGTGTCTCTGTTGGGAACTAGAGACATAATTGCTCTCAGCTGCATTAAAAATAGTACCCAAGTATTTGTCTTGTCCTAAGATTTTAATTTACATATAAGCAAGAGTATAATTTTGTCATAATGTATCTCCAAAATAAATAGTTAATTCTCTCTTTATGTTTATTGATATCGCTTCTAACAAGAACAGAGCTTCGAATTAGTCCCCATAATTCTCAAAAGGAATATTTATTTAAGATATTTCTTAATGAATAACATTAAAGAATATGTTATATGATACCTGTAAGGACTTTTTTGATGGAATGAGTCAGAGTAACAGAGTTAGAGACTTGCTTTAGGGTTCCATTACTTACGTAGGTTGAAATTCAAAGCTGCCTTGAACCATCAGCCAACATTTGAAATTAAACATGTTAAAATTAGTTTTCTTTCTGAAAGCTAGGAGAGCTTCAGAAACATATTCTTTTGTATTTATCTTCATTGTTTTATTGCTTTTGGCTTCAGCTATAAGCAGAAATGGTTTGGGAAACATATGTATTTGTATGCATACACGTACAGACATGTATTTCTATATTTGTATTGGTCATTGAGTTATTTTGCATAAAAGGTTTCTGTAAGTAAAATGCCCTTGATAGTGACTCAGGAATTTGAATGGTCTGAAGTTTTGCCCCAAATTTCAGTTTTCCTCTGAAACATGTTCTTTTGAAGATCATCAGAGCTGCAACAGATCACTTCTCTTATTATCCAAACCAAGAAAATGGAGAAGTCTGAGGTTCTGATAAGTGCATTTTTTTAAAGTTCTGAATAATATTGTTGTAGCTGTTGCTAATAATCTGTGCTTTTCTAGTACTCTTATTCTGCATCTGCTCTGGAACAAGAAATGTAAATTTTGCAGGTAATATAAACCACAGCAAATCAATTCTCACTGTGTCTTGCAAAGTCAATAAGTTTCTATCCATTTTCTGTGTGTAGGGTATATCTTGTTATTTCATATTATCTTAGTAAAATTATCTCAATAATATAATTTTTCTACTGAGTGTTTTAAAAATAAAAAAGGCCTAATATCCCCAGAGAACTCTCTAGATCTGTGAATTCCTATTCTTTATAATAGAATAGAATTATGAAGCACAAAAAAGCCTTTATAATTATATGAAAAGCTTTTAGGTAGGTACTTTGTAATTGCTAGTTGTTTTTAATAATGAAATGATTTTGTTGACTTGCTATAAAGACATTTTGACATGAAAAATAATTTAGGGACAAAAATGTAATTTTGATTAAAATCAAGTTTTATCAGAGGTTGCACGGGGCAATTTCCTGATTAAGCTGGGAACATTTTGTTTTTCAAAAGCTGCAAGCACACTGTTTAATTGACTCTTTGTTTAACCTTTTCTATTCCTTTCAAATATATTGTTCTCAGTGGAGAGCAAGGAGAAAATGGCAGAACGTAAGATACGGTACTTACTAACTAGACCTCCAATAAATACTTTGCAGACATTTTGAGGGCCCCATATAAGAGTCTAAAACTTCTTATACTAAATATTTTTTTTTTAATTCTGTGGCATAAAATTGTCTGATGTTCCATATTTTCAATAAATCATAACCAAGAAGCAACTTATTTGTTCTCTGCTAGGTCCTGGGTAAGCCCAGAAAGAAAATGAACATCAAGCCACTAACAAATGATATTTAAAGAAAAATAGATTCCTACTGATATCATTAAGTCTGTAAAATTGTTTTTGTAAGGGTACGTACCTATGTCCTACCAATTTTCCCAAGAAATATTTCTACAAAGAAAAACATGAAGTGTTAGAACTTGTCTTGAGAAAACTACTAGCTTTTTAAACATGCCATTGCATTTTCAGTGTAGCTGCTTATTCTAAATGTGTGTAGGATAATTTACCTGAGCTACTAGTTATCAGCTTCTAACGGAAAGTTTGTTCTAAAATCAGTCAGAAAATTTGCATATATTGTGGGAAAGCAGAAAAAACTGTGATCTGAAAAGTGTATTCTTCTGGTTACTTAAAGTTTGATGTTATTCCTAATGGAAAATTATTTTGCGGTCATAGGGTTTGGTAAAGAGCTATTTTGAATAATTAATTAAATAGTTATTAGATTTGACAAAAGACCTGACTCATTATCAACCAGAAACTGTATTTCAACAGCTGTTGTTTTATGTGTAGTTCTAAAAAGATTTTCTGTTCTCAAACAGATTCAAGAATGGGAATATATATAGATAATGCACGTGTTCATGACATATATTTTAAAATTGAATAAACATAAGGTGGATATAACTATTCATGGAAGCAAAGTATCAGAAAATGAAGGACTTCTATTCTGGGCCTGGAATTAAATTAATTGATTTTCCAGGTCAAATTTCTGTGTATCCATGCCTCACTTACACCTTCTGTAATATAGTTTTTATTTCTGTATTGTGAAATTCGGTCAGATCCACTTGGGTATTGAATGATACTGTGCAAACCCTGAGCCTAGTGTTGTATAAAGACAGTGAAGGAAATTTTAAGGCAAGCCACAAGTATTTCAAACTCAGTGAAACTGTAAGTTTGTATGCTTGCTTCATTTTTTTTTAATTTATTTTGATTTTGTTTTAGAATGAATACAAATAATGAATGTAAAACGCTCCTCAACCTATGTCTGGATACCCAGCAGTTAAATTTCTTGGCTGCTGATGAAAATGGTTGTTGAGAGACAGTGGCATGGGTGCACAGCCGTTAATATTCTTGTAATAAGGCAGTCACAGATCTAATCTTGTTGCTGATTACATTTTGAAGGGGTTTGCCCAAGAACACTAGAAACAGGAACTGGCTGGAAACTTCCTAATGAGACATTTCCTTAATCAGAATATCTATGAGTTGTGATGAGTAAAAGCCTTCCTTTTGGACGCATTCTCCCATGAAGGGGAGAATTTATGTTGACAAGAAACACTACTTACAGCGTAGCCAAGTGACCCAGGAGCTCTCTTGGGATGTTCACTCCCTACTTTGCTTCTGTTTGCAACATATTTCATTGGAGAATAGTAACCATATCTCTTGGGCTGCTCTAATCTCTCTCCAAAACATCCATTGGTGTTTTTTATAAATGATAGTAACTCGGACAAAACCCATCTGTTCAAGCTGGCAGTTTACATTGAAAGTGGGGACATTAGGTCATTCTAGGTGTTAAATGAAGACCCCAATCACTGGGACATTGATTTTGTCTGGGAATATCTCTCTTTCTTGCATGTCTCTGTGATTGCACACGGAAAACTATCAAAAAAATTTGAAATGTAAAATCAAATACTAAATTCATCACCAGCTCTAATAAGAACTTGCTTTTTAATAGAAGTTTTGAAGCCTTTAAAGCACAAGGGAGACTACCATGATCAGCAGCAAACATTTAGCTGCTTGAAAGGTGTTCGATTTGCAGCTACCCAGATTTCCAGCTGGAATGTCTCTGATAATAATTAATTTCCCCCTACAGCACTGTTTTCGTTCCCTTGCTGGGAAGAGCACTACAAAGCCTGGCTCTGCTGTACAGTCTGGGAACAAAGACAAGACACTCCCACTTCTTTCTCAAAACTAAACTCAGGTGGAAATTTCACTCCTTGTGTATTACTTTGATTAATGAGATGATATCAGGTTCAGGGCTAAATACACTGTAGTGTTCATAAAATGTTCGATTTACTGGAACTCTTGTTCTCTTGATGATTAATACAAGTGCAATGGGCTGCCATTCCCAATTTTTTTGTCACATCTTTGCTACAGAAACAGAGCTTGTGTTGGAACTGAGACTCACTTTAATTATTGAATTAATACAATTTCATGGTTGATATGCTTCTTTCTCACCTCTGGGCTTTATATTTACTGGTTTGCTGTGATCTTTTTCCCTATTGGTGCAAGGAAAAATTAATGTATTTGCTTGTTGCTCATGCATTACTATGCATAACAATCCAAAATTAAATTTTGCCCAAATAAACAGAGTCTTGCAGCAAAATTTTCCCTTCAGTTACTTGTAAATTTAAAAATAAGCAAGACATCTTTCTTTTCACAGTCGCAGCATACGTTTCTGTTGTAAGACACTCATATCAAAACTATCTGTTATCTATTTCAGTTTGATGTTCATTTCTTTAAAACTGTGTCCCAGATTACTGAGGCATAGGAAATGTGAACCTGGGCCCTGACTTGTCTCTGAACATCACTGTGCTATAACCTCTTCAACCAAAGTAGCAGCCACAGTTTAGACTGTAGAGTATTAAAGTATTCATAATGTTTAGATATCCAAAATATTTAAGCCTTCATCTGGCAGAGTTCCCCATCAGCTTCTGTAAAAGAAATTACAGGGGAGGGGTGGTTGTTCTTGTCTTTTTAAAATTATGCCCCCTCTTTTCAAAGGCCCCATAGTTCGAGAGGCTGAGACTTAGCAGAGAGAAACTTATGCTAGATATGTGACAGCTTATCACTTTCTTGAACCGTGTCACCTTTAAGCCAAATAATCTCCTATCATGGTGATAAACTTCTCTAAGAAAGCAATACATTGCAGAAAAGGTGTATTCACAGTTATTGAAAACTGAAAATGTGTGATTATAAAAGTGTACATATCAGCCCTAAAAATAAAGCATTAAATCAAAACCTTCTTCCTCACTAGTGTTTCTTCCTTTGTTCTCATCTGCTTTCTTGTTCCCTATTGCACTGTGTTATTTCATTCTCATAAATTTTTTTTCAGTCAAATTGAGGAGAGATGACTACTGCATCATCAGCTGACCTGGAAGTACATTCAAACAGCATAGCAATTAAAATATGGAGAAATGAAGAGTTATTGAGTAACAAAATGATATGGGGAAGTAGGATGTTCTCCTTTTATTAACTTGTTATCTTCATAGGTAAGTATTTTTTAGAAAGACCATCGTAATCAAGAAGTCCTTTAGCTATTTTTGTCTTCCATGACTCTGTGCCCTGTAGGAGGCCATTTAGGGTAGTAGAGGTAGTGAATGGGTGGCCTCGCTCCACTATCTTCTCTTCCATTTTGCTAATCAGTTGGGCTTTTTCCCCACCTGAAACTGTTCAGTATGGTATGATCCCATTCTGTTAGTAATTCCATTGAAACCAAATACCTTTTTATCAAGAAAGCTATTTAGTATGCAAATACCTTCATGTTCATTTGACACCTGAGGAAAAAAGAAGAGAAAGATTTGTTACAGTAGTCTGTTATTTAAAAAATTAATTAAGTCCTTTATTCTCCAAAACTCCAACTTCAGACAGATTATGTTGTGACTTTTAAAACTTTATGCTCATTTACTTACTACTGGAATTATTTTGCAGTTGGAAATGTTCAGGCTTAGATGGCCTTCCTCTACATCATTTACTCTGGGGAATATTTAGTTTTTAACAGAAGTTATCCTTCAGAGTTATATGACATTGAACTTCCTCCAGGAAGAGGGATTTCACATTTGAGTAACAATTGGCAGGTTTAGTTCAGTGTTTGTTTGCACTTGTTGAGCTTAATACAAGAGAGACACACCACACTGTGTCAGTACAACTGAACTTTTAGTAGCCTTATTGACGCAGGAAAGCCACATTTTGTATATTCTTTCTTTCTGAGTACATATTGAAAGTACATTTTTATAAATGGATCCTATACAATAGGAAGTGTTTTCAGAGCCAACAAAGACCTTGGGAAAGTTAATATTTTGCTATTACTAACTAATCAAGAAACTGTACTCCCTGCTCATTTTTCTATGCAGTGAGCCATAATTATTTTGTTGTGGGGTAACTTTTAATCTATATGGTGCATTACCTAATCATGAATTTAATAGAATTTTGATGGAAGATCAGGCAGAATCTTCAGGCATAGTATTTTAAGATTTTTTTATTTGCAACTGTTTATTAAACTTTCCAGTTTTTAGGGGTTTTTTTAATCCCAGCAAACTGATCATATTCTAAACATTTAGAGTGATGACAAGAATATTCTATGCTAGAAGTTATAAAAGGTTATGATGTTATACATCTGTATATCCACGTGATAACTGTTACATTCCCAACACATAGATTTTCCTAGTAAATATTGAAAGAAACCCCATGCAAGTAAGAAATTAACCCAACAAATTTCAAATCAAGCTGGAAAAGGGTTGCAGGAAAGCTATGGAAAAAAACCCCTCTTTTGGGACAAAACTGTCACATCAATTGCCTCTACTTCAACTGAGAAAGCAAATTTCTCTTCTGTCCCAGTTCAACATTTTTAGTTGAGCAATTTTATGAAACTGTTTCAAATAGACCAAAGATTTTTTTCAACTACCTTCTATTGCATTTTGTCTTTTGTTAGCCAAGTGTAGTAAAATATCCTATCAAATCATCATTTTAAAGTCCTGTGTATTTAATAGGAGGTTGTAAACTCTATCTGCGTACCGTCTGCATTAGAAAGAGCCGGTAGGCTAAGGGATGAGCTAATTAACCTCCATTTGGCATGTCTGCAATATTTAGTCCATGGGGGGACAGAAAAATATCAACAATCTAGACATAATCTGGTGAAGGGACACATGGACAGTGTGAGTGCCAAAGCACACAACCTACAAGAGAGACTGAAGCAACGGGGTTTGCTCACCCTGGAGTACAGAAGCAAAAGGAAACACAAAATTGAGTCTCCCACTCAGTAAAGGAGGATTACAAAGAAGAAGCCAGACTCTTTTCAGAGACCCATATAGAAAAGACAAGATGTAAGTCACAAACCATATCAAGTGAAACTCTGATCACACATAGCTGCTGCCCAAAAACCACCTTCTGAAGATGAATCTCCAAAGAAAAGAATGCATCTTCTTTCTCAACTATGCCTTTGTAACTCTTTTTTTCCAACAGGAAAATGACTTTTGGCCTCACATTCCTCTGCAGCAAACCTGGGCACAGATGACTGGTCTAGCCTCTGCACTTTTTGTAAAGTTAGGCAGCCTTACTTTTCCCTGTTACTATAAACAAAATATTTAATTTGTTATTTTAAGGTGACTGAAAACTTTTTATATTGCTCACCTGCAAACAACTCATCTCAAGCTTTCAGTTCCTGTTACTTTTAGAATTCCATAGTAATAGCAGATGACACAGTAAAACTTCAGAGGTAACAACAGGATGGAGTGCTCTGACCAAGCACACCTACTCTCAACCCCAACACGTACAGATGCACATGCACATCCTTTGTAAGAATCTGGTGGCACATTTTCAGATCTCAGAACTGCACGACAGGGAATTACAGGGCAGGGGAAGTGAGAGAAAGGTGACATGAATGACCTCATCCATGTTTTGACCACCATGAACATGCCATTGAGACTTGGTGATTATTGGCTCTGGTAACCCCATTCTTTCTTTCACAATAATTTATACAGATAGTTTGCCTTAGTTCTGAAAAAAAAAAAAAATCTAAATGAATAAGTTGTTGGCATATTTTCTTAAGCTATTTCAATGTTAATGTGGAATTACAGTTATGTAAAATTAAACCCTTTAAAATAGATTGAATAATAATAATAATCCTCAATAGGCTGGTAGACTGACAGATCGATATCTCTATACAAGACATATTCTTATTTTCATCAACATTTTGTTATTAATTAAAAATAATAATGGAAAACCAATGGTGTACTTTTTGGATTTTACAATATCTTTCACAGTCTTGGGTTTTTTTTTTTTTGGTTTGTTGTTTTGGGTTTTTTTTTAGTGTTTCTGGACCAGAGTCTTGGATTACTGGATGGTGAGTAGTGAAGGTTATTTTTTCTCTCTGAATTACTTTCAAAGATTTTCTACTTGATTTTACAAGACGGTGTTTGTATCACTATTATCTAAACCACTAAAAACTGGAAAGAATCAATGCTAAAGAGGATCCAGGAACTGATTAGGTTTGGTTACTTAAGAAGTGCCAACACATCTGAATCCAAATGAATGAGTCTATAATTCAGTTCTCTTGCTCTCTAGATAAGCATCTATGGACCTTAAATCTTCCAGACACATGCAATCTTGTGTTCAGGCACACAGACAAAACTTTAGCTCAAATATCCTGTTGACTTAGCTTAGTCAAGATCCGGAAACTGTTTCTCTCCCTAAATCCCCTGATTCATTTGTCATGCTCTGAGCATGACCACAGGAGCAGGTTATTCACAGGATAAATTTCATGCCCCTTTTAACTTTTCCACAACAGCACAGAGCACTGACCCAACTGGTAGATGACCTAGCTCCAGCTCCTTTTCGGTGTCAATGAATTTTGACCCACCATTCCCTCTCTCATCAAAATCCTACTGACTCCCAGTAAAAAAACCCACCCTTGGATTAGCTACCTTTGAATTGATGTTGTGTCTACATGTCTGCAGAGAATGTATGAAGTCTAATTCCTGAATAGTTATAAGGACCCTTCAATAGAAAAATTGAGGACCTAATGGCATATTTTACTCTGTGGGCTGCTTTTATATTTCATCCATTTGTACTTTCATTTCAGATACTCATGTGAACCAGTCACTTTGTATCTTATTCAGAAGACATAAGGAAGCCTGCACACCTGGCACAAAATTCAAGCTTCCCATCTATTGGCCTTGGAACCTAGAATATATTCTATCCCAAACTTTTTAAAGAGCCCAGTTCTGTCACTGCTTCTAGCTTTTACCCTTGAGCCAGTAGGCCAGGTGACAGGTGGCAATGCAGACTGAGGTTTCTCTGAACTCCTTCTTCCTTCATCCTTTCCACAACTGAAATTGCATTCCAATGCCCTTCATGCACATGTTTCCTTGTATTTGAGATGTAACTTCACGCTGATGGCAGCAGAAAAAGATCAGTATCTTTTTCAAGGTTTCCATATATTGTTATATATATCAATTAGGTTTCTTTGAAAAGAGAATACTTGCACAAAAAACAATTTTCTCTCCTTGTAATATTCTACACTGCTCTAGTTATTGCTGAAGATATTGGTGTCTGAATTGAATTGTTCTCCTCATTACCCCACATCTCAGCTTGGTAGTGCGATGAATGTACAACCCTGTATTTATGACTTCACAGTCCTAACCACAGAAACAATCTGTAGTAGCACAACCTCCATGCTTTACTTGAGATCTATCTGGTAAAGCAGATTAGGACTGAAGAGAAAGGTTGCTATTACTGGAGAAATAATTTGCAAAAGAGAAATGAATACCTGAAATCATAGTAAAAAGGCATTCCAAACACTGAGAGATTAAATGTCTTTTTTAATTACTTTGTATAGCACTAAACTAGGGCTTATTTTAGCAGCATTTAAAGGCATTGGCTGTGATGTCTTTCCATTTAATTAGGAAGAAAAAGGAAAGAAAAAGTGCGTTGTGAGGTAAAGAGAAGGGTAATCCTTGTACGAGACTCTGTCATCTGGCCAAATTCTCAGATTTATGTGTAGCTCATTAGTTTTAGAGCATATAGTGATACCACTACATCTGGTTCATCTACCCTGGAAGGAATGAGAAATCAAGCTACAAAGATGAAGGAGAAAAGTGAGACAGCTGGCTAACCAGAGGTACAATTTTGTATTTTGCAACTATTGGCAAAGAACACAATGAATGTCCACCAGAAATACTAGATGAAGGTGTCTCCTGTTTCCCACTGCTGACTGTAAAAGAGAGGTTGAGTATCTCTGGAGCTGTAACTACCTGGAAAAAAAACAAACACCCTCTGATGGGAATGGGAATATTTACACT
Source organism: Pachyramphus minor (assembly GCA_013397135.1). Lineage (NCBI taxonomy): Eukaryota > Metazoa > Chordata > Aves > Passeriformes > Tyrannidae > Pachyramphus > Pachyramphus minor. The sequence continues at coordinate 190,298 of VYXB01009793.1, read as the reverse complement.
GCTCTGAACTAGGAGCCTGAACTAAGACTTGCTGACTGTAGGAGTCACTACATGCTGTGCTGCTGAACTCATCAACACTCGCACTACATCTTGTTTGATCTCTACTCAAATTTCCCTATACAACTATATAACTGAAGAAGTTACTCTCAAATCCAGTCCAAAGTTAGCAGCTGCAGTGGTTGGCTTCCTGTGTTACAATCCAGTGGGTTGCAGTTGTCTGTACATGACTGCAGCCAGACTGCAATAACCCATAAAGTCAATAGCCACAGCAGGAAATGCTTTCTCTGTTTCCTCCTGCCAGAAGAGTTGGATGTGGCAAAAAGTTGGGATGGCAATGCTTTCTACAGCTCCTTCTCCTGTCCCCTCTCCTCATCCCCCAACCTGTATGTTTCAGAAAAGGTTGGATGCCCTTCTTTCCCAAGGGCATCCATGGGCATTAGGAGAGGCAGCCACTGAGAAATATGACAGCAGGATGATGTTGCAAAGTCACAAATAGGCAGGGCATGTCTCCCTCCTCCCCTTTTACATGTTCTCAGGGCCAAGAGTTCACTTCGTCTTTGAGGAGAGCCAGAGAAAGAGGAGGTAATTACCAAGGAAGAACCAACTTGGTATGGGTGGAAGAATCTTAAGAAGAGTGTCTTCATAAACTGTGCTGCATTAGTATAGATATTTTCAGAAAATATTCTTAACGTATAAAGTATTTTTGTCTCATATTCCTTCATCCATGCTCAAAATTACAAACCTTCAAGTTTCCCAAGATTTAGACACATGTAAGAAAAGCTGGTATTTGATCAAGATTTGTTTTAAAGATAATTATGACTTTTAAATCTTTGTGCAGACATGATGTTCTGGGGAAGACTTCATCAGAAAGCTACTGCTATATATAACCCTGTGACCATCGAGAGCTATCAGAATATTTAAAATTAAAATAGAAGGGGATTCACCTCACACTGAACAGTCCCTGTTTGAATCACTATCAGTAGGTTACCTAGCCCCTCATAACTCTGTTTATTCTAACTTGATGACAACCTTGATTACTGTCATACTGCAAAAGCTGCCTGTATCCTATATGCTTTTGATTATAGTGATATTATGAGCACCATATGAATTAGCACTGAGTAGGGAGGAAGCAGTTATTGCTGCCAGAAACTGGTCTCAGGCACTGAAGGAAAATAAACCATTATTTTCCCCTTGAAGGAGTACTTCTTCCCTTTGCCTTGATATTCTCTCTATAGTGTGTTTATTCATTGTGTAAATGAAAGTGTAATAAGTGCTACATAAACAGTATTATACTTGCTAAACCTTAAACCATATTAAAATATTTTTGAAGCACTGCATCACAGACTGAAAGATATTTCTCTAACAACTCTCATTATTCATGGATCATTGATATGATAGACCCTAATAGCTTCCTCAAAGACATTACAATATGCTATATAAATGCAAGCCCTTAATCCATGGATCATTGGCATGATAAAATGCAACACTCATTCAAAACCCTTGCAGTCTATCAAGTGAATGCATACTATTAGAGATCTTTAATTTGTGGATTGTTGCCACAATTGATCATTACACTTCCTTTGGGGCTGCTATGGTCAATCCCATTAACGTATTAAGGTGAGCATTAATCAGTAAATTATTGATAAAAATATTATGGTCTGTTTTGTCAAATATATTATATTTTAAGTGACAGAGATGGTAAAAACATTAGTGAAAAAAACATATTGCACTTCTATGCATATGAGTAACGAATGTTTTGAAACATACTTTCTCATATAATTCCTCCACTAAAATTCCTAAAGTTATCAACACAAACGCTAAGGATTTATAATCTTAAGATTAGCATTTTAATATTTACCGATTAGAAAAGTTCTTATTGTTGTCCAGTGGCATTCAGATATTTCTGGCCTGCAAATAATTAAATGGCTAAATCTCACCTCATAAACCCCCTAGCTTACATTCTTGCCTATTCCTGATAGTATTGCAGTGATAGGTGGTTGATGTGGGGAACTGATGGACTAAAGAGTGGCTTGGAGTACCACAGCTCTCAGGCTGCTAGGTAACGAAAGGATTCAATCCAAGTCTCCTATGTTGCTTGTATTCCCAGCTGGAACACTGCTGCAGTGACCTGGCTGCTTACAACCCCATGAAAACTTGCCTTTCTCAGCAAATCAACATTTCTCAACAAAAGAAAAAGTCTGCTTTGCTAAAAAATCTGTCATTACCTGTTTCCTCTCTCACTCAGTTCTCTCTGACCATGGTTTGGATAGACTCCTGGAAACGTCCAACCGCTGTCAATAAGGCATACATCTAGAACTGCTGCAGTGACTGTAGAATCTCAGGTCTCATTAAAAGATTTTCTTTTTTAACCTTAGTGGTTGCTAAGAAAAACTTGGAATGTGAACTGAATGCAGCAGCTTTACTTACAGCTGCTTGGAGACACAAAAGAGGAGCAGCAGATGGTGAAGCAGCAGCAGTTGCTAGAGCACAAAGCCAGCAAGAAAGCCACTTGCTCCCACATCTGCAGAAAAAGGGATGGTTCTCATTTTTTGGGGACTGGTAGGGGTGTGAAAGGCCGGTTTAGAGCAGAAATCTGCCTGAGGAATGGACATGGGAAGTGAGAGGAGATGGTTGTGGCAGTAACAGCAGTGAATAAGATCAGGAGGAAAGTTTACTCACCCTTCCCTGCCTCATCACCTGTCTCAGAGATTCAGATCCTCTATCTGACAGGGTATGTTTTTTGTTATCTGAGAAGTTCTTATCTAGCCTAAAACTGCTGATCTTGTTTTTTTAAGAGATAAATTCCATTGTAGCTAAGACCTTTGATTTTTTAAAGCCTGAATCCTTTCACAGTGAAGGATTGCCACATAAACTCTGTAGCAGCATATTTAAGATATGTGAATTCCCTTAGCCCTTTTTTTAGACTTCTATGAATAAAAGGATAGCAAAATCAATTTAAACCAGATAGGTATAATAAATAAAAGGGGTGGTGGGGTGGTGGCAGTGGTATATGTGGAGTGGAAAGCATCTCAGCTGAGAGCATATATGCTTTTTTACCTAAAACCATGTATTTTTAAAAATTGTGACAGCCACTCAGTGGGACAGCAGTAGGTAATTTAGGCTCCAGGCCTGACTTATTTTAAAATGATCACAATCTGATGGTGATGACCTCAGTAAGTTATTATATTTGCCTTCCCTCTGTGCTTTTAGGAAAAAATATCTTAAACTTCCATTGATTTAGGGAATGTAAACAAATTATTTAAACTAATGTGCTACTATTTTCCTTGCAGCAGGTCTCAGGGTAACTCCACAAAAATACTTTCCAGGATGCACTTCCTCATTAAAATTACTCTGAAAGCAAGTATGTAGTGAGAGGTTGTTCACCTGCAGGTTGCTGCCCTCTCAGATGTACTCACTCGAGTGTTTGTGTATCTGTGCTCTAAAGCAGACCAGTGAAATGACCTATGGTTTACACAGCAGTTGCTTTTCCAACCCTGTTGTTTTCACTGGTTGCATTTATAGAACAGACCGTGTGGTGCTGTATAGGAAGGTACTGTGTAGTGGGAGGTGACCTGGCCTATGCAAGGATTAGACAAGGATTCTAAAAGGATTTTCACAGAATCATAGAATATTTGGGTTGGAAGGTACTCTAAAGATCCTCTAGTTCCAACCCCTCTGCTGTGGGCAGGGACATCTTCCACTAAGCTCACCTAACCTGGCCTTGAACACTTCATAGAATCATAGAATCACGGAATCATAGAATCAATTGGGTTGGAAAAGACCTCAGAGATCATCAAGTCCAACCCTTGGTCCAACTCCAGTCCATTTACTAGATCATGGCACTCAGTGCCATCTCAGTTTAAAAACCTCCAGGGATGGTGAATCCACCACCCCCCTGGGCAGGCCATTCCAGTGCCTGACCACTCTCTCTGTAAAGAATTTCTTTCTAAAATCCAGCCTAAATTTCCCCTGACAGAGCTTAAGCCCGTGCCCCCTTGTCCTATTGCTTACTGNGGCTGAGCCCCCCCAGCTCCCTCAGCTGCTCCTCCCAGCACTTGTGCTCCAGACCCTTCCCCAGCCTCGTTGCCCTTGTCTGGAGCTGCTCCAGCCCCTCCATGTCCTTCCTGAGCTGAGGGGCCACAACTGGGCACAGCACTCCAGGGGTGGCCTCAGCAGTGCCCAGCACAGGGGCACAATCACCTCCCTGCTGCTGCTGCCACCCTGTTCCTGAGCCAGCCCAGGATCCATTGGCCCTCTTGGCCACCTGGGCACCCCTGGCTCATGTTCAGCTGCTGTCAGTCAGAGCCCCCAGCTCCCTTCCTGCCTGGCCCTGTCCCCCCCTCTGTCCCCAGCCTGTGGCACTGCCAGGGGTTGTTGTGGCCAAAGTGCAGGAACCGGCACTTGGCCTTGTTGAACTTCATCCCATTGGAATCAGCCCATCTCTCCAGTCTATCCAGATCCCTCTGCAGAGCCCAGGGATCCCTTCCAGGGATGGGATGTTCGCAGCTTCGTTGGGCAACTTTTTCCAATGTCTCACCACATTCGCAGTGAAGAATTTTGTCTTATAGTTAATCCAAATCTATCCTTTTTCAGTTTAAAGCCATTAATCTTTGTCTTATTGCTACATGACTTTGCAAAAACTTCCTTTCCAGCTCTCCTGTAGGCCCCTTTTAGGTACCAGAAGGCTACTCTAAGGTCTACCTGAAGCCATTTCTTCTCCAGACTGAACAATCGCAACTTTACAAGTTTGTAGAGGATAGGTGCTCCAGTACTCTGATCTTTGTGGCCCCCTCTGGACTTGCTCCAACAGGTCCATGTCCTTCTTATGTTTGGGACCCCAGATGCAGTGATCTGGGTGGGGTCTTACAAGAACAGAGTAGAGGAGTAGAATCAATTCCCTCAACATGAAGGTCACACTGCTTTTGATGCAGCCTAGTATATGATTGGCTTTCTTGGTTGCAAGCACACATTCACAAATTATGTTGAGTTTCTCATCAACCAACACTCCAAAGTCCTTCTCCTCAGGGCTGCTCTCAATCCATGCTCCACTCAGGCTATATTTCTGTTTGGGACTGACCTTATACTTGGCCTTGTTGAACTTCATGAGCCCATTTCTCAAGGTCCCTGTGGACAGCATCCCTTTCCTCCAGTGTGTCCACTGCATCACATGGACTAGTGCAATCTGAAAATTTGCTAAGGATGCACTCAGTACACTTGATCCCACTATCCGTGTCACTGACAAAGATGTTAAACAGTGCCAGTCCTAGTGCTGACCCCTGATGAATGCCACCCATCACTGTTCTCCACTGGTTTTATAGAGAGACCACTCATAATGTTGGATATTATATGGAGATTATATTCGTATTAGTAGTATTAGAAGAGAGCAGTTCAGTTATATTGTACTTTATATTCTTGCAAACAAACATTGTACTCTGTGTATATCTGAACAGGGATGACTGAAAATGGTCTACTGATTTTTTTTTCAGAAATAAAAACAATTATGGAAATAATGCAAAAAGACTGTATTGCTTTCCTTGTTCCAGTGGCCTTTAGGACATTTCTGTGAATGAAAAATTTCATAAAAATAAATATTTTAAAACAGCCTGGAATTCCCCTTTAAATAATAGCAGTGCTGCTGGCTCTTGCAACATTAACTGCTCTCATGAAGTTGCTTAATGATATCTTGTTAGTGATGGAAGATAATGAGATGATAAGGGCAAAATTCATTGACCTTTCAAAGCTTTTGATTCACTAAATGACACTGTTAGATAAGCTAATTAAATTTTGCTTTTTTTCTGCTGGAATGATGGCTTGGTTCTGATCTTATTTGATTAAGAGGAAAAATCAGTGGCTGTTTTGGGCTATCATTCTGATTTATTACTATTACGATTGACAGGTGCCTTAGGGCTCAAGAACTGATTTACTTCTTTTTATTTAGTCCTAAATTATCTCTGTGATATTTGTGATAAGACCTAAATTCACTTACATGATATTTGACAATACTATTTTGTACAACAGTTCTGTAATATCTCTGCCTTAATATGCTTGCTTCCAAAATCACTATAATAAAAGCATTTGGAAAGACAAACTTAAGATATTGATAAAAGACTAACTTCATCTCAGTTTCCCAGGAGGCTTGTCAGGGGGAAGGAGATACTCAGCTAACAGTAAGGCTGTAATAAATTATGAGAGAATAACATGATTAGTCAGAATACTTTACTCATGGCATGCATATACAAATGCTTCAAGATAAAAGCATTCAGTCCCCCAATTCTGCAAAACTCTTAATCATGCATTTACCTCTTGGTATTTGAGAAATTTAAGTTTGGTATTCTTTATCCTCTCATTGGGAGTCCAGTTGGGTTTAATGGGAATTCTCATGCTCTAAGTCAGCATATATTTTGGAATCAGACTCATAGTTGACAAGAAGAAAAATAAATAATGTATATTACTAACACTACTGAAGATAACAGTGAAAAGCATGAAGTCTGCTACCAGGTACATGTGCAATATAAACCCTTCCTGATTCGGTGACAGTTTACTACCTTATAATAAATATTAGTTAGCTGACTTGAACATCACTATTTTTAGTCAGGCTATTTTATGAAGTACCATATCTCAGTCTGTATAAAATATTTTACAAAACTAAAGATATTATACCCATTCTTCTGGATTCAAAATTTTAATCTCACTAAAAACTGATACCAGGGCTCACAGTATATTTTTCTTTAAATTATATTGACAGTTATTATTAATACATCTTGTCTTAGTTTGTATCAGTTAAGTTTAAATATATTTTTTTTTCCCCATGTACTGGAACTGGGGTGCTGCCATAGTGACTGAACTCTAGCTGGCCAGGCAATTTCAAAGAGATTGGTGCTGTATTAGGATTCTTCTAGTCCTTTGGAATTTCTTGAACTTATTATTAAAAATGACACTCCATAAACCAGCAGTTTTCTGGAAGCCCCAGTGAAACTCAGCTTAGGTGAGAAGTTCCAGTTCTTTGAGACTTTCTGCTGAGAAATTAGGGCTCAGAGCCTGGAAGTTTTGCAACGGGTTTGCAAAACCTCCAGACAGCCACAGGCACCACAATTCTGTTTGTCTGACTCTGAAGCAGACTGCAGGAGTCTACTTTGCTCACCCCATCCAGAGCTGGGAACAATTCAACATCAGCTAAGGTGCTGTGCAGTCTATAAAGAACACTGCATGACCCTGTATGTACCTTTCAGATGAGATCTCTACAAAAAAACACTTTGCTTGCAAAGTCATAAAAGAACAGAAAGCTACCAAAATCCACAGGAGCCATAAAAATCTATGAGAGGGATATAAACGGTTGAAAGGTTTATGGGTACACATAAGACATAGTAACATCTTGCAGTAGATAGCTGACTTCTGTAACAAAGACTCATACGCAAGATCAGAGAAGACAAGTTGATGCAGAAAGACTGTGTGTTGTGGAGGAAAGCAAGGTGGAGGCTCCTGATTCTTTCTAGAAGTCAGGATTCCCCAGCCCCACAGTATTTCAGACTGACTGGAGAAAAGAGACAGAGAAGTAAGCCAGCAGATTTTTTTATTTTAATTTTCCAATCTGCCAATTTCCAACTAAATAGAAGCTGGGTTTTGATACTCAAAAAGAGAAAATAATGAAAAGTTAAGGAAGACTACTAACAAGAAGGGTTGCATAAGTAAGAGCAAACTCAGAGTTGAAATAATTGGTGCTGAGGACCCGACATTCTTATGGTACTTATTTAAGTAGTTTTGCTTCTTTGGACTAGCCCAGTTGTGTCCACAGATTGACCAGACAAAGGCTACCAAGTGAGCTCCTGGAGTACCACTTCTGGTTCAGTTTTGTCTGGTACAAACACAGTTTGAAATACCCCACAGTACAAACTCAGGCAAGAGATGGGAGGATGATCGGGAAATTTTCTTTAAAAACCTGTTAATATCAAAAGAGCAACATACGCAAAACATCTAGAATGCTTATAGTGGGGAATGCTGAAGTATTTTTCAGGTTCAGGGAATTGAAATATGTGGTGAATTTTGACATAGATCCCCCCGACTAGTGATGGTTACCAAGAGAAGAAACTCAGATTCCCTAAAAAATATTGTCTAGAATAAAACCTATTTTGTTATTTAACTTGTCAAACATCATCAGTGATTTTGGATGATTTGGATTGTGCTCTACAAGCTGCAATTAAATATAGAGATTGCTATAGGTAGCATCTTTCAGATCAAGTAAGGGGTATGTAAGGTCTAAAGAATTTTCTAATTTGCTTTTGAAAGCTCAAACATGTAAGTACAGTCCTTCTAAACATTCTTTTAGAACCTATAACAATGCATGACAATCAGAGTTTAAATAAATAATGAGGCTATGATTTCTTGACATCTATGATAGTGTGCAGAACATTGTTATGAAGCTACTTTAAAAGGTTAAGATTTTTTTCAAAGTCAGGTAGAGCAAAATTTTACCATTATTCCAGTGAATTTAGCTGATATATATACTTTTTATTTTCTGATTTCTTATAGGAAAACACAGGTATGTCTGTATTATTGAACAAAGTAGGGCTGATTGACATTTGCAGGCTCTGGAATTTTAGTATCTGTATACTTCAGGTTTTTAAATGAGTCTTGCCCTTGTTGTGGCTCAAGCCAATAGGCATTCTCCAAAGCAAATCTCCAACAAAACTTTTGAGTTATCATAAGATAGGGGCCTAATGTGTCATTAGGCATATTCCTAATGTGGAAACCCTGTTTTGGACAACAGGCAATCTAATAGCATGGATGCAGCTGTTCTGTTCTACTTGGCCTCATTGTGAGACTGGAGCCCTGAGTACACTCAATTTACTAGTTTAGGTATAACCATATGGACAGAGGTTTGGAGAACATTGCAGATTAAATCTGATGTGTTTTCTACCTTACATACAGGACCTTGAAGCAGATTCTGTGTATCACTCTTATAAGATGCCATGGTTCTTATTATAAAGTAGCATTATGAAGTACAGTGTCCAAAACAGATCTGGGGGCAGCTCGAGAACTGACTGTCCCTCTTTGGCGCTACCAAGAATGTGAACGCTGCACCATACAGTGCTAAATGGCATGGCTACTGAAATACAATACTAAGCTGCTCAGACAAAAATGTTACAAGACTACAGGGTAAGAGGAAATATTACTTTACAGTTCAACCAGTTACAAATTGGATCACTTAAACATAGAATACTAGTTTTGAAGAATTTGAACAAATTAATGTATAATGCTGCAAACTATCTATGCCCAGAATTCCTATTGGCTTCCCACAGAGACCAGTATGTGGCAGATTTATAGAAATAGTTAGTAGACAGTTTGATTGTTCAATAAGCAAAACTATGTAAGGCACATTTTTTTATATAAAGTCATGTCTGCTTTATTCTCCAAAGTTCTCTTTTCCCATTTCCAATTTAATTTCCCAGTCATGTAGAACAATGTGCTGTAACCCAAAAAGGAGACTAAGTAAAATGTAAAAGAGCAGCATACACTGTAGCATGCAAAATGCAGCCTGAGAGTGGTGCTGAATGCTAATGAGTAATTATTTGGTCTCACCCCAATCAGTCTTGATCAGATAATTAATTCAGGGGCTGACCATATGACCTGATTTTCTGAAGGCAATTGCTGCATAATATCTTCAGTGTGTGAACAGGTGGTTGGCAAAATGCATTCATTTTAAACAAAATGAATTTCATTCATATACTTTTTTCAAACGCTTAGCTTAATAATGTGTAGTTACAAAAATCTATAACTGTAGGTTAATAATATTTTGGACCTAAACAGCCTTTTTTTCAAGATCACTGCCCATTTATAGGTCTCCTGTATTAGTTATTAAGTACAGTAAAATTACCAAATAGTTGCTTAGAACCTCCAGGTTATCTCAAATTCCCACCACTAAGTACGTATTTATTAAATATTAAGTAGGAAATTGCAAATTCACCTTGGCTAACTCTCAGAAAGTAGATTTTTCCTACATATGGAAAAGTAAATGAGTAATAGACTGTGTATTACTTTAAGAATTAAATTTTTGCTCTTCTGTTTTTGACTTTCGCTTTGAAATTTTGTTTAAATTCCTGTGAAACAATGATAGATAAATGCCACTGGGGACAGAAGAGAGATTTTGTTTCCCTTGCATATGTACCTAAATATTCTCACTCCATGAATATACACAAAGGTAGAATAAAAGCAAATGTAGTCTCTGAGGAAAACACATTCCTTTTCTGATGAAATCACAGAGATATGCTGCATGAAGATCTGAGTGCCTTAAGAAACAAAAATAGTATCTGGTGTTCCTTGTAAAACTTGATATTTAAAGTCTAACATCCTGGATTCTAGTTCAAGGTATCAAGAAGGTCAAGATACCATTTTCTCCTGCTTTTTACATAGCTACAGAGTCAGAATGTAAGTCAGAAAAAGAGATTTCATAGAACACCTTTGATGTGAATAAATAAATAAATATTTGTATGGAATTGAGGTTGTGAATCTTGTTCCTGTGGTGCCTTGCATTTGGGGCAGGAGGAGTGGAGGGTGTCTCCTCTGAGCCAAATATATTTGAGAAGTGGAGGAATAAGAAAAAGTTTGTCACAGAATCATTAGTGCAATCGCAGAAAACTTAGTGTCAGAAGGTTCGTAACAGTTTTAGTCAGAGCAATGATGGCCCCATTTATGAGTGAAACAGACCTCCTCTTCAGAGGGAGGACTGACTATAAATCAATAAGACAGTTTGGGAAGTGTGTTAGGAGAAGAGGGAAATGGGAAATTTGATGCTCCAACTTGGAGCATCAGCACTTGTGATGGATTCCTGAATATAAGTATTCGGAATCTACTGCATTAAAAATCAAAGGAAAATTGGAAAGAAAACATGGTGAGTAGTCATCAGTATGAAAGACTTTCCAGTTGGAGAGCAGCATAACTTGCAGGATAACTTGAAATGATGGAAGACATCTCTGGTAATGGAAGGTAACTGGCAAGACTTTGAATCACATGGGACACATATGCATTTCCTTCCTATCCTGATATAGACTTCTATACAGAGTGTTTCATTTTGTCGTGGGCAAGAATTAAGATGCACAGGAATCAGGAGACAATATAGAATCCTTTTGTGTGTTCAAAGGATCTTTTATTTTTGTTTATGACATCTTGTGTGTATTATGGGGCTTCAGAAACTGGTTTATAAGTAAGATATATAAATTTCTCTAATGCGTCAATTCAAATGTCCTTTCAAACAAACATCCTGTCTCAAATACTTTTCACTTTTTTGTGTCGAAGAAAAAAATGTAAGAACAGGTGTAGAGTGATTCTTTTCCTCAGAAAACTTCCCAGTTTTCTGGAGCTTGCTCAGGCAGATTACATTTTGTTCATTGTGTTCAATAGCGACTGATGGGCTTAAAGTCCATAACTTTTCCTAATCCTCTCTCTAAATCTACTTATATATTTTTGGCCGCTATTAACAAAGGTTTTCTTTCTTTCTGAGACAGCAAATTATTGATATAAGAAATGGAACTGCATACCTGTATAAACTGTGGGACCTGGAAAAGGAGGTATCTGTGCTCAAATTTCATGTTTCAGTTATGTAGGCAAAGAGATAGGCGGAGTATCCTCTAGTAGGTCAGGGTAAAGGTAAGCACAGGAAGGGGGCTGTTCTGTGGATTTCACCAAATCTGCATGTTAAAGAGAACCTTTTATTACTGTCTGTATCGCACACCTTAGGGAGCAAGTTTTTCTCTTTTTACTGGCTGTTTGTCAATAGTGGGATTGGGTGATTTTTTTTTTTAATAAAGATTTTGATTGTTTAGCTATTGTGACCAACAGACTAACATCTAACCAAAATTTATATGATGATGTTTATTTAGGAAAAAAAAAGTGATTTTGTGAGGGATTGGAATCTCAGAATGAAGTTCTTCCACATTTTTGGAATGAATCAGGAATTTGAGAATGTGCTGTTATGTGCTGTTAACTTAGGGAGCTTGTTGACAATTGTTTCAGTGAAGGAAACTTGTGTTAAAGGATATAGGATTTTGGGCTGGCGTAGTTTGAATTTTTTTTCTCTGTAAGTTTGCTAGAAAAGTCAAAGATATTTTCAAAATATGAAAGAGTGAACTCTTTCATATTTTGCAATAGTCTTGCAAAAGCACATGGACAATTTGTATTGTTTACCTCTTGTCCTGCCAGAAGATACTGGTGAGCAGAGTCTGGCTCCAACCCCTTCATTCCCTCTCATCAGGTAATTGTGTTATTCCTAATTCTCTCAGTTCCTGGCTCCCAGAAAAGCTCAATCTTGCTTTGCAAAGAGCAGCTCTACTGCATTAAGATGCAAACAGACTTGGAAGAAACATGACTTGGTCTGAGTGGTGCTGAACTAATCATTCTTGTTAGACAGGAACCAATTTGCACTGCTAACATCTATTGTTCTGCTGATACAATACACAGATAATCCATCCTTAGATATCTCAGACACATTCATATTTAATCATTAGCAAGAAATGTGGCTATTGGCTGAGAGGTCTGTTTTAATTGTCATTTATCTTTAGTGTGTTGTATATCACAATAAATGTAAGCCCAGAAGCTAGTGTTGAATCATTTTGATCCATTGCATTAGGTAGCTTAAAAATATGACATGCTGAAATGACAAAATATCACATCTTTGTTGAAGATATGAAGTGCTTAGAATTACTTTTCATTCAGAAAGAACATATCATTTTAGAAGAGGACTTGTGGAACAGAAATAGCATGATGGAGGATAATGCAAGCAACTTTCAAGGTCATAGATTGTCAAAGTCAACAAATTCAAGCACAATCGCTAGTAGCAGGAGTTTTTGAAGCATAAACACTACAGCTTGTTCTCAGAAGCTGTGCTCAAATCTTAGGAAAACTATCTGTTCAGTCTAAATGTGTAGTTTCTGTCTTTTCAATCATTTTACACTATATACTGTTTCAAAATGTTCAAATAAAGCAAACTCCATTTTAATGTATGGACTACCTGTGAAGGAAACCCATTTTTCACCTTGCTAATCTATGATTTTTCAAAGGCAAATCAAAACTTTTTTTCAAATTCCTTTTCTCCAAGTTTGGCCAAAATTTCATCTTTAATGACATGTCAAGTAGGATTGTGAAAATGTATGGTTTTCATTGCATGTTTATTCATTGCCTTTTGTTATTCACATACATAATAATAAAGAGATCCATTTTATCTGAAATGGCATATAATGACATTAAAATTAGTATAAAAAGTTTACAACACCTTCTATAAAAAACAAGACATAAATTTCAATGTAATTATTTTCTTACCAACAGCGAGCTAAAGGTACTTTCCTCATACAGAGTATCTCTACAAGCACTCCCATTTAAACTGATGGCTCATACCACATCCTCCAACACACAAGATTTCCATCTGTTTTAACAAAACGACCATACCTGCATAACTTGCCCTCCAAGACATTCAAAGCTGAGGAAATTATATACGTAGACCTGTGAAGAGACTATTGGGAAAAAGGTGGAGGGAAGACCAAATTAAAGAATGAATGCACCTAATTACAAAATCATAGAATGGTTAACTTTGGAAGGGACCACCTTTGGGGGCATCTGCTCAAGCATGTATGTGTGCAGTGTGTGTGTGTAGTCCTATTCTTTCATGATCTGTTTCTGGGTAATCAGTTCCAGCGCATGGTCACTCACACAGTAAATAATTCTTTCTTCATGTTCTAGTTGAACTTCCTATGTATCAATTTCTGCCTGTTGCCTCTTGTCCTAGTGCTCAGCATGACTGAGAAGAGCCTGAAACATTCTCCAGCTCTTCAGCTCTTAAGTTGAGCTGATACAATTTATACTATCTGTGTAAACTGTAGCGTATTGAAAAGGAAGGGAAAAAAGCTTAACAAATTTGTTAAGAGGTATTTTGCAGTTTTCAAGGGCTTTCCATCCATTTAAGAACAGTAATAGGTCCTGATGATGCTTTGGAACTTCAAAATCCTTTCTGAATTAGACTTCACCAAGAACACATTAGGGCTACGTTGTAAAGAATAACCTAAAGCGGGCAGAGATTAGTCAGAGAGTTCAGGTGAAGAAAAATGCCAGATAGTTTTTTTACAAGGCCTCAACTACTGAATTAATTTCAACAGGATTGGATTAGCCCACATACTTAACATACCTGAATAAAAATACAAAATTTACTTATTTTTAGGAGACCTTTCTACAACAAAACTAAGTTAACGATGCACAAGAATAAAAAACTAAGACATCGGAACAGAAAAGATGAGAAGACCCCTCTATATTTATGATGACAAATTATAATTAAACACTTGGCATCTGAATGATATTTTGATAGAGAAATCAGAAAATGACAAAAAAATAGGTAATTAATATGCAATATGAACTGACGAAAGTTAGACATCGTACTCAAATATTTGTTTTACTTGAGAGTGCATCTGGATGTTTTTTCTAAGGAACTCAGGCATCTATTTTTCAGAGTTTGTTTCCTTTCTACCCTTCAGGGATGTTATCTTTCATTAAAGAATAAAATCTCTGCCAGATTCTTATAACAACATATGAAAGAGTAATGTCTCTGTGATAGTTTACTTGCCAAAAGACTCACAGATAAAAAAAAACCCAACTCAACTCAAACCAAGCAACAAAAAAAAAAAACAAAACAAAAAAACCCCCACAACAACAAAAAACCAAAACACAGGCTGCTAATCAAAGTTTTAGAATTCACCTTCAAAGTGACTATGTAAGAGTAATTTTAAGGTCACAGTGAATGAAACAATTGATGGATTAGAAGTAATAACACAGACAACTTTTAGTTTCAAATATCAGAATAACTCAAAATGTCCACACTTTAATTACTTTTGTCAAACCATGTATTTTAGGAGCAAGCACTTAACGCTGGTATTGTGAAATGTCATAAGAAATCAAAAACTCAACTACCTTTTTCTAAATGGCATAATACTATTACATTTTTGAATGCTGTACTTCTAAGGTGGTCACTGAAAATTTATGTTTACTATTCCTTAGAACAATTTAACTTTGCTTTGGTTTATTGAACATTTATCTTCAACTGAGGAAAAAGATGATGAAAATTATGATGAAAATTAGGTGGACTAAAAAATTAAGGAAAATAGAGTGAAAAGGTGGTTAAAATCTCATTAGTATTGGAAGGCATAGTCTGGTCTAAAAGTATTGTTTTTCAAATACATGTTTTGTAGTTTGCATAATGCTAATATAGATTAACATAATTAAATAGAGTCAAATTACATAGTTATCATGAAGATGGGCTTAGATCTGGCGGTAAAGAATTTTTCCATTTAGAATAATGAAGAATAACTGGGGGAAAGAGATATGAAAAAGTAACAAGGTATCTTTTGTGTAAAGTACAATTTAAATTATTTCATGGAGTAGGAATCATCAATGCTAGTCTGCATTAGTCATCTAGACTCTGTTGTCAACAGAGGGAGAAAGTCACCTCCAGGTGAAAGATTTACCCCATCCATGCCGAAGACAGTTGGGATGAATCTATGTCGGGAAGTAGTTTCTCTCTCGACTGGAAAAAGGAGCTTTGATCACCAGTTTGGACCAGCTCACTCACATTTGGCGGACAGAAGTGAAATAACTGATAGCCTGAACCGTACATCAACACAATTACCTCAGCAGAAATATTTTGAAGATTTTAAAGGCTCAGAAAGTAAAAGAAAATAAAATGATTAACAAAAGGACACATTGCGATGATTTTATTTATTGACGGTACCAAAAGCGATGACTCAATGATGTGATTACAGAATTCTAGTGAAGTTTGTGCTCTATATCAATCAAAGAAGTATCAACAGAGCACAAAAACATTTCTGATACTCTGACATTTTTTACAACTCATTGTCTAGTTGATAGTGTTGAAAGGTGCACTAGAACTTGATGATCATAAAATGTCATATAAGTAAAATATTAAGACAAAATTAAAGCATAAATTTAGCAATTAACGGGAAAAAAATTGAAAAAGTCCAATCTGAGTTACAGCAGGTGGCTATATGAAGTTATATGAGTTATTGGTTTTACAGATGTACAAACTTCCCTATGGCCCTTCTGCACAGACAGTGTATGCCATCAGTTCTGTGCGCACAGTGTTTTTCTCTAAACAATCTCCATAATATATATGGTAATGAATTAATGTCTCAGACTAAGAATTAAAAATGCACATTTACTGTGTGCCAAATAAATCTTACTTTCATTGAGATTAATATTTTTACTATGAGAGCTGAAAATATTTAGGACAAAGAACAATAATAACTTAGGGAATGCAGATCATGTACCAACAGGGTATCTCAAATTAGTCAAAGAAAATGAAGAGGCATTCTTAGAGCATGATTTATGCAATGTGTTTTAAATATTTGGTTTCAAATGAGATGAATAATTCTCTCAAAATAACCTCTTTTTTTTTCCCATCCTTTCTAAAGAGAATCTGGGTGACTATTTTAGAAGTATCTATCTTGGTTTTAGATATATGAGAGGTAGAGAGATTAATCAGATCTTCAGTGACTCAGTCACCTAAAAATCTAGCCATGGGGATGCTTGAAAGTAGAAAATAAACCTGTTCAGGTTCATAGGCCAACATTTCTGCCATGACATTACATTGAGCTTTATGCAGTTAACCAAGACTACAGTAACTTCCATACACAGCATACAGAAGGAAATAGTATTCCTCCAGGAGGATTCATTCTTCATTTACAGTTTGAAGAATATTTACAAAACCACCTAAAAGCAGTCATAAATCTAAATAGAGACAAGAACAGGTGTACAAAACCAAGAGTTTTTCATAAAGAATGAAGACGAGGAGAAAATGAGATACATATCCTTACCTACTCCATGCCCTTTCAATTTACAGTACTATATTTATACTTTAGAAAGAGCAGAAAGTGAAACTCTCTTTGATATTAAACTGGTGCTGAGGCAATGCCTGATGGATTTTCATCTGTTTTATTTTTGGGTTTTTTTTGTCATGCTAGTGGAAATATAATACCAGATTTTTGCCTTTTTAAAAAGTTTCTTCACAATAATTTTCCAGACACACAGAAGTCAAATACAGCTGTTATAACTGATATAGACTTTCTACAGATGATTAGTTTCCCCTGAAATTTTTTTGAGGAAATCAAGTACTCAATTGATGAGAAATAAAAAATTGTCACGGATCAGAAGCTAGCTAATAAGTGGAAAACAAAGGGTGGGAATTAATTATTATTTTTCAACAGGGTGAAGGTTACTCTTAAGCAGTACTGCAAAAGAATTTTAATGGTCCTCTAAAAATGTATGTCAAGAAGGTAACAGAATTGCATGAGTGTTGAATGCTTACTATCTGACTGGTCCAAGTGTACTAATAAAAAACACTTATACACGTGGGGATGTAAAAATCCAGACCTGAGGACAACATGATTACTTCAGGAAAAATAAACAGAATTCTACTGACAAAAAGTTATCCTTTAAAAATATATGCTATTTTGCTTTTTGAACTGAATTGATTCCAAAAGAAAACAACACTTCCATAGTCTGGGAAGTTTTAAAGCAGAATATCTGTATCCAAGCACAGAGGATTATATCTGCTTCACACATTTCTTAAAGCGACAAATTGTTTAAGTATGAGCAAATCTTAAGATGGTTTACAAGGCAGACTGAGAAATTTAAAAAGGTACTTAGTATAGCCTCACTGCCTTTGTACAACATTCATAAAGAAAGTTTCAGGAAATCAATCTCAGGAAAGATAACACCATTAGAACTCTTTATGGAGATTTTCTAGGTAGTTAGTATATTGTCCACTCTTTGGAGCAAGCTTGTATAGCTAGTCCATAAAAAAGCTATCTAAACAGATGATGCCCAAGAATTGGGTTGTGCTGCACTTCTGTCTTCTTTAGAGGCTGTTCTTTCAAAGTGTAGTCAGCATTTTTCTTTTTTAATATTGAAATACAATTTTTATATTTCTTAAATGTATGTTTGCATATTTTTATTATATAAGGCTGAATGTTCAAAAAAGTTATTGTTACTTTTTACTGTCTGAGTTTTAATAGCAACATTCAGAACCTACCGACTGCTATATGTTTTACTTTAATCCAAACAGCTATTAATACTCAAAAATGAAAGAAACTGTGATCCTTCATTTGGCCATGCATTACAGCAGATAATTCTGTATAAGGCTTGACAGATAAACTAATTAATGGTCATTTGAAAAAATAATATCCCTTCAAATAAATTGTATTGTAAATTTTCTGCAGGTTTTTGATGATTAGAGAAAGATACTATTTTAGATAGACTATGACAATTTGCAAGTTTCCTTCCTGGTGACTAAGGTATGCCATTTCCATTTGGGAAAGAAAAAAAAAGGGCACACAAGATATATTTGATCATTTCAGTTATTGATTAACACCTCAAAGCCATCTCCATGCATATCAGTGATAGATAAGAAGTGAAAGAACAAGAGCAAAAGAGGATAATAGCCAAAGTGACTAACAGCCAGAGACAGTGAAGAAGCTGCTGTAGTCTGCTGAAATAATTACACACACATGCATAGGTACGAGCGCTTACAATTATGCACACTACTAATCTCTATGGTAAAGAGATTTTTTAATGCTATTAGATTTTTTTTTTTTTTGATGTGGGATAGAATAACAGTATCTCTGACATTGAACTGATACCCTTGAAGTAAGCCCATTTATTTTGCTAAAAACATGTGGTCAAAATTAACTCCTGAAGTTAAATAATCAATAACTACTAATACTACCTACTTAATATACTGTGTATAAGGTAACATAATATGCTGTGTGTGGGATAGACTCTAACCGATATATTCTGTCTTGACTAGCGTTTTACTTAACAACCTTTTTCAGACATTGAGAAAAGAACCTTACTCTTTTTGCTTACACTAGAATTTTCAAATGGTTTCAGAATGTCTTCCTTCTGTTTTATAGATGCCAAAGCTGCTTTCCTTCAGAAGTGTTTAAACTATATCACTTTAAGACTAACAATTCCCAAGTCTTCAACCTTTCAATTAAATGCATTGTTTCTAACTAGTTAC
The DNA here is from genome assembly GCA_013397135.1 of Pachyramphus minor. Lineage (NCBI taxonomy): Eukaryota > Metazoa > Chordata > Aves > Passeriformes > Tyrannidae > Pachyramphus > Pachyramphus minor. Next base: position 171,232 of record VYXB01009793.1, on the reverse strand, counting down.
ACACAAAAGTGAAGTTTTAAAGAAGTGTAAAAATTAAATGGAAGGAGTACAAAATTATTATGAATCAGTAATTTCCTCATATATAAATGTGTGAATGTATGTTTGCATGTGTACAAGTGTAAAGTGAAAAGAAATATTATCTACATATAATCCTTGCAAAATGCAGTCTGGGAACCAAAAATCAATCTGCATTCATCAGTGTTGTTTTGTTTTCACTTCAGTACAGCAGAAGAAATCTGTTCACTGAACAGCTCCCATTTTAACACAGACATTTTTCCAGTGTAGAATTTCCCTCTAAAGGTTATCTCAAAACACCTACCAACATCCAATAGATAGTTGTCCAAGTGTAATTTTGTAATTGGAAAAAAATTTCTCACACTCTTGAGCTGTCGTAACATTCTGTTAATTGATATTATATGTTAAAGCATCTGTAATGAAGAGTACTGTATTTCCATGCAATGAACCGGATTCATTAGTGTGTTGTTAAACACTGTGGTTTTGAAGAATGGATAAGAAGCTGCAAGAACAAAGTACTTCCCAGTTCTTTGCTTCATTAAACAGTCTGAAGGACTTCTCTAAAGGGTACAGCCTTGAATGTGTAGGTTATCTCAACTAAACCTCTGCACTGAAGAACCTACTTCATCAAGAGAGACTCCTACGTGCCTGTATGTGAATGATAAAAAAGAACAAAAGATTCAGCTCATTCAAACAGAAGGCATTCATTGAATCCAGGCTCTGTATGGAAGCAGACTTTAGGATGCTTGAAGCACAACAGAACAGCAAGGAAATAATTTACTCTAGTGTTACCAAGTTGGTGAGTGAAAGCTCTCCTAAGTGAAGGAGGATTGCTTTGAAAACAGATGAATGAAGTTAATTAGGAGTGTATATATAACAGATCATGAAATAGGCCTTCAGGTTCTAAAAGTATCAAACTAACACTATGAAGATGCAGAATGCATTCTACATTTGCTTTGATTATAATATTTCTTAATGAAATGAAATAGGGATGTGATTGAATGACAGCATAATAACCTCTAAGAACAAATCCATACACAGAAGTCTTTAACAAAGTATTATTACTAGGGCTTTCAAAAGGATGCCAAGCTTTCTGCAAATGGCAAAAGCAAGAAAAGCAAAAATACACAGTCTTTTCAAATAATGAACTTGAAAAGTCCATCACAAAGATAATCCAGCTAATAAAGCCCTTTGATCTCGTCAGCACTGGAGAACAACAAACAACAAACATGAGTAAGTTTCAACAACAGATACAGACATAACGGATGTGAATAGCCTCTCCTCATCCTCTGAAGTATGTGATTCCAGGAAAAGAAAAACAGTAAAGTATGGATGCATTACTAACTGAAGAAAATTAGAATTTTTAAATTTTCAGTAAATATAAGCAATTCTTAAGGATTTGTCTTCCACTCTTAATGTATGTTTTGGTCAAAGGATTTTGCAATGGGTCTGATTTATAAACTCACATTTTATTAATAGTATACCTTTCCTGCTTTGCTATGGAAATGAGATTCATGTCCATGTTAAAGTGTGTGTGTGTGAGAGCTTTTTCTCCCTGGTCCAAAAGCTTTTAAAATCTGTTCTTTTCAATCAAATTTAACAACATGATAGACTTCTCAAGCACATTCACTATGTTAAGTTTTCTGCAAATAGGCAAACTGGTAGCAATGATGGTACCTCAGCAGAGCTTCAGTCAGTGCCCTGAGCACACGTATTAAACATTTGAGAGTCTAGATCACATCAGGAGGTGCAAAGAGTCCTTCTAAATGTTGCCACAAATGGGAGAGGGCTAGCACCTTTTTAGGCATCAGATTTAACCAACACAATCCAGGAAACTGTCGGAAAACAGGTTCCTTTAATTCTTGTGCTTATAGTATTATAAAACAGATTTGTGAGGAAACAAAACTATCTTCAGAATGGCTTATCTTGGTTTCTTTCCCACTCTCTTTTATATTCTACTTTTCATTTGTAGATTCCACCAAAGTTAAGAAGGAAAGTTTCTTCATCACCACTTAAAAAGGGTGACAAATGGTAGTTTAGTTAAAATTGTATTATTCATAAAGAATGTATTTTATGGTTTATTCCTAGAAGATATGAAAAAAACATATCTTTAAAATAGGGTGGATTTTTTTGACATCACTTTAAAACTAATTGACAATCACACTTATACTTGACAGAACTCTAGTTCTTGCTTGGTAATCAATTCATTCAGCACACAAACAGAGAAACCTCTATTTCACAATAGGGTAGGTGGTCTCTTCATGGGAAGAAAAACATGCAACTCCAAGCTACCAAACCTATAAAGCTACAAGAAGACTTTTAAAATCAAGAGTTTGGGTTCTAGAGAAAGATTTTCAATTTTAAAATTCCTATCAAAGAATTAGAAAAATAAAATCATTTTAGAGTGCACATAACAATCAAGACCTATTAGATATCGCAGCATTTGTATGCAACTAAAAAGAAGTTAAATATCTGTACTTCTTTCTACACAGAATATGATGAAATAAAAATATCTGAGCTAATCTTGTCACCAAAAGAAATGTATTAAGAAAACTCTTTTTCCTGGCATTTTTTTTTCTACTTCTGACTTTACCATAAAGTATCATAAAGTATATAGATAAATTTACACTTACTTTTTTTTTTTACTTTATAACACATTAGGGTGAAATTGAGAATTCTCCAGATGATGATTGAAATGACATGGAGTTAAATCATATCAGAAACATTCACAAACTTATATCCAGGATAGGGGCAATAGGATCTGGACTTACATAAGTGCTACAAACAAATCTTCCCCTGACATTTAGTATTTTGACAAGACTATTAAGGTTTTGTTAATGAGAATATCTCTAAATGCATATCTGAATGGGTTGTTTATCTCAGTGGAGTTGTTTTTCCACCAGAGTGCACATTTACATCTGAAATCTCATATAATATGCATATTATATTATGAATATAGAATACTCTTATTATGTGTAAAGGAATATAGACTGTTCATACTAAGTGTGTAAGTTTTATAATAAAATAATTCTTTCCTGAAATTGACCAGAAGCCATGAAGCTATTGACAGACAAGTCCTGCATAAACAGAAAGATGCAAATAATTTAATGTGCAAATCTAGTGAACACCAAGACATTTTGACCAAGAATAGCTGGAGAGTTATACGAATGGGTACAAAAGGTTGTCTAAACAGACTTTGCCTATGGAGTGAAGTTTGGTGTTTCACAAAATTTCCCTTCTGATATATGATGTTTAGACTCACCATTGAATATTGTATCCAGACCACAAACATGATTTATGTTGGACTGTTCATCTCCATTTGTTAGAATAATGATTGCTATATCTCTAAGGTCTTTCACCTCCTGAATGATCTTTCACAGGTGAATGAGATGACTAATATAACTTACTGTGTCTAGGAAATAATGCTGCAATAAATTATGGACCCTACAGCATGTTCTGTAAAAAAAGAGATAAGGTTATAAATAAGCAACTATTGGAGTATTTACCAGCAGATGAAGAAATGTAACGAAATAGAAACACTCTGCTTCTCACCATGTTTTGAAACTGAATTAGTCTAGGAAAAACTCCATGTTTGATCTGAAGGTTTGTGGATGTTGTCTCTTAGATAAGTTGATTGAACTGAAAGCTTATATATATGTGTGTGTGCATGTACATGTACTTTGTATATATCTGTATATGTACATGTGCATGTGTATATACCTTACTGCTCTCTAGAACTACCTGGCAGGAGGCTGTGGCGGGGGGGGGTTGGTCTCTTCTCCTAAAATAACAGGTAATGGGGTGAGAGGAAATGGCCTCAAGTTGTGCCAGGAGAAGTCTAGATATTAGGAAAAAATTCTCCACTGAAAGGGTTGTCATTGGAACAGGCTGCCCAGAGAAGTGGTTGAGTCACCCATCCGTGGAGATGCGTGGATGTGGCACTTAGGGACATGGTTTATTCGTTGACTTGGCAGTGCTACATTAATGGTTGAAGTCAGACAATTTAGTGGTCTTTTCCAACCTAAAAAGTTCTGTGATTTCATTTTAAAAAAAGAACTCATTACTGACGATATGCTGGATTTTGTTTTAATATTAAAACGTGGCATACCTTTCATTCACAGAACTAAATAATTGGATTTATCAGGATGATTTTATTTTCTTAAATATACATTAAAGAATAATAGTCCTTTCACTGAACTGAGGGATATTTAGGGCAAAGTGTACCTTAATGTCTCTCTTTTTTGGTACACTATTTTATTGCAAACTTTCTATTTTTCCTCAAAAATTATGATAATAAATGTAACGAAGAGCTTTAATGAACCTGGCAAATAAGAGGAAAGTGCACAGTATTACTTCTTGATCTAAGCTGCAGTTTGCCAGTTTAACTATGTAAATGATACGTTCTACACACAGGATTCAGTACTAGAAATCAGGCAGGAATTATTATCAAAATATCTAGCACTGATACTTATTATAGCGGTATATTTCTGGAATAACCAAGTCAATATGCAATGTTCACTTATCTCCTGTAACAATCAAGGGGTGTTTTCTTCTACTTCATTGTTCTTGTTCTTTTCCTTAAGTGAGTTCTAGTATTTGTGCGGTCAGCCAGAAAAGTCAACTGATCCAGCTGAAAATTATCCCTATGAAACAAATCTATCCACCTACGTGTGGTGTGAAATTTGCCACTGGATCAGATCACTGTTCAGCTAACAGTGTAGTCTAGCAGCAGAACAAGAAATGAAGTAAGAAGGCGTAACCAAGGGCAGGAAGGCGAGACTACTTGCTCTTAAGCTGACTTAAATCAACTGTGAAATTACATCCCCCTTATAGACCTTCAGTGACAGAATGTTCAGTGTGAGAGATGAAATTAGATTTCATAAATGCACCCAAAACTCAGGTACTACTTCCAAATGTGGAATATTTATATTTTCATCCTCATTCATACATATTTTGAGGAATTTTTTTGAGAAAAGCTCTTTTCATTATCAAGAATATAAATATGCAACAGCTACTTGCAATAACTACTTACCTCAAAGTGACATCAGATAGGAAGTCAATTTAATTTCTTGCAATCTATACTGGGAAATTCAGAATAATAGTGAAAATTAGCTGACCTATGTTAAAATTATATCCTCATAATACCCACAGGTATTATGAAGACAGGGAATTGTTTGCATTTTTAAAAGTGTGTGATAGTTTATTCTAGAGAGCATATCACAGAGATCTGGAAATCTTCTATAAAAAAGCAACCAGGAAAATCACTGCTTTTTTGTTAGTTGATGCTGTAGTCAACATCACTGGAAAATCATGGACAGTATAAAAGAATGGATTCTGCGTGTTTCACATAATTTCTCAATTTTCTGCCACCTGGCAATAATACTGTCCATTTAGCAGCCTCTATGGGTGGCAGCAGTTTGTAAAAGGCTTGAGTCAGATGAAAACTGAAAGCACAAGAGAAAGAAGTATGATCTGTACAAAGAGCAAAGAAAGGAAGACGCTGAAATGGGAAGGACATTACTTTAAGAAATGCAAAGGAAGAAGAAAGAGAGATGAAAAATGGAAGTGATAGAAGTACTTAAAACTAGAAGATTAAGATTGGAATATCCCTCATGATATATAATAGCTGTATCAAACTCTCATATTCACACGTGTGCTTGTAAAGCCCTTTGTGTAATGTATTTGCCTTTTGAGATGAAATATTTTATGAACATTCTTCTGTCCAACAACATCCCTGTGGCCTGTATGTGACAAAGGTAGGAAAGGAGCTTTAGCACGTAGCGAAACTGTACCTCCACTGCAACACACATCACTCCTTTTTCCCATTTCCTGTGCAGAAAAGACCACTTTTAAAAAAGCCTTCACACTGATGAGCCTCTCCACATTCAGAAATTATAATCAAGAACTATGCAAAATGTTCATGTAAGTAAAGTGCTCATTGAAAAGCTTAGGGCTTGACACACCTATAAAACAGAAATACAAATACCACAGGAACTGAATTCTAAATAGGTTGTGAAAGTGCTCTAAAGGAAGACTAGACTGAAAATTCAATGAAAATTTTCATTGCACCTATATTTCTGGATTTAAACTTTTGCTTTAAATTAGACATTCACAGACTGGAATGAGTTCAGTCTGCAAGAAATCCTTACAATCACAAAATCATGAGATGGTGACTGTTTTTTTATTCTTATAAATTTTATTTACTTAATAAAATTTATTTTTAAAATGTACATTTTACTCGCTCAGGTCCAGTACAAAGAATTTAATTTTCTTGGGCCTGTCTCATCTTTCTGGATTCCAAGAGCAAGGCTTCTGAGCCGAGATGTATTGGCTTTCTTTCTACCTAGTGCAGGGAAATTCCAGAAAACAATTAATCCTGCTTTATTTAGAATCAAATTCTTGGAGTGGCTTCCCTACCTTTCACAGCTGACTGTGGAAACTCAAAATGCAGCAGTTTAACCAGCCAGTGTTGGTTGCAGTGAATTTAAACTTTAAACTCTGAATCATCAAAGAACTAGCACACCAAAATCCAGACTAGAGATCCTGCAAAATCTGTCTCAGCCTCTGGCTAATTTACATTAAAATACTTAAGGCTGCTATATGACACTATCTACATATCTGCATTTGTAACTCCTGCCTAAAACAGGAATTAAGAAACAAGATACCATTCAGCTTGAATGCCCTCTGAGGCTTTTCTCAGAAAGGCTGCTGTACAGCCCATGAGATTGAGTTCTACACAGAATCTGTTTGCAGTTGCCACAGCTTTTTAAAACATCACCAGAAAAGGTTGATTTATCCTCAGTTTAAGTACCAAGAGGTTACAGTAGTCCCGTGGGAATAGGGAAAGAGATGGTCTCAAGCCTGACACTTTCATGCTTCAGGAAACTGCCTCTGCAGTCAGGCTGCAGGCTAATGCAGGCAGAGGGAGGAGGAAACATACACACACTAAGAAAGATGTGTGTCTACATAGCAAGAAAAGCAAGGTGGTATTTGTTTTGGGTTTCTTTTCTTACCTCCTTCCTAATCTTTCCTGATTCCATGTTAGCCATAAAAAGAATTCATTAATTAACAGAAGCTAGAAGAATTTGTACATGGTGACGAAGCGATGACCTGAAAAATTTCCCTGGAACATTTTAATCTTATTTTTAGAAATAATTCCAAATAATTGTCTCAGATGTGAGACAATTGGTGTACAACTTCTTTTTCAATAGACAACTGCAAACTGCAGAGTAAATATATGTTTCCAGGATCTCTTGATCCCAAACAAACAAGTCTCTCAGGTCTCTTATTATATAGGAATGATATATTCTCTAGTCTTTTTTTATCCCTACTTGCCAAAATGTTGACAGACTGAGTCAATTAATTCTTATTCAAACAATGTTTCCTGTAGAAAACTCTGTTATAGGCTTCCTCTTTCTGTATAGCAGTCAACACACTCTGTTTTACTTTGCGATAAAAACAGAGAAACCAAAGAACCCCAGAAGGTACACTGCACAAAGATAAATAGAAATAGAAGGAAACCAACCCACCTGCTTTTAGTCAGCTAAAAAAATGAAACTAAAATCTAACCCATCAAATTTAGATGCAAAAGTTGCTAGCAACGGAGGACAATTGAGTCCAGACCAATTCAGCAATCTAAAGACTACCAATCCTGTTGTCTTCAAGTCTTAGCAACCCAAACTTGTAAAAACATTCCTATTCCAAATCGTTAGCAGTGGAGATAATTGTAGGGACAGGAGTCTGAATTCCTTGGGGCGTTGAATGGCAGTCTTAGAATTGCTGGTCTGTTTACTTTCTTGGCTGCGGAGTTAATGATATAGACAGCTGAACAATTGGAAAGGAATTGAACTGTATATTGCAAGGTATTTCTCAAGTGCCAGAAGGATAGATGACCCTGCTGTGCTTTCATTTTCTACCCACCCAAAATTATTTTTCCTGAAAACCTCCTACCTATCTTATGCGTGCAATAGCTTAAAATTGTACAGTTTCCTTTCCTTCTGGGGGTGTCCTTTGAGGTGTCATTTCCCATCCAATTTATGATACAGAACTAAGTCACTGTTGTGAAGACTGGTGTTCCTTCCAACCTCTCTCAAAATATTGCAATAATTTACAACACAGAAAGACGTTTGAAATTTAGGAGAAGACAAAAATAAGTTAAACTTATTGCCATGTGAGGTAATTTTTTCTTCTCCTCTCTTAAGGCCAAAATAGACCCAAAATATAGGAAGTCTGGGCTGAAAAGCAGAAAACATGAGAACACACTTAAGGGTTCACAGAAACCCTCCTCCTGCACAGTCTTCCTAATTCTCTGTTACATTTCACGGATCAAAGAACATGATATGCCAAAAAAGAAGCAAAATGCACTTTGCACAGCCATTCCAAGGCAGAAATTTTGTGCATATGAGTCCCTTCAGGGAAAAAATCTGTACAGTACGATTTTTCCTTTATTTCTTATTTGTGTATTATCAGATCAGAAACCTCAGTTTCTCAGACTGTTTCAAAAACCTTCCGTATTCCTCCAAAAGCATATGGAAACTCTCAGATACAAATTTGAAAGGTTTTATCCAGTTCTTGTAAGAGTCAGGGATTAAGTATCTCTCTCTGACACTGAATCTGTAAAAGTCTATCAGGTAACCTACACAAGTTGCTTGGCAACCTAACCCAAACAAGGGTCAAAGATAAATAAGAGCAGATAATAAATGTCTGGGAGACAAGAAATGTGTATTCCTATGTTGTAATAAAATAAAAAAGTAATGACCACTAGCTCTTTTCGTGGAAACCAGTATGAGAACTCATATATTTGCAACTTGAACTAATTTAAATTTAAAAATGCGTATTATTTAATTTGAATAATTTGAATATGGAGGGAGTGCAAAATAGCAGAGACATTGATTTACAACCTTTGGTTGTGCCTTACAATTACAATTTCAGAAAAGGAAGATGGCACTACAGAGATAAAACATTCAACTTTCAGATTTTGTCACCAATACTAGAATCCTGCTGTACAAAATATGCATAATATTAAATGTTCTACTTTTTTCTCATTCCACTTCCAGTTACCAAACAAGAACCATTTCTTTGATGAAGAAATATACTGGCTGTAACAACCTAAATATTGGAGTAAAGAAATCTTGTTGAAAATGTAATTCTAATGTTTCAGAGTAAATACATGTTTTTCAAGAAAGCACATCCTCTTCCAGTACAGAATTAAATTTTTGAATCATAGGTTATGCCAATTAACTTCTTTTTTCTGGAAGTGAATTTTCCTTAACCAGCCAATCAGAATGAGGCAGGAATTTCATTTGGATGAGGAGACTGGGAGGATAATCATTAAACATGGTGTTAAGTATTGTTAGACACCACTGAAGTTCTCAATATTTTCTATTTAATTTTAAGGACACAAAATTGATTATGCTAACTCAGACCGGAGTCTGGGAAGCCCAGAATCTTGTCTCCAGTGATGACCAGTAGTAGGTACTTGGGGAAAATATGCAAGAAAACAACAAGTATTTTACCTTTGTGTATTTTTATACTTTCCAGATAAAACCAGAGACTTAAGTCAGAAATTCATTTTGACCACTGTTTTGGCTCCTTCCTCAGTGTACTCAATCTTATTTGGTAAACTCTTACTCAACTTCCACCACCCTCCCTAGCTCAATTGTCCCCTCTCGGAAAGGTTGTTTTTCCTTTGTGATATTTGCATGATATCAGTATGTACTCTTCAGTTTTGTATGGCGAGGAACAGTGCATAGTCATTCCTTAGTAGCTTTTCCTTGCCATGCATGATTTAACTGGTATCTGCCCTAAGACTGTATTGCTTTTTTTCTTAGCAGAAAACACCTGTTCTTCCTAAACTCTGCCAATGCCCTGTCTCCATTATCTGTGCATTTTCTAATTTCTCCCTAAGTTTCTCCCTGAAAGAGAGTAAAAGAATTTCACGCACTGTTCATAGATGGGGAATTATAATAGATTTATAGAATAGTATAATGACGGTAAAACTTCTACTTTGTTTCCAATTCCTTCCTTTGTAATTCTTTATGTTCCTTTATGTTCCGTCATTTTGCCTCACTTCTCCTGACTATCAAGTTAATATTTTTGAGAGGGATATACATTGACAATGCTATGCTTTTCTGAGTAAGTAATATCAAATTTAAAGCTTGCCATTACACAGATGATTTTATAGTTATACTTTTCCACGTAAGGCACTTTCTGCTCACTGATGCTGCATTTCGGGTATTATTTTGCTACCTACTTCACCATATATTACAAAATGTTCTTGGACTTCTCCCTTGAAATTTTATAAACAAGTTTTTAAATTATTCTTTGTCGTCTGCAAATTTACATCCAATTATTTTTTTCCCCAGCATATTTAAGATTACTTCAGGTTGTAGAAATATTCGGCCATGTTTGGAGTAAAGCTGATTATACATGCCATTGTTCTGGATATTGAATGTACATTCCTCTCCTTTGTATCTTATTTATAGATGGCTTGCCAATCTGTAAGAGCACCTCTAACCATAGAAGAAAAAAAATTTGGATTTTTCTAAGAGCCTTTGATGAAGATTCTTCTAGAAAGCTAACAACAGTAACTAGACCATTTGTGATGCTTGCCTGTTGAGTGTTTTTTCTTTTTTAACCTTATTAGTTTTATGTAATCTGTCATTATTGCAACCATTCTCACTTCCTCTGTATTTGAAAAGTTGTTTGAGTAAATGATATTTAACTCATTAGAACTCCAAACCTGGGTTTTCTGACAGTTTTCAATTAGAAGGCCAAGATTTAAAAAATCCAGCTGGTGACTTTGAAAGTTTAACCACATGATTGCAAACATAGGACAATTTAGGAAGGTAACTGTTCGACAAATAGTTGCAACTTCTCCCATCCTGAGGTACAAGTCTTGAACAAGTCAGATAAGTCAATCATTAAAAGTACCTGTTTTTTTCCCCTCTACTAACTAAAAAAAGAGCTTAGATGATGACCTTAGATGTAAAAGTCTACAGATACAAGGGAATACAAATACATTCCACCTTGCTTGTCTAGACACAGTTTGCATGAGGAGATAACATGTTTAGGGCATATCTCATGTCAAAGATATCAGGTCTCTTTTTCTTGCTTAGAATGAATAAACAGATAGGAAAATTTACAAGCATATGAAATTTGTATAGGGTCAACTGAAGTAATCTGGAAGTTTGCAGTCCACTTGGTTTTGTGATAGGGAAGAAACAGTGGGAGAACAAAAATTGAGGCACATCTGAAAATGGTCTGCTTGTAAACCTGTCAGGAATCCATGTATAACATTACCATATACTAAAAGCTGTTTGTATTTTTTTTTAGTTTGTTTGTTTGTTTGGAGGTGTGTGTGTGTATGTATACTTTGACTAAAAAAACTATGTATTTTTTTAAAGTTTCTAGAGGCTTTCCTGAGTATGGAAGAGCAGATGCATCATCTCACATGGACTGCTTAATGCAGGTAATATTGCAAACAGCACTCTAGGGAAAGGTTTCAGAAGTGCATTTAATTGCATTTTCCACTCCTTGTAACAGCAAGGGATTCAACTGGGACAAAATGTAATGGAACCAGCTCTTTCCTATCTGCTTAGAGAAAGGCAGGAAGCTAACTGAAAACTGTGTTTATTAACTTGCTATGGAAAAAAAAAAGTGCCTATCCAAAATTAATGAATTTATAAGCCTTTTACTTCTCATGAGTAATGGAGAATTCTTCATCTGGAATCTAAATGAGTTTTATGAGAGGTTAAGAAATGAGTATTGGAACCTATTGCATTTATTTACAAGTGTTTAATTTTCACAACCTGATGAATCTAAGGACATTGCAGCGTGAATGTGAAATGAGAAATAATGTTGAGTTAGATGTTATACATTACTCAAGGATGTAACAGGTAGTATGTGTTAGTCAGTATCTGTATCTGTTCACAAGAAATACCTATCATCTGTACTGCTCTAATGCTTTCCCATTATCTTTATATTTTCCAGAAAGCAAATTCTAGAGGTTCTTTCTGGAAGTTTTCTTCTACAAAATATGGTACTGTAAAAATTGCATTTTATGCCTTTCTTTTTCTTGGAAGAATTAATTTCTGGATAAACAACAGAGGAATAAAATAAGCCTCTTCAGGCAAACACATCTTCAATGTGGATCAGTGATACCTGGATGTTTCAAGATAACAGAACTTGATAAGCAGCATCACTTCTCCACTATGAAGGGATTAATATTTCAAAACAAACAAACAAATTACAAAGAACAACTATTGAAGGGTCCAAGAAAGATTTGTTGCAAATACTCATACTTGATATTATAAAATCACAGAATCATGGATCTGTTTGGGTTGAAAGGAACCTTACAGGTCATCTAACCCAAAGCTCTCTGCCGTGGGCAGGGACACGTTCCACTAGACCAGATTGCTCAAAGCCCCATCCAGCATGGTCTTGAACATCTCCAGGGATGGGGAGTCCACAGCTTCTTTGGACAACCTGTTCCAGTGTCTCACCACTCTCACAGTAAATAATTTCTTCCTAGCTTCTAATCTAAATCCACCCTTCTTTAGCTTAAGGCCATTCCCCCCTTGTCCTATCACTACATGCCGTTGTAAATCGTTCCTCTCCAGCCTTCTTTTAAGGCCCCTTGAGGTACTGGAAAGGGCTATAAGGTCTCTACAGAGCCTTCTCTTCATGCTCAACAGCCCCAACTTCTTACACTGTCTTGATATGAGAGGTGCTTCAGCCCTCTGATCAACTAAATGTCGCTTCTCTGGACTTGTCCCAACAAGTCCACATCTTTCTAGTGCTGGGGACCCCACAGCTGAATGAAGTACTCTAGCTAGGGTTTTGCAAGAATAGAGTAGAGGGGGAGAATCACCTCTATTGGTCATATCGCTTTTGATGCTGTCATGGGTTTACCACCCCCCCCTGGGCTGGAATAGTCAGGTCCAGGTGGATTTCCAGAGAAGAGCCAATCAAAAGTTTTAGTAACGCCTCTGCTAACGACATATTTAAGAAAACAGAAGAGAAGGTGAGTTGCACAGAAGAAATTTGGCAGTCATGTGAGGAGGGTGGCAGCAGTCCCCCCGAAGTGGGGGGCCAGGCCCTTCTCCCCAGCCCAAGGCTGGGGGTAAGTATGGCACTGAAGTTTTCCCAGGCCGGGACATGTAACGGTGGAGAAAAACTCTAGAAAGAAGCTGCCCTGCTTTAAACTTGTTGCCTGGCAGTGAGCTTGAGATAAGAGACTCCTCCAAAGTCAGTTCTAGCAGAAGAGAGCAGAGAAGTGCAGGGGAAAGCTTCCCCCCACCCCCTCTTCCTCCATCAGGGGAAAGACTGAAAGTTACAAACCCCTGCCACCTGTAGAAGATAACTCGGGTGCAGAGACCCCCTGGCAGTTAATGGGGGAATTTGTCCTGGAACAGACGAGTGCCTGAAGAGGTTGTGACCCTCATGAGAGGCCTGAGATAAAGCAGAGTCCTGTTAGAGACCCGTGGACTATGGAGAGAGAGACTCATGCTGGAGCAAGTTGTTCCAGTAGGACTTTGTAGTCCGAGTGAGAGATCCATGCTGGTGCAGCTTATTTCTGACCCTAAAGGACAGCAGCGAACGGAAGAGCTGTTGTCCTGGGTGACCCATGAGTCTATTAAAGACTGTCTTCTGTGGGAAAGAGACCTCCATGCACCAGAGGAAGGACTGAAAGCCATTCTCTGTAGCCATGGCTGAAGACTATGGTAAAGTAAGTGTTCCTCTGCAAGCCATAGGAGCAGGGGATAGGACTCAAAGCCATTATCCCCTATAACTGTGGTACGGGCCATAATGGAGTAAGTGTCCCCTTACAAGCCATGGAAGACCTCAGGAGCCTGGGTGTACCCCCAGCCTTCAGTCCTGGCCAGAATGGAGGAGAGACAGACCCAACTCTGAAGTCATCATGTAGCAGAGTCAGACGAGAGAGAGAGAGAAAGAAGGAAATCTCCACCTGCAACACGCTGAACCTGTCGTCTTTGAAATAATAGAAGACAAAATCTACAATGTTATTGAATTGCTTCAAAAAGAAGAAACTTTTCTCTTTCCAGACTGATAAAAGCGGGGAGAAATGTTTTTGTAGATACTCATGATGGTTTGGACCTGGCACCCAGCCAGGTGCCCAGGCCCACAGCGAAGGCCTTCACACCCTCCCTTCCCTTCCCAGGGCAAGGGAGTGAAAACTGAAGAACTTAAACTTAACCAAATGATACAACTAATAACTTAACTTTCTTTTCATAAGATAAGCAAGTTTAATTAGAACTGTTGCACTACATATTATTTCTTAGTCTTTACCTTGTTAGTAATAAACCTTAAGATTATTCCCCTAAGTCAAGCCTCTGTTTGGTCTGTATGAAACCTCTCTCAATTTACAGTAACTGTGTGGAGAGGGGAGTTCAAGAAAAAAATTATCCCTGGTAAATCCACGACAGATGCAGCCTAGGATGTGGTTGCCTTTCTGCACTGTAAGCAGGCATCGCTGAGTCTTTCTCCCTAGGGCTTGTCTTGATCATTCTAGAGAGGAACCATATTTTGCCTATTCTTTCTTTTATTCATGATGTACCTAAAGAAGCATTTTACTTACTGTGATGTTCTTGGCCAGATTTACTTCTGCAAGTCATTCAGCTTTCCTAACCAAATCAGTGACTGTTTGGACAATTTCTCTGTATTCCTCCCAGGAATTATCTTTCTAGTTTTCAAGGAATACTGTTTTTAAACTCTGTGTTCCCATGCACAGTATCTCTAGAGTTGGAACACTTGACTACCTGATTCAACTAGAAAAATTAAAAAGTACAATATTAAGGCAGTAGTACAGACATCTCTGAAGTTATTGGAAATACTCCAAGGTTCTCTATTATCTTGAGACTTGAGTTGTCATATAAATATACAAGGATGGACATCTTGAATCAGACCAAAATTTCATCATGGTCAGAACTGAGTCTCTGGCTGTTGCCAACAGCAAAAAAGAACAAAGTAATTACGCGATGATGTTCCCTTTGTACGTCTTGTCCATTTCTGGCAATTTGTTGCTATAGGAATTTTCAAGACAGATGGAGAATTGGGCCTGACATCCCTTGCAGAAATCAATGTCACTGCCTTGCTTTTTGAGCTCATTTTGTAACATGAGGCAAAGTCACTTCCACCTGCTTGATCTTAGAAGACTAGCCACAGCACTAGAGGAAGTTAGGATGTAATGAGAACTTTCCTTGTGAACAGCAGTGATAACGTTAGGTGCATGGTAAACAAGCAAAGGAAAAATATTCCTTCCTACAATTTGTGGTTCCAGTAATTTGTCAGATCATTTCCTCCTTGTCGTCCTATTCCACGCAAGAAATCTTTGTGCCCTAGACTTTGGTTTAAGGAGCCTTTGCTACAACACTGGCTAACATGTACCCTTACTTACTTCATACCTCTGTCATGTGACCAAGTATATTTCTATTAGGAATTACACTTTCATGAGGAGTTAACCAGTCCCAGTTTTAAACTGTCAGACTCCTTATACGTGCAGAGGCTTCAACCCCTCTTCCTGAAAGCCTCTTGACTCAGAGCTTGAAAGATAGGTTTGGCTGATTTAACAGTTTAAGGAGGAGACTAAGTTTGGTGGTCAGGCGGTTGGTCTTCATTGGTCTTCATGCTCTGACATCATCTGCTTTCATTTATCTGGTCATGAAGACCTACCTATGAATCAGGCACCAAAACAAACCAACATACAGTGAGTACTGGCCTTTACACTAATCTGCTGTCTCTGCCTATATCTTGGTGCTTGAATGGGCATGGTCTTATCCTTATTATGTCAGATTGCCCATTTTCTTTGCCTGCTAGTTGAAAAAATGATATTTTGAGGGTTGCATTTGACCACTGAACTTTTTTTCATTATTGTAGGGTCCATATAAGCCTGAGGTTCAAATCCTGAAATCAGTCGCTATTAGCAATAAAAAAGATTTTGAAGACTCTTTTACTCTAAATTTTAATCTTGAAAGAGTTTTATTAGACACTAACTTGCTCAGTCCAATATATTTGTAAGGTTTTTTGTTTTCTTTTTATAGGGAAGAAGTCCCTTCTTGTTTCACTATCACATTTTTCCGTTCTGAATTCTCTTTCTGATAACTGTCTTCTTCATATATGTAAAGCCTTATTTCTCTCACCCTGCCATCTTGTCAGTTTTATTTTACCTTGACAAATACAAATGAGAACTACTTAATATCTGAAGTGGAAGAATGAAAAAAATAAAAGCAGCTTTTAAACTTCTGCATTCTCCCTGCCCTGCACTCTCTCCCACAGCTCTTCAGTGGGTTAATTTCATTTTGCATTGAAAAATGCAATCAAGTAAACAAACCAGTACCCAATTGGATTTTTTTTCTTCACTGCTAAATTAAATTACCCAGCTGATCAGATGAAGAGAGCAAGGCTCTGGAAATTCAAGGGACTTATAAAAAAAACCAAAAAAAAAAAAGGGAAAAGATACAAACTCTCTCTGTTTAGAATGTAAAAGCACTAAAGCAAGCTTTTCTCCTAACTCCATCCCCAATTACTGTGTTATTCTGGTTATATTGCTTACTACAATACGGCTCATTACATTGTTTAATACAAATGCACTAGGCAGTAGAAAAGAGGGTTTCTTGAGAGATCTTGCAGTAGTAGAGGTAATCTGGACCAAAAAAGCTGATCAACTGTAGCAGTCATGGACAAATTAGAAACTGAGAGGAGTGGGAAACTCAGAAAGATAATTTGTCCTAAATACAGACCTGATCTAANAGAAACTGAGAGGAGTGGGAAACTCAGAAAGATCATTTGTCCTAAATACAGATGCCTCCTTTTTTTTTTTTTTGGTATAGTTTTTGTGTTTTTGTTTGGTTTGGTGTGTGTGTGTTTTTTGGTTTTTTGTGTTTTTTTGTTTGCAGTGTGTATGTTTTTGTTTGTATGTGGCTTTCTGTACTTTGAATTCTTGGAGTGATGAATGTCCATTATTTTACATTTTCTTTGTTGTTATTTTCTTAAAAACAGAATTATAATAATGCATGGTTGCTCTCTTACTCCCTCATTCTTTGTATCTTTTCCCCTCTCCATCCGAATTCGTGAATAGCATAGTCTGAAAAGCTCACAAGATTTTAGCAGACATATCATTAATTATAGTCTCTATGGTCCCTTTACAACTGAAGAGAGATATAGGTTATTTTAAAATTCTTTCTGTGTGAAAAGAAACTAAAATTTTGAATGAATATTTTTAAATGTATTATCTTTCTGAGAATAAGAAAAATGTGAGATTAGTGTGTGTACTGAAATGAATTACATCTAGCTATATCTACTTGCCTTGACTTTCGAATATAGATTTGTGGTACATGCATAAAAAAAAAAGGGAGTCAGAAAATACGTTGTAGCAAAGCTATCTATAAAGACCTGGGGGATTGAGTGGGAGCTCCAACAACCCTCTGAACTGGCCATCAAGATACTGTACATATGTGATATCTCTCCTATGGAAAGTTCAGTATGAAATTATTTCCTACTTTCAATTGTCTCTCTACTGAGAGGTTTTCATGTTCAAAGAAAAAATGGTAGCCTTACATAAATGTAAATGTCTTAGATCACTCTTTTCTAGACAGCTTTGAGTAAGAGAACAAAAATCTTTGAACTGAAACTTGACACTAAATGAGAACGTGTAGAATGGATTTGTGATATAATATGTTCATGGGACACTGTATTACCAGACTTTGATAAAGAGGTTTCATTGAGATCAAAGAGGTCAATACCAACAGTATATTTGATGGATTCATATGTAGCCAGAATGGCTTCCTAGTAACTTGAATGAAATATTTTTGTATGAGGGAGGAACGTTGATTGTCTGTATGGGGAAAACAGCCTGGGGTACACTTCAACTAACTTTAAATCTCCTAGAAGTTACAAGTCCAGGCGTGACTTATTTGCTCAAGATTTGTTTATATTACTCAGCAAAGAGTATTCTTAGGCTGTAGGGGTTTTTTGCATCTCTTAGATATTCCTACGTCGAAAACATTAGGGTGACATGAGTCACTCAAGAAGTTTCTAGTTAGAATCATAGAATCATAGAATTGATTGGGTTGGAAAAGACCTCAGAGATCATCAAGTCCAACCCTTAAGTTCTCTCCATAAGAAACATTGGATGACTATGTCAGCCCACAACCTTAAAGGTGCTGGAGTAAGATCCTTCATAATGTTCAGTCATAAATATGCCATTGTCACTTCTGTTCCATAATTTGCTTTCTTCAGAGTTGCATGTATGAAGATCCAGTGTATATCCTTCTGAGACAGAGAAAGGATTTGTGAGCTGCCTCTGAATTATATAGCAATGTCAACATTGATCTAATAATCGTTTAAGAGTAATTGCTAATGTGGAGAATAGATATTATCTGTTTGGATGTCGTAGACGAATGAAGCTATATTCATCATATATTCATGTAGAATCTCTAACACTGCTTATGGAAGATGTTTTCTATCTGAAGACTGGTAAAATGTCAGCAGAATTGTCTCTGAGTTAGGATAAAGTGAATACACTCAAAGGATTTTATTTCAAATGATTTTCTGAGGCATTAATGCAAAGAAGAGAAAATAATGGTTATGGTGTCTTCATTTTGTTTGTTTTTCTCTTTTGGCCAGAATTTATGACAGCTGTCAGAGGACCTTCTACTGGGAAATGAACATTTAATAACATTTCAAATGTTCCACCAAAACATGTCAAATTCTTCTAATTTCCCAAGTGGATCCAGGAAGGTTTCTTAGGAAAAATCTTTTTCATTAGCAGCTGGCTTTCTGCTTCCCTGGCACTCCCCATGGCAAGCTCCTGCAGTGCTGGTTACCTGGGAAGGCCAAGTGAAGCCTTTCAGGGTCGCTGCTGTGCACCCAGTCACCAGNTGCTGGTTACCTGGGAAGGCCAAGGAACACTCCCTCCAGTGAAGCCTTTCAGGGTTGCTGCTGTGCACCCAGTCACCAACAGCCCTGAGTACCTCAGCTGGCCTTGCAGCTCCTGGAGCTTCCAGAACTACTGGCCACATGGTAGAAATCCTGGCAGCAGTCCAGCCCATATTTGAGGAAGATTGGAAAGTTGTACTAGGAAAAAAAGGGAAACCTTTACCTTAAAAGATAAGATAAAATCTGTATCTTAAAAGAAAGACATGCAGACATTGCCTTTTAAGGAGAAATATCTATATGGTGCTCAGATGGCCTTCTGCAATGGATAGGACTAGCCAACTATTTAGCAGTATGGTTCAGGACAGTAAAAGGCTTTTTGAACAGCCTTCTGTTGGTTACAGTGAGCAAAAGCTGAGTCCTGGCACCTGTATTTTGCACTTTTTTGAGATAGCTATTTTCCAGTTTATGCTCCCAGTCTGATTAGGAAAAGTTGCATGCTTAATGGTATATTTGGTTCAAACTGATGAGCACTTCATTGAAGATTTGGCTCATTTTGAATAGAACATTTTAGAATTGAAGAAACTGACTTTCAGATGGAGTAGAGAGGTAGACTGGTAGAGATGTTTGCTAAGACCTGAGTAAGGATCTGCTTCAGGCAGTATCGCTTACTCAGCCCTGCTGCATCTGGAAAAAGATGTACATCTACAATTAGCAGGCGGTCTTCTACAGCAGTAGAATTGCATCAACAATGCAGAGGGTGGCATTGCAGTCATTCAGTCAAACTGGTGTAGTTAAAGTGGTACAAGTGAATGTGTTTGTGGATGCTTAAAGTGATACATTCCTGATACTAGTTTCAGGCAAGTCCTGGGAAGACTCAGAAATTTGAATAAAATAACACACCTGCAGAGTCAGTGCAGCAGTCAGGATTGAGCACAGCTGAAGAATTTCGGGGACATGCACCAGACAGATTGTGGAAGATCAGCTGAATAAAATGCCTAGCTAAAGATGACATGTCTTTTCTGGAAAGGTCAGGAAGCTAAGAATAAACTACAGTTTTCGTGAAGGGAAAAACAGAGCTAGGAAAATTAGTGTGAGGAAGTCAGGATGAAGAGCTAAGACACTACACCTTATTCCCCAGCTTCTTCTGAGATGGGATTTTGCACTGTACATGTATTATAGCTCTACTTGAAATAGTTCCCTGGAGGCTGGGTTGAAAATGAAGATATATGTTTCAAGGCAAAATGAATATGAAATATTATTGCTTTATAAATGAAAGCAAACATCTTAATTAGATTGCAAACAATCTAAAAAAAAAGATTGCTTAAAGACTCTCTTCTTTTTTTTTTTTGTGACATATGTGTAAAATATGGGCACAGAATAATCCAATTACAAGCACTTTCAAATTATTGGGTTGAGCTGTTAGTGAAAAAGGATGCATAATTTTCATACTATAAAGCAGTCTTGTCACTATGGTCTTCATCCTTTTACTTTAATATCTCCTGTGTAATGATAAACAAAGATCCAAAGACGATACCAGCACTGCTGAAACATACAATATGGGTGTCTAATATAATTATAATTAACAGTTTCCATTCATTTGCAAGATATACCCTGATGGCATTGCTCAAGAGAGGGGGAGCATTAGTGGTAATTATGCTTTGACTTTGTAATGTTGGATTGAAGTGATTGTTTCTGACAAAACCAGAAATGAATAGTTGTTCTGAATAGTGTAACAATACTGCCATCTAACTGCTCCTACACAGAATCACCAAATTCACAAATCTAAAGCATTCTGGTATTTTTTATGGTGACTGCATAAAGTTAATCACTCTCTCTTTTTAAAATCAGTGATTACCTGATCTTGCTATATAAAGTAGTAATATTAAACCTTTGTACTTCTTCTAAATTTGACTGTAAGAAGGGAAATTTAGCTTGTCTTTAGATGACAGAGGAATTTAAAACTGTGATGGAAATGTATTTGACTTTGGAAATTTGGCTTTGTCCAGGGATGAGACACAAAACAGTGTGTGTGTTGGGGGGCAGTAAAAAGCCCAAGAAAACAAAAGACTTCATGATCATAGGAATTTCTACATCAAATCACACAACTGGACTACCAGTTTCCTACCTTGTACCTAACAAAACTTCCAAAAGGATGTTGGAGAATGCTTAATATAAAAAATGGTAAATATTTAATCTTTATGTTACTTCATGTTGATTGAGATGGTCTCATTGTTACTGTTTTTTCACATCCTGTTAACATTGCTGTTCTTGAAAGTGATTTTCACCAGCAAACAGGGCTCTGAGTACAAAAGTCTCTTATTTCCATGGTCTGAACCTAATGTCCTTTAAGAGTATAAGAGGGTGGATTTTTGTCCTGTAACTGGTATCAGAGCTTCCAACAGTTTTTAATCTGCTCTCTCTTTTTTTTTCCTATGAATTTTCTTATAATTTCTAATTATTTAACTTTTCTTTTGCAGAGATTCTTATTGCGTCTTTAATTGTTTTCATTATATGATTTTCTTTTTATTTTATTCCATTTTCTTTTTTTAAGACAAAAAAATGTAGCATAATCAAAATACATGATTCCCATCGAATTAGGTAAAATCAATGTACTCTTCACATCTCTGCTTTCTTGTCTTGTTTTCCAGTTAGTTTTAACACAACTAACTATGAGACAGTTTCAAGTGAATACAAAGAGATGGAAACTAAGACTGAAAGATCTACAGGTAAAGAGTGAGATGTAATAGATCTGAAAGAAAAACAAAATTAAATATAAGTTAGGGAAGTTTTCTTTTGGTCCAAGCAACTTCTCTTTTTAAAAGTCAGTGGGATTTCAGATCTTAAAACACTTTTGAAAAAAAAAAAAGTGCTGATGTCTAGTGATACCTCAATAGAAACATTCAAAATGAAACAAACATACAGACCAGAGCTTTCCATCTTTATTTTTCAGTGTGATGATGAAGTTGAAGCTGCTGTTATGGGGCTCTCAGCTCTTTAAAAGCCAAATGACATGAGAGGGAAGGGGCAGAATCTCTTTCTCTGCCTGGCATAGCTTTGCAATATATTCCTCAAAGTCATGATAAAAAAGAGAGAAAGTCAAGCACTTTAGGTTGAATTTTTATTAAATTAGATATTTTACTTGAGTAGGAAAGGCAATTTAAAAATCCATATAGATTTTTTGCGGGAATGTTGGCTACGGTCACTGTCCATAAGGCTGAAAATACTACATGTATAATAAGCTATCTACAGGCTCTTCGAGAGAGAAAGTACATCTTTCAGCAGAAGACATTTTTTTCAAGGTTAGCTGCTCAGGACTTAATGAGATGAAATATGTATTTAGGAGCATGAACATGGTTTCATCTAGTTTCACCCATGGCAAACAACATAGCATAACAGTCACCATGGAGATACCTTTTTCTGCTTTCTGCTTACAGCATATTCTCTGTCTGCAGCAGTTGCTTCAGAAGAGCTGATGGAGCAGGCTGTTTATGAAAGTTTATGATTGCCACCTGGTGGCTAGTAAAGAAAATCAATTAGTTTCTGGAAGCTGGAGTTTGCCTGTGGTGAAACTCATTTATAAACAGTAACATTGTTTATAAAGAATCAAAAACAACAATAAGCCTCTGCAAAGTTCTTTTCCTGAATTTATTGTGCATCTTACATTTACAATTTGATTCCATAGGAATTTCTGTCATGGAAATAACAATCAGAGCAAGAAAATAGCATATGATGTAAAGTTTTAAAATGCTGGATTACAAATCTTCCTTCTGGTTTTTGATGAACTTGGTATCATTGACTATTCAGGCTTACTGTAGTGAAAAAGTAAAGGAAATTGCATTATTAAGTCACTAGGAAATACCCAACTTTTTCAAATAACAAGCTAGTAGTACTTTTACTAAAAGAAAATTAAATTCATGACTCTGAGATCATTAAGCCATTTGAAAGTAGATAGAACTGTCTAGAATTTTTTTCTCCAGCAATTAGAAAAAAAAAAGCATTCAAGTTTAAAGAAAAGTTTTGAATGCAAAGTAAAATGTTGGGATTTGGAAATCCTGTGCCTCATTGTGGTTGGAATATTTGACTCTACCTTCCTTTTCTCTGGGACACGTGTCTTGAGCAGGCACATTCCTGGAGGATCACCTCTTGGAAAAAGGAGGTAATGAGCCATGAAGTCCCTGGATGTGATGGATGATGTGAAATCTGTTACAGAAAGATCCTGAGTCTTGGAGAAGAAAAAGGATATGAAGGAAGCAAATTTATCTGTCCTCTTGACTATTTAATTCTTGTTCCTAGTCTCTTCTTTTTTGTCCTCATTAATTTGGAACTCTAGTTTGGCACACGCAGTGCCAAAAGAAGAAAAAGTTCAGGGGGACTGTGTCCACCAGCCTGAAAGTGAAGGCACTTGCATGAAGGATGCACATCTCAGCCACAGGAAAAAATTAAACCACTGCCACCTACATGCTGCATGCCTTTAAATGACTTTATTCAAAATAATTATGGGACTGTGCAGTAATACAAAGAGGGCAAGAAGGAAGAAAATGAGAAAGAGTATTAACTCACCATCACCACCCCCAATATAAGATAGATGGTAAAATCTCCTCTCCCTTATTTCAGTTCAATACTTGGGCATTTGGAGAAGGAATACCTCACAAAAAGAGAGGAACTGTATTTGATATTTTTGCATATATTTTCCCTTCAGTGTTGAATATGGTGTCCAAATTGTGAGGATTAAATTGTTGCAAAAATATGGAATTATTATGCATATGGAGAAGAGGGGAGATTTGTGTTTCCTCTGAGTAACTTAAACATTTTTCTGTCTATGTTTATTTTCAATGAAGAACTTTATTTTCCCATTTATTTTACAGATTCTGTTTATCTGACTCAGAGCATTAGATTTACTGTAGAGCTGGTAGTAGATGTCAGCTAACCACTGCAAGCCTCAATTTCCATTATATATCTATTTATTTAATTCATTATGCTTATAATGGATAGATTAATGCATTTTACTTAGAGTAGAAATTTATTTATTCTGTTATAAAATTTGGCACTTCAGGGACATCTTTTGAGAAACGAGATCTGAATTATAAAAAAGACACAGCACCAACACCTAGGTGAAAACTTTGATTTCTAGAAGATAAGAGTTGTGCAGCTCTAGGTCTTTGATTCAATTGCATATGATACAGCACCTGGCAGAAAAACTCAATTCCAAGTTTATAAATGCTAAGCTTTACTAAGAAGGAGACTGTTCACATATCATATGGAACATTTGCTTCATATCCATCTTTGCTTTAACAAAATATTGTGTAAGTTCAAAGGCGGGAAAGATTTGTGTTATGCTGAATTTAGTGCTCTGGCTTAGGATGAAGTAAAAAATTCTTAATTGCTTTCCTGTGGGTATTTTTTTCCCAAAATTCTATGCTGCTGGAAGGTATCAACACCTATGACACCTCATGTAATAGTGATACAGAAAAAACACATCCCAAACCCATATGTCACTAATACAGTCTAGAGAGCCTCTATAGAGCAGCTCTGGAAGTACTTCTTGACTGTAGTAGGATTCCTCCTAATGACTAAACAAGCCCCTTGAATAACCATAAATTGCTTACACTTGCAAGTAGAAATTCCCTATAACAATGAAACCAAGAACTACCTACTGGTATGATAAGAACAAAAAGTTTCAGAATGACTTATTGCAGACAAATCAGAGTCACTTTGATCCTACTGTGTTCAATCAAATGGGATGGGAATAAGTGTGTGTCTAGATTTAGGACCTAGAGGATTTGAGCTCTATGGATGACTCAGTACAAAACAAGCCATCATGCCAGTTTCCTTCTATTCCCCTAAAACCTCCAGGTGTTTTAATTCACATTAGTCTCAACTGACTTTGACATGCTTTCTGTGTATCCTTTGATATTTCAAAACACTTGGAGTTTGTATTCAATTCCTAATACATATTCTGGGTTTTTACGCAAGGCTGATTTTTACAGCTCTGTGTGGAAGACCTGGATTTTTATAATGCTGTCATAACCCTAAGATGCCATGAAGTTAATATATAATTATATATTACTTTGACAAAGTAGTAATACATCATATTTCTACCATATATCCAGAAACTCATAGGAAAAAAAAAAAAGATTGATTTGATTTGAAGCTGATACTGATTTTTCCCTATGTAAATATAATGGTATGCATAATAAAGTTAATATTGACAATAGAGGTGTACTTCTTATACCATACAATTTGGATCATTTAAAGTAAGTTTATTATGATTCTTTGCTGTTGCATACACTGAGTTCGTACTGTAGCACTACAATAGCTTTGTTGTATCCTTCAATCTATTTAATTACAGCTTGTTTATTTTCTACCAAATGTGAAGTTCTTGTTACCTAAGAAAAAAGGGTTAGTACACTCATTTGTGAATAATACTTTTAAAGGTAATAAGCATATTTTTAATTTTATTTTTTTTTACTTTTTAAACTGGGAGCATAATCTCAGAGCAGTGTGTTATCAAGGACAAGAGTTTATGAAGAGAACTGATTTTCCAGAGCAGACTGAAAAATTAGTTTCAGTAGTAGTAAAGGAGGCCGTTAAAATAACGAAAACCCCCTTGAACACAACTCTGAAAAAGCAAACCCCTCAAAATTACAAATAATTTTTATAATTACAAAAAACCCCACCTAATATATTGATTGACTTGTGGTTGTTTGGGAATTTGGCTGTAATTTTAAATTTTGTTCTGACATTCTAGATCCTCACTTGCTAATGTGAAAAACACAGGCTTTTACTTATCTTTTTATTGTTACATACTCTATATTATTAAATTTTAAACAGGATTGTATGCCTATGCCTAGTAGTTCTTCTGTTAGTTTCAGACTACTTATCTCTGTACTATTTTCAGCTGTACCTCCAGTTTTAGCTGCTTCTGAAACCTCAATGCTCTTCTGAATTCAAGTTTTCTTTGACTCAAATTTTCTCCTGATAGCTTTCTAAAATATTCCATGGAAGCCATGGTTTCTCTGAAATACCTGAGGAGTAGCATATGTACAGTAAAATGCTTAATCATCCTTGTGAAAAAAAAAATTACCTGATAATCTTTACTAAATCCCTAATAATGTTAAAGTGAAGAAGTCTATGCATTTGACAAGGAGATGTATTCCTGTTCCGGAAAGATAAAGATTTCTAGGAGTGCAAATCTCTCAAATGACTGAACCTCAAGGCAGGGACTGGGGGAGTGAAGCCCCACCCATCACAAGTGAAGATCAGATTCAAGACCACCTGAGGAAGCTGAACATGCATAGGTCCATGGGACCAACCAGATTCATCCCAGGGTCCTGAGGGAATTGATTGATGTAGTTGCCACTCTCCATGACATTTGAAAAGGCACAGCAGTCAGGTAAGGTCCCAGTATCTGGTAAAAGGGATATGTCACCCATTTTTAGAAAGGGTAAAAGAAGATCCTAGGAACAACTAACCAGTCACCTTCATCTCTGCGCCTGCTAAAATGATGGAAAAGATCTTCTTGGAAGTTATGTTAAAACATATGGAAGACAGGGTGTTGATATGAGACAGCCAATATGTCTTCACTGAGTGCACATCATGCCTGCGTAATCTAGTGGATTTTTATGATAGAGTGATTGCATCAGTGGACAAAATAAGAGCTACAAATAACACTTACCTGGATTTTGTAAGGCCTTTGAGATAGTCCCACACAGCATCGTTGCTATTAACATTGGAGAGATATGTGTTTGAAGGATGGACTGTTAAACGGATAAGGAATTAGCTGGATGTCCATCTCCAAGGTCTTGCAGTCAGTAACCAAACAACCAAGTAGAAAGCAGTAAGTGGTGTCCCTCTGGGGTCTGTACTGCGATCTAATTTCTTTAGACACAGTGGGATTGAGTCCAACCTCAGCAAGTTTGTAACTGACACCAAGTTGAGGGGTAAAATATGCTTGAGGGAAAGGATTCAATCAAGAGGGGCCTGATGGCCTTGGGTGATGGGCCCCTGTGAACCTCATTCAGTTAAATAGGGCCAAGTGGAAGATCCTACACCTGGGTTGGGGCAATTCCCAGTATCAACAGAGACTGGCAGATACATGAATTGAGAGCAGTCATATAGAGAAACGCTTAGGGACATCAGTGCATGAAAAATTGTACATGAGCCATCAACATGCTCTTGCAGCCCAAGAAGCCAATTCTTTCCTGGGCTACATCAAAAGAAGCAGGTCAAAGCCTTATGCTACTATCATGGGATGCCACATGGAGTACTGCGTACGGGGTCCCCAGTACTAGATAGAGTGTATCCAAAGGAGGACTAAAAAAATGGTCAGAGGGCTGAAACACCTCTCCTATGAAGTTAGGATGAGAATGTTGGGGTTGTTCAACCTAAAAGAGATGTCTCCACGGAGACCTTATTACAGCCTTACAAAATATAAACAGGGCTCAACAAGACTGAGAGACTGTGTAGTATGCCTGTAGTAACATCACAGGGGGAATGGTTTTAAAGCAAAGGAGGGTAGGTATAGATTGGACAAAAAAATTTTATTTTTTTTATGATGAGAGTAGTAAGACAGTGGAACAGGTTGCCCAAAGAAGTCGTGGATACCCCATCCCTGGAAGTACTCAAGGCTGGATGGAGCTTTGAGCAATTTGGTCTAGTGGAAGGTGTCTCTGCCCATGTTAGGGAGGGCTGGAACTAGACGATCTTTGAAGGTCTCTTTGAACCCAAACCATTCTACAGAATATTAAACAGAAGGCTATCTATAGTAAGAAAGTGGGCATGGATGAGTACTGCATAAGCTAAGTGAGTAGAATTGATGAACATATGCTTGAAAAAAATTTTACTTGCTTAGTCTGGTAAATGCATTTACTTTTGAAGAACATAGTCCATCACTTTCAGTTTAGAGTGTAGACTAGTACAATTCTGTGAAGTTTTATTATAAAAAGTGGAACAATCCAACCTTAAACTAAAAAAAGATGGAAAATATGTTATAAAGGGAAAAAAAAAGAACCACAGGGTTATAGAAATAATATTAAATTCTTTGAAGGTCCTTAGTGAGTTTTACTTTGGTTTATACACTTTCTGTTTCCTTTTTCTCATCCCCATGTGAAAATGTCCAGCCAGAAAAAATATTTTATCTTGTGCTCCAAACAGTTTTCTTAGAATAAGAATCACATTTAACTGGCTTTCACTTTATACCTGATGACATTGCATACTTAAACTGAAACCTCAATCCCATTGCAGTGGGGGAGACCTTGACCATAGGTTTAAAACAAAATGGATTCCTCACATCTCCTCCTAAGAAGGCAGTGGCCTAATGAAAAACTGTCATTGTTGGTCGTTAGATTTTAATTTACCAAGTCAGTGAAATTGGTCTCATTCACAGTGTCAAATGATATTCATGGTAAGGAAAATAATATAGCTTCAAGACAAACATTATGACATGAAAAAGGAGTTTGCTATAAATCCGTACATTGAAATAGAGCAGTTCATTCACCCATTGTCTGTACCTACCTGTGTCAGCAGCTGGGTAAGTCAAAAAAGCAGGTGGCTGTCAAGGTGTGAGGAGCAATCTCAGGTTACACATCTGTGAGTAAACTGTGAGACTTCTGGCTTATTTTCTCACCCTATTTACACCTTAGATTGTTACAAATTACTTTTTATTTTCAGCTGTTATTTGCTGCAGTACCTTATGCCAGCTTCACTGTCTTTTGATTCATGTTATCAGAGGGGTCTGCTTTCCACAGACACGTTGCTATCATTTACTTTCACCCAAAATAGTTCCTAAAGCATTTGAAATCTGACTTGCAAATATCTCTGAACTCACCTCTTTGAACTGTTGTTTTGTTGTCAATCCCTTTTGAGAAAAACTAATCCTTGTGCAACTGGACGGAGAAGTATCCGATACCACTGATACATTCAGATCCTCATAGTAAACTACTGAATATCCCATAGGTAATAAATGAACATGTATTTTTGTAGAGGTTGTGCCATTGAAATTTGACATACCCCCGACATACACATGTTCTAAAAATTAAATGCTTTTCTTTCAAGGGTATTATTTTTCATTTCTTCTAATTGTATTCCCTTCATAAGAGATCTGAGTTGAACAGCTGTAAAGTACTGCTTCTGTGTTATACAGCACAGTATGGGAAAACAGTTGAATATGAGGAAATTACCTCAATTTTTAATTTTTTGTCAAGGGCATTTTGTGAAATATGTAATTGCAGTCCAGGCTAGAACACAAGTGTTTGGACTTTTTTTTTTTTTCCATTTTCTTTTCCTTTTGAGAAGAAAGTTTTTAAAATTTAAACATTATTTAAAATTATTATTCCCCACAACACCTTGGATTTAATTTCATTCACAAATCCCTGACCCAAAAAGTCAAACTCACTGTTTGCATCTTTAAATTTATTCTTAATATAGCATTATTTTTAGTATTTTTTCACAATCTCCAACAATTTCTCCTGTCATTTGAAAACAAGTATTTCTGTGAGTCATTGTAATAAATTATTTCATCAAAGTTCTCTGTAAAAAATTAAAGATAGTTTTAGTTGCTTAACTAAAGTAGCTATAATAATACAATATTTAATATATTATTACCCTTTACAGCTTTTTTTTTTTTTTTTTTTCTGACAGGACCATATAGCCCTCTTTTCAATGCTAAGAATCATAGGACATTCCATATAGTTAAAAAACACGGATGCCAGTTTAGCCCATTTCAAATAAAATCCAGTCCTTAACTCTGAAGAAAGAAAAAAACAAACAAAGACCAAGGGAAAAGAAAAAAGAAACGAGATTAAACACAATTAAATAAATCTGCTTTCAACATGAGCTTTCTGTCATACAATTTGGGAACAACAGAAGAGTAGAATAATTTTCATTGCAAATCTCTTAACATAAACACGTGATTTGTAGCTGCATAGTTGAACCTGAATCTTTAAAAGGCCAAAAATCTGGTTTTGAACAAAACAAAAGAAAACAAACAAATGAAACCAAGCAGCTTCTGAAGAACTACATAAATAAATTGTCATTAATAATAAAAAATGCAATTATCAGAATTTTTTAATTTAATTTTCACTTGTGGGAGTGAAAATACTGTAATTTTTTTTCAGTCTCTCTTCTTGTATTTATAATCCTGTGTAAGTTTTTGCATATTCAAACCCTGAATGAAACTTTTTAGAGTTCAGAAAAAGAAAGGTCTATCAAATCAAAGCTCAAGGCTTTGGCTCAACATGACTTTTGCATAGAGCTGCAGCTAATAATTTGACCAAACCCTTGGAAAAACCTTAGGAACATTTCAGTCTTTCAGCTGATCACATGTTTATTTATCTTATCCATGCAAGTTTATCTTTGTTCACAGGGATTTTGGGCTTTCCAAATCCTCCCTGAAGTCAGTGAAAGGACTTGCTCTGAAACTGGCAGGTTTTGATCCATGGCATTAATCCTAGTTCCATCTAAATGAAAAGCGTGAATCCCATAGAATTCAGTGGACTTGTGGACTAATGATGAATAGGAAACAATGTGAGAACATCTCTCTGTGGATGAAAAAGTGAATATTTTTTCTTCTTTTTTTTTTTTTTTTAGTTATTTGTTTTGTTCTGTTTTTTATCCTGCATGTGTAGGAAATAGGAAAACTCTACCTTTTATCAAATGCATTTAGTTTTCAGAGAGCTACTAAGGCAAAAATATGTTCTATTTCAGACTGGTGATTCTGTTAAAGAAAGGTGGATGAAGCGAAGGAATGGGAGAAAGATACAACTTTTTTTATTCTGCCTTTGTTTTTACTGATCTTCTCCCAAACCAACAAAAAGTAGTGACTATTTTTCTCATTGGTCACAGGCCTGATGTCTTTCTGTAGCTGCTCTGCTTTCTTTTCAGAGTTTTCCTAGAAAACTGATTAGTAGCTGATGATAGTCAAGTACCACTACTACATAGAAACTTGGTCTTGTAAAGTGCTAGGTGCTCTTCATCATCAAATGAAATAACTAGAACTGAGCACACGATTGAAATCCTATATTCTCTTTGGAAATTGCAATAAAGGCTGTCAAAATTAGGTAATGCTACCAAATTATTGACTGATTAATATATAATTTATCGACATTCCTCAGAGGAGGAAAAGAGCATCTATCTCTTGTATGTATGTAGTAATCAGACCTTGTATATTTTTACAAGACGAATTATTAGTTCATTTATTTGTGTCTACTGGAGCAACACCATAAAAGAAACCACATTTGATATGAGTAGACTGATAATTAGAGAGAGTACTGATATGCATTTAAAGCAAACTCTTTCACTGCATTCCAGCTGGTATCATGTTATCACTTCATCCTACATCTGCAATTTATGCAAAAAAGCTGGTGGGTAAGCCTCAGTCTAGTAAAAAACCTTCAGAAACATGAATCCCAGGTAGACATAGGAACTTACTGGATGCTCAGAGAATGACTCCAAGATAGCAGGACTAAAATAAGACTATCCTATTCAGTGTAGAACACTGGCTTAGGTGGTACTTTCCTCAGTAGATTCTTGGTTTGTATCACTAATTCCTGTCGTGATCATGCTTCATCCAGCTTAATTCAGAGGTGTATATTCACCACGTATAAGATACATAAAACTTTGATGCTGCAATGCTCAGTGTTGTCCTGACTAAACATAATAAATCTTGTAGTCTGTGAAGATAGATCCCTCTGCTGCCTGATTTATCCCTTTAACAGAAAGTACCCTTCTTCTTTCTTCAATTTCTCCCACTGCTAAAGACTCGATGGAAAGATCTGTATGTTTGTGTTAACGATGTCCTAGCTGGTAATCTAGTCTCCACTCAGATGTTCTTCATTTTCCACTGGAGTGGAACATCACATCTTCTTTTCTTCTTATCATACCCTGAACAATAAATCCTGGCAAAATCATACAGGAGGGTCGCTGGGAGGAATAATGCCTGAAAGACTGTAAAGAGATTTCATGAAGACTCGTTGATAAACCTCTTGCCCCTTCTACTGAGATAGTTCTCACTGTGAGAATAGCAAAAGAGTTTAGAGGCATATACAGCTCACAAAATCTTCACCCTTCCTCAGAGGGTTGTTTCCAAAACATAGTGTTATCCTATTTCAGCTGTTTGGGGTGTCCACTGCACATATCACATTTAAAGCACACTCATGTTTCCTCTGACCTGTGTAATGGAGCCCGACTGAGACTGAAGGTGCAAATGGGGCAAACACATGCCCATCTGAAGAAGAAACTGAGTCACTTCATGTGTGTCCAAGAGATGAATATGGTGTTAGGAGAATGAGAGAGCCTAGAGATTGGTCTGAA
The DNA here is from genome assembly GCA_013397135.1 of Pachyramphus minor. Classification (NCBI taxonomy): domain Eukaryota; kingdom Metazoa; phylum Chordata; class Aves; order Passeriformes; family Tyrannidae; genus Pachyramphus; species Pachyramphus minor. The sequence continues at coordinate 139,012 of VYXB01009793.1, read as the reverse complement.
GTGCTGAAGCAGAGTCAGCACTTTGAAAACAGGCTCTTTGTTAGAACTCATGACTGAGACCTCCTGTGCCACTGACACCTGCTGGAGCTGCTGGGATGAGGTCTGTGTTGGGATCTTCCTCCATAAATCAACAATTTCAAGGAAAAGTTCAGAAGACTAATAAGTAAACTCATAGGAGACCTTATGGTGGAAAGAATAACTGAATATGTCCCTTTCTCCCAAATTGTTTTCTTTTTTATAGTATCTATTTCTATTGCTGAAATTCTACTTGGAAATTTACACTCCATCGTAAAGAATATAAATACAGTAATTTTGCCCTATTTATTTTCTCATATGGCATTTTTTCCCTACAGTACACTGTATTGTAATAATTGTAGAGAACATACATTTGTGTCTCTCTCTTTTAAAATAGGATTATTTCTATACAGATCTAGACCTACATATGCTTTTTTTCTTTTTCATCCCTGTCATATTTTCAAGAATTATAGCTGATTTCTCAGATGGATTTTCCAAGTTAGCCTAAGGTTTTTTTCCCCGAGAATCACTCACAGTAAATTTTTCTCCTTTCTTCTTGCTTCAGGGAGAGATCAAGCTTGTTAACATATAAAAAATGCTGGAAAATCCTGGACACCTAGAGATCCTCAGGAAACGTAATTGCTCAGAGTTGCTGTAGAAGATGTCGGTAAAGTAAATCCCTCAGTTATAATGGTATGTGCTCCAGTCCTAATTCCCATCCAAAAATCTAGCTTTAATGAGAACTATCATATTCAGAACTGGACATATTATTTTCCCAAGCTTTTCTAAAATACTACTGTTTTCTGACAGCCACTGACAGATGACAAAGCCTATTTTTACCCCAGAAAGGCTATTTAATTTCATGTCCACAATGACAAAGTTTCTGATAGTTAGTCCTCCGTGCTCCTAGTTCAATTTTGAAACAACTCCACCAAAATTAATATGCGTAGACAATAATAAAAACCCAAAACCATTCAAGAGTAGTATGCTTTTGCTGGTCTCTTGTTAAGACTCATTTGGCTATGGGAGAACCCAGTGATCCTCTGTTTATGCCCTATGTTCATGAGCAATTCCTGAGTAAAGATTATGGGACAAAAAACCAGAAACCTATGTGCTACCATGAATTCTTTGTAGAAGTGTGCCTTTACCTATATCAAGGCCCACTGAAGTCAGCATGACTCCGAGCCCAGCTTGAAGCCTGTCTGCACAGGGCTTATCACAGGGCTGTGACACTGATGAGATACACAATGAAAGCTGCAGTAAGGACCAGGCACCTTCACAGATTCCTTGTTTAGTTGATTCTTTACATGTATCTTGAAATTTCCTAACATAATTTTTTTTTTCAATTTCCTAAAAGCTAGCTCTACTCTGCAAATGAGTTTTGCTTGTGCTTTAGGTAGTCACCTAATACAGATTTCACTGTGTAAATTTGTGTGCATGTACATAAGCTGTCTTCAGCTTTCACATAAGCAGGTATCTTCTGTGCAGAGAGGCAATGCTTACAAAAAGGACATTCATTGTCATAACAGAGAGAGCAGAAGACAATGTCCTTGTCCCTCACTTTTTAATAGAAGAGTAGAACTATATAAGCTGAGAGCCACAATACGTACCAGATGAAACCTGTCATCTCTGCCATTTGAAACACAGCTCTCATTCTTTCTTTTTTAATCATGTAGAATAGAATTAGTTTTAACTCTCAAGGAGAAATTTCTTTGTTTAGTTTGTAACTATTGTTCCACAAGTTCTTTGGCAGCTGATGACTTGGTTTCATCATTTATAGAGCTAAAACTTCATTCTAGAATTTCGTTGGGTTTTGTCTTTAAATTATGGTGTGCAGAAGGACAGCCTTCACCTGCTATATTAAAATAAATAAAAAAAAAAAAAGAAAAAAGATACTGTCTCTTTAATGAAAGAAAAGCATTAATATACTGTATTACTGAATGCAAATGCAATAAGGAATAACATATAGCTCTGATTATGTTATATGACATTTGGCTTAGCAGTATTAACATATTGCACAAAATCTGGATTTTTCCCTATTGCAGAAAATAAGATGATAAAAGACATGGAAAATCTCTTTCTTCCATATGATCATAAAATAAATATTATTCTTTTTTTCTTTTTCTTCTCATCAGTCATTTGCAGAAATATTTTAGTATTACTTCTTTGTTAAGCCAGCTCTTTATCATGTATGTATTAGGCATACAGTACAAGGAGAAATGGAACAAGATGGCAGTTATAGCAGTGGCAAGATGCAAATTTATTCTGGAAAAAAGTAATATGTGCACAATATCAAGCATGCTTAAGTTTGTGCCAGGAAAACTATTACGAATGAAGAATGGATGGAATGGAATTTTGCATCATACATGATTACATGTTGCTTAACTTCACAGAAGAGTCTTTGTCTACTCCTGATGTCCCAGGTGCCACCAAAAAAGCTGCTTACCACACTGCTAGAGTGAAAATGGCAACAGATACCCCAGCAGTAGTTACCTCTGCAACATGACCCTTTGTTTCAGAAATTAAAGAAATAGACCTCAAGAAGATGACAGAAAATCCACAGACCATTGAACTGCAGGCACTAACTCCAGGTGGGGAGAGGGGGACAAATTTATTACATGTTGTATTTGAGTAATAATTGAAAGTCTGTAATTGTTTTCTGCTTCATTTTCCCCAAGTTTAATTAGGCTACTTTATGCATGTGATGTCGTTGACACTGGTTTTCCTCCTGTCTATCTCCAATTGTATGACACATGACTGAGTGTAACCAAGCAGTGGAGGAGTCATATTTTTCACTGACACCACTTGAAAACCATTTTATAGAAAAATAAGGGATGAAGGATGAAGAAGAGCAGGAGAGAAGAAATAAAATATCTTAAAGATAGACCTCTACATTAAGTCACCATGAGGCAAAAGAGAAATAATAACTTTTCTTCATGTGCCAATTCAATTGGGATGAACCAGACTTGCTACTGTATTGGTACAGTGTAAAAATAGATGACAGTGAGTAATGGTGTGAACAAAAAAAACCATGAGGAACATCACAGAAATGGATGTTGGATGGCCTTTGCACAGCAGAGGTAGATAAAGGTTATAACAAACTGTTTACTGACCATGTACACTTACTAGAATTAGGAGGTCAGTTGAACAAGAGCTCACCTAGTAAGAGCTTTCTCAGTGGTGTGACTCATCAGCTGTTTTACAGTACCAGAGCACTGCCCAGTTATTGCTCCATCAGTTTTCAGTAACATCTCTGCCCTTCCAAAAGTCTACATTCTACCATTAGTTAAGGCTTTTTCTTTTGCATTTCTACATTTTCCCCCAATTTTTCATCAATTCCCTACAATTAATACATGTGCATCTAAAAGAAAAGAAAATAAATAAAAAGCACCATGTTTTATTGAACAAAATATAGCATGTGCAAGAAAGGGAAGGGAAAAATTATAGAAACAAACCAGTGCTGAAGAATTTTGCATTAGCTGGTGCTTTTTGTTGTTGTCATATTTGCACAGATCATTTTAGGCTCCTCAGTCCAGGTTGTAGCAAAACACTATCAAAACAAATGCTCTTGCAAAATATTTGAGCTTTCGCAGCTTAACATGTGCATCTTGAACCGCTTAAGCAGCATAGTTATCTTCTTTTTGTTTTTCTCCAGAATTTGACAGACCATAAAGTGTATACAAAAACACATTATGCACCAGTGATTAAATGTTCTTACAACATTAATATTTATGAAGGGGTATTTCATAGCTAGAAAGTAGGTAACTATATTTTATTTTCTACGAGAACATTTTCTATAGTTTTCCTTCATTTCCCAGCTACACAGCAAACATCTCTAAAGTGCACTTCCCAAGTGTAGTTAGAGAATAGGAAGGAGTGTAAAGTTTTTAAAAACAGCCCTTATTAACTTTTCCTTCCATTGATTCTACTGTAAACTCTAAAAAGCCTTTTTAAAAAGCAAATTCTCATACACTCAGCAGGTGAAATGTTCCCACAAAAATAAAAGTAAACAAATTAAAAACCATCCCAAACAATGAAAAATCAGCAATCATATTACAATCTTTTCTCTTGACTACTTGTATCCTAATATATCTTTACTGGTTTTATTGCACATTTATGAAAATGGTTGTCCTATATATTAAAAAAAAATAGTTTCTTTATCTGTGCTAACACATTCTTGTGCATCCCTAATAAACTAGAGTAACTTTCAATAACATGTAGATATTAGAAAAACAATGGAATCAAAATTGAAGAGATACTTTGTATTGCAGATGTTCAAAGAATTCTAGTATAATTTTGTTGAGACAAAAAAGAGTTGGATTTTGGAAGTTCTTAGCTCCCGTTCCAAATGGAAAGCTGCTGGTTATATGACAGCAGGAGAACTCAAAACATGATTCACAATGAATGTCAATCCTTCACCTCCAATATGAAGGTTTCCCAACTACTCAACTTGCTGAGCATAACTGGTTTTACATAGCATATCTAAAAAAGGCTGCTCCTGTTCAACTGACCAGTGAGAAAGGACTGGACTTCTTCAAACGGGTATTGGAGCAACAGTTTGTTATATATTTCTTTACATTTTTTAACTGTCCGATCCCACCTTGTAAGGAGAGCACTTGTTCGTTCAGCTAAAAGGAACCCCCTTCATGCTCCTTTTGGGTTTGCTCAGTCAACTGTTTTGTGCAACAGTGGCAGAGGCACACTAGAACTGTGTACCCATTCATTGTGATTACACAGACAGAAGCAAATGTGTGTTGTCTGTGACAGGAGATGGGAAGGGGAAAGGAGATGAATGGTTCCCATGGGTAAGAGGACAGTAAGGTTTGTTTGGGTTTTTTTGTGGTTGCCTTTTCTATTTTTTTCTTGTCTATTTTTTGGTTAAATTTGTTTCGTTGTTCTTTTTGTGGGTTTTTGTTGGGGTTTTTTGTGTGGCTTTTTTTTCATTGTTGTGTTTTTTTCTTTTTTCTTTTTTTTTTGCTTTTTTTTCTTTTTTTTTTGCTTTTTTTTTTTTTTTCCTGCTATGGCATGGAATCATAGCAGTCATTCCTCTAATAGAAACTGACAGGACATAAAAGACAGAACTATCAGATGAACACACACAATGACTAGAAAGATATTGACAGAGAAAAGACTTAATTTAGCTTTGAGAAACCGTCCCAAAAATAAAATCCTGTATTAACAAGTGCAAAAAAACAAAGAAAAAAAGAAACTCCAAACATTAAAACACAGTGTATAAAATGGTGTGAGAAATTTAAGTCACCAAACAGCCTTTTAGTCAATAAAAAGCTGTGTTCATGTGTCCTTGTTGTTTGCGTAGTGGCCCATCCTTTTCATTTTACCCAAAAGGTCATTCAAGAAGAGATCTGAGGGTAAAGCACTCAGTCTTTGCTGTTTTTGACTGTAGTCATTTGGGCCTGTTGTGTTTCTATCATGTAAAATGAATCCTTTCTTTTATTCCTCATTGGTTGAATTATCTTCCAAAGTTGTTATGCCTGCAAAGCCCAGTCCTGTTGAGTTCTGTGCTGCTGAGACTGTAAGTACTGTATGTAAGAGAATTAATACAAGAACACACAGTTTAAGTCTGCTGTTACACAGTCTTGATGCTGATGAAACTGTGAGCGATGTCCTGTGACACATTGTTGAGCCACTTGTTTTTATAGTCCCTTTGGATTGATGATCTGATAATAGTCCCCATCTGACATCACAGCATTCTGGTTCTGCATTGGTTGGATAGTTTTCATAGAGCCCTGTGGGGTAAACATAAAAGAAAAATAAACACCAGGCACAAAGATTGACAGAAGTGGTAGCTGGAAGGAACAATTGATGGTTTAGTCTAAGCTATTGAATGTGGATAAAAAATCTTTGGGTGAGACTGAGGCCCTCAAAAGACCTGTCATTTTGTATAATTAGAGATGTTGAAGGAACATGCATCATCTAACAAGAAGCAGCATTAAAAGATCATTCAGCAGAAGTATGATGATGAGCACAACTCTGTAAAGTAACAGCATTAAAAAGTAATTATTGATATTTGAATGATAAGACTATCTGAATGATAAGAATATTTGAATTCTTCCTTTTTGGGAAGTAACAATGAATGAAGTAAGAAATAATCAATCATGGTGTTTCCACAAAATTTGAAAGGACCTTGAAATTCTTCTTTCAGTATGTGAGCACATACCAGTAATATCACGGTTCATGAAAAGACAGGCATTAAATAACAAATACTTGATATACTGATGATAATATTGATTGTTAAACCAATGTAAATGAAACTATATCACAGGAACAGCTTCCAAACAGAGCTGCTTTGAGTCTACTTGTTTACCCTGGATATTTTCTTCAACACATGCCAGAGGTGAGAACAATCTTCTCTTCCCATACAGTAATTGTATTTCCTGATATTTCTGACTATACATCTAGGCCATTTTTGCCTTTGGATTTCTACTGAGTTACTCAGTTTGGTCTGATTATGACTTTTTGAACACTAAGAGGAAATCTTTCTTATTGGAAATTGTCAATGCTGACTGCACTACTATATAGGAGATTAACATAACCAGTGTTCTATTTGATTCTTACATAGCTTTTTTTCTTATAAACTAAAACAACCTAATTAGGCTATTTTTTTTTTGTTCAAATGCAAGAGTGTCTAACCTAATGGACAAACAACTTTTCTCCATTTAAAGTGATCTTGGACTAAATTGTTCAGTAAATAATATACTCTGTGGTATAACTAGGGACTACTAAGAAAAAGATCTGTCTGTTCTGAAATATTAGGATAAAAATTTTGAAAGCAGCTTTACTTCTTGGAACAAGAATTCATTTTCTTGAAAGTATTACAACAACAATATTACTTTCAAAAAGCAATTCAGTTGTAACATTCTTAGGTCCAAGCACCAGACTCTTTGCATTTTGTAAATAATCTGTAAAGAAAAGCAGCAGAGCCTAAAGTATGATAAAATTGATGGCTTTGGTTCTTACTTCCATAATATTGACCTGCAACTAAACAAAAAGCGTGTTAGGTATGCCGAGCATGTTAAGATGCAGATTAAACCTAGACTAGCACATTTTTGCATAGCTGACACAACAGTCTCCTATGCTATACGTGAATCCAAGTGAAGTTGCATTTAGTTTTGTATTCAACCAAATTTTTAAAGATACAGGAGTGAGAGCAACTTGTTCCATGTTCTGTAAATTCAGAATTTACTCTATGGCAAACCTAACCATTTTTATACCTTTGAAGTCAGAAACTTAATGCAGCATTCCAGTGTTTGAAAATTATTTATTCTCTCTCTGATGGTAGCTGAAAACACTGCACGTTTTTTAAGAAATTCTGCATTTTGAAAATTGTGGAAAACTGTTTATTGCAAGAATAGTAAAGCAGTCATATTTTCTGAGACCTATCTTTTGGCATTTGTGGACATAAGTCTCTTTTTAAACATTGCAGCATACAGGCAGTATGCTTCCCAAAGTAGGGAATTATACAATTTGTTCTGTGACTGCAGTAGCTCAAATGATTAGTAGTAATTGAAGAGACATAGAGAATGGTTAATGCTTTGATCCCATCGAGATATTTTTGCTATTCAAACTATATTTTCCGCCTTTTTTGTTACAGGAAAACTCAGGCTTCCTTTGAAATCAAAGCTATGTATACAAGTTGGCAATCAAAATGTATTTAGATTGTTCATATGCGCTTACTAAATTAAAAATAAATTGACAGCAACTCCACATTCAAAGCTGAATTAAACTTGTTCCTTAATGTAAAATTATATTTCCTCTTTATTTCAATTAAGTAATTGAATCTAAGTTTAGAATTTGCAGTTACATATTTAATAAACAATTAACTACAGAATTACTATTCACAAGACAGTGTAGAACGTTTGGATAAATTCAGTTAGACCTTTGGCACTGAAATAACAGTTCACAACACACATTCTTCACTATATACTTGTTTGTATCCATAAATATAAGTTTTTGCTCCTTGGATCTAACTAGGCAGTTTTTTCAGTCAGAGGGTTAAAAACTTGTGATGTACCAGAAGCGTGGGGAAGAAACCAGGAAACTGGCTACATCCGTCTTGGAAAACAAAGGAGAAAAAAACCTAATTTGTTCTTTTATCAAAATATTCATAGAATGGCTTGGGTTGGAACAGAGTTTAAAGATCATCTACTTCCAAACCCCTGTTGTGGGCAGAGACACCTTACACTAGAGCAGGTTGCTCAGAGCACCATCCAAGCTGGCCTTGAACACTTCCAGGGATAAGGAAGTGTTCTACAGCTTCTCTGGTCAACCTGTTCCAATATCTCACCACTCCCACAGGAAAGAATTTTTTCCTAATATCTAATCTAAACCTACTCTCTTTCAGTTTGAAACCATTTCCCCTTGTTCTATCATCACATGCTTTTGTAAAAAGTCACTCTCCATCTTTCCTGCATGTTCTAACCTGAACCTTTGTGTGTGTTAGCCCATGGAACTTTGTGTTTCACAGGCTTCCCCACCTCCGACAGATCAAGACTGCAACTGTCACTTTGAACAAGGACATCTAAACTGCAACAATCAAGTCTCATCATTGGATCCAATGGTTGTGACTATTAACCCTTCTCTCTCCTTTTTTCTCCTTTCTCTTTCTTCTCCCAACTTCTTAAAGTTTTCTAAGTTAGTGAAATGCCTTACTTTGGACATTGTTTTAAAATTTGCCAAGTTCGTTATTCTACCTTAATGTTCTAAAGTTTGCAAGTTAAAGTTTGTTACTGAACCCCCAGAGAATTTCGTTGTTTCTCCTGTACACCACCCAGTCAAAGAACTGTCCTCTAAACTCATCAAGTGGACTGGGGAATAACATTGGCCAAGCTGCTTTTGATGGAGTCCAGGACACAACTAGCTTTCTGGGCTGCGAGGGCACATTGTTGGCTCATGCTCAGCCTCTTATCGACCAGCACCCTCACGTCCTTCTTGGCAGGGCTGCTCTCGATCTGTTCATCCTTCAGCCTGTATTGATAACCAGGGGTTGTCCTGACTCAGGTGCAAGACCCTATATTTGGTCTTATTTAATCCACATGAGATTCCCATGAGTCCACTTCTTGAGTTTGTTCAAGTTCCTCTGGATAGTACCCCATCCTTCAAATGTGTCAACCACACTGCTCACTTTGGTGTCATCTGCAAATTTGCTAAAAGAAACACTCAATCCCTTTGTCTATGTGATTAATGGAGATATTAAGAACGCTATTGCAGAAGGCCACTAGGTTGGTTAGGCAGGACTTGCCCTTGGTGAAGCTATGTTGGCTGTCTCAAATCAGCTCCCTGTTCTGCATGTGCCTTAGCATAGCTTCTAGAAGGATCTGATGACAGGTTGGTAGTTCCCAGCATCCTCCTTTTTAGAGATGGGTTACATGTCCCCCTTTTTCCAGCCACCTGGGACTTGACCAGATTGCCATGACTTTTCAAATATTGTGAAGAGTGGATTAGCAACTACATTAGCAAATTCCCTCAGGACTGTGGGTGCATTTCATTGGGTCCCACACACTTATGTACATTCAGGTTCCTTGGGTGGTCCTGATTCTGATCTTTACTCACAGTGGGAGGGACTTTGCTCCCCCAGTCCCCATCCTGCTGCCCATCCACTTGAGAGGTGTGGGAAGAGAGGTTGCCATTGAAGACTGAGGCAAAAAGTTGTTGAGTACCTCAGCCTTCTCCTCGTCTGTTGTTACCAGTTTTCCAGCATTGTTTATCTTTGTCCTATACATCCCTATATATATCCCTATATATAGGGATACAAAGTTTGGGATAAGAAATAAAAAGGATATCTGTATCCTCCAAACCACCAAGGTTTCCCTATTCCTCTTCTGTCTTCATAGTTCAGTTTGTAGACATCATTACTTTGTGTTACTTGGATATTTGGTAATTACATTTCTGAGACTGACTTACAGGCTGTTACTGGCTCAAAATGTACTTTGTTTTTCACTTTTCACTTACAGTTCGCAGTTCCATGTCTTCATTTTTCAACTCTTCCCATCACTCAGCTATATTTCATCAACAGAAATCTTACACCATATGGAGATTCTTGGACTTTTTGTACAATTGAGGATCTAGAATTGGCCAGGAGACTTGCATTTCAAACCATTCTCTGGACAGATATCCTATGACTCACAAAGACGATATAAAAGCTAACTCTTTGTTTTGTGACAGGACAGTTTTTTTCTACATGCAGATAACATTTTAATGATCAGCACAGAAGTTATATCTGTAGGGACTGTTTGTTACTAATGCTGAAGCAAGAATTAGGGCTACTCATTTGACTGAGATTATGTTAATAGAGACATGAATAGATAAATCCTGTGTGTCCCAGTCAACTGAATCATACTGAAAAAAAAAAGGAACAAGTAATGAATATAGTATTCACTTTGTGTAGAAACAGCTTTGGGGGGAAAGCAGCAAACTGCAAGTATTATTCTTAGACAAGAATTGAAATCACAAAGATGGTCTATGAATGCGTGGTCTGCTGATCAGCTAGATCACCAGCTAACTCAGGAATTATGTGGTTTCTGCCTGAGCTCTTGCAAGAATCAGCCTGCAAAAGTGATGGTTGAATTTCCACATTTCTCCTCAGCACTGTCAGGATGTGTCACACTTGTGGCTGGATTTGTATCTGCATCAGTTGGTCTGACTCGACCCACTTCTTGGTTTCTTTGCTACAGAAAGAGTTATGGAGACGGTATTCTGCACCATGGGAAACTGGTCTGGTTGATGTATATGTTGTCACTGCTAAATAAGAATTTTGTGAATCCACAGAAATAAACCAGATGTTATAATATGTAATGTTTTTTCCTCATTTTCTTTCTGTGGAACTCTAAATTGTGTTCCTTTTTAACATAGATTTCTGATTATTTTTCAGACGTATACAAAATTTCCTGTGCTTGAAGAAAAGCATGAACTAGAAGAAACTAGATAAGTGGATGTAGTATACCAGGAGTTTGGAATACTCCGTTTTATTGTGAACCCCAAAGTAAATGATGTTTGCCAAGAGTGATCCATCCAGCAGTGACATCATTGTATCAGTTAATGCCACCACTCTGCATGACATTTTTTTTCTGAGGAATTATTTCTGAGATTTCAATATTAACATTTTCCATCTAAAGGAAAATAAGTTCTCTAGTCAAGAGGAAGAGAACACAGTAGATATTATATAGAGATATAAGAGAACACACTAGATTTCACTGCAAGCCAGTAATCTGCAATCTTATCCAGATAGTCTTCTCTACTTCTAAATTGCTGTGTCTATGACATATTATGATGCTTAGACACATATTTTGTACCTTTTCTATTATAAAACGTAATAAAATGAAATGTAGAAGAATATCAAAGACAAATCAACTACTCTTTAGTCAAACAGATTATTCTTAAACTGGTGAATAAGACTGTTCAGGTCATTTGAAAAGATTATTTCCCATTATAGACTCCATTCTAATTGTTGGAAGAGATCTGGATTGTTGTGTTGCCATTGTCTTAAGGTTTTTTATCACTATATGTTGGTTACTACTTCAGATGGCTGCTTCTTGAACATTTTCCTGTGCATTTGTGTCCACATTCCGGAAAAATTTGTTGTGTTTCTTCTCCATGCCTGTATTTTTTTCCCTAATATATGCATAGAGCCAATTTCCTCCTGCTGCTGTGTTACCCCCGTAAAACTGACTTAGCTGCTGTAAATCAGAAAAATAAGTAAATAGCTGATTCTCAAAGCTACATAATGAAGCTTTTTATCTCTGCTGTTTTGAGATACAGGGTAACATGCTTCTAGAAATCATTTGGCTTTTCCCATTCCCTCAGCACTTTTGCTTCTATATGTACAATGCTTAACCAAAAGGATTTAGTATTGTGCTATAATAGGAAAGGGCCATATCTAAGTACTGTGTTACTACAGAAAGTTCGGGATATCAATAGGTTAATTGCCTGGGTCACTTTTACAGGAGAACAATTGCAGGTAATAAACCTATTATGATATGGGACTTCATTTATGTAAAAGCTACAAGACTACAAAAGCTTCAAGACTACAAGAACACTAGACTCAAAAAGATGAGCTATTTAGTTACAGATTTTGCTGATAAAACATGTCAAATATTCCATAGCTAGTAATAATTCAAACTATGCTTGTCAAACACAAAAGGGATTTGTCCTGCTGTCTGTGTTAGCTTAATATTTTGATGTTTTAGGAGATGTAGACTAAGAGGTGCAGACAGGAGGCAAATGACATGTTATTTTGAGCTATTTTCAGAGGAACAATTTTGATCAAATACATGGGTTTTTTTTGAGTTTGCCAAGAACAACATAAAGCAGATTGAATTCAGAGATTTTTCTCTACTTGAGTTGTTCTACAAAGGAAAGATAGACTGTGATGCATTCTATATATCATATTTTGTCAAGGAAATTGTTTTTCAAATTGCATTGAGATCAGGGCATCTGTTTTGAAACAGACACGTTATAGCCAAACCTGCTGGTAGAACCCAGACACACATCGGCCCCTTCAGAATAAGCTGTGGTCTAATTTTCTCCTAATACCTTTGTTGAGTTTTGTTAGTCATCAAACTCCTTCTACAGATTGATGAGAATTCTTAGTAATAATTCTCACTATGTCCGTAGAAACATCAGTATGTAGCATTATTGGCAGTTTTGTTTCCAGTGAAATTTTATTCTAAAGCAGAAGGAGTTTCTGAGGAAGTGTTACTCTGCATGGATCACATAAGTACTTGTTACTGCTACTTGCCAAACATTGATTCTCACACTGTGTTCCAAGCAATGGAGATGTTAGTCATAACACATGAAATTAGGGGTCTAAATTAATGTGAACTGAAAGGAAAGATACCAGTGATTTAAAACACCTGAATCACCTGTTCACTCACCTCTTCTCTCCCTTTACTTTCTCCTTCTAATTGAAAAGTATCAGATGTCTGTTCAGCACAGGAGAATAGACAAATTGAATTCTCCTCCTGATGTCAGAAACTCATTCCGACAATAGAAATTTAATCTCAGAATATTCTGAGTTGGAAAGGAAGCATAAGGATCATCAAGTCCAACTCTTAAGTGTATGGCCCCTCCAGGGATTGAATATACAACCTTGGTGTTAATAGCACCATACTCTAATTGACTGAGCTAATCTCAGTATTACACTGCTCTTAGGAAGTACCAGAGGGTGACATGCTGGTTTTGGAAGAAGTTAATGCAATACATCTTTGCCTTGTTGCTGTTCACTGCATTGCCTTCCTTTCCTTCAAAGAGGTATTTTCCTTCTCCATTGAATTTCATGATATCTATTGTACAGGCAAAGAGTGTGAGCATGGTTTGGACTTCCTGCCTGATACTTAATACTGGGTAATGGCCCTGCTATGCCACAGGGCACAAAAACACCTGTTAGTCATGATCAGTACAAAGAAAGCCATTAGCAACACAATTAGCCCTAAATCTGCACCCTAGAGTGGTTCAGACAGAGCAGTTATCCTAGCAGCCAGAATAGGCTATGTCTTTATTAACAAGTAATTTTGGTAAGAAAAGAAGGTCTGTTCAATGAAAGAGTTGGTACTGAGTATTTATCTTGTGTCAACCCTAAACGTCTCTGAAGGGATTTTACCTCTAATCTAATTCTGTAGACCAAATGTACATTAGTGGTTGGGGCATGCTAGGGTTGGTGCTGTAGCCCATCTCCTTATTTAGTTTAAACCAAAGAAGCTCAGTTCAAATTCTCTAAGACCTTTCTCCAGCGTAAGTCAAACAGCAAGGAGTATGAACAAGGGATTTTCTTCAAATGTATGCTCCTGAACTAGATTGCTAACGTAGATGCAACCAGACCCTCAGTGTTGGTGGCATATCCTAGCTGCTTGGGGAAGGGCCACGTGTGCAGATGAGAAGTAATGTTCTCTCCTCTCTCTTTGGGCATCTCTGCTGCTCATTTGGTTACTATATTTTCTCATGTATTCTGGGTCAAGCAAACTGCAGGCCTGAAGTGATAGTTTTGGCTGTGAAGAAAACATTTTTGACCTCTGCCTCCTCTTTCAATCTCCATTGGGAGATGGTAGCAAGCCAAACAGAAACAGTTCATGGGCTGGACCAGTCCCCAGGACACATTACTTTGGAGACCACAGAAAAACCAGTCTCTTCCCAGTGCTTTGTACATAGAATCTGTATTGGGTTTGCATGGTCTGGTTTTGGTGGGGAGCAGAGCAGGGTGGGCAGGTACAGTGGTGACTTCTGTAAGAAGCTATAGAAGCAGAGGGGTTGGAACTAGATGATTTTTTATGATCCCTTCCAACCCAGACCACTCTATGATTCTGTGATGATTTTATGTCCAACAGAGCCCATGCCAGCCGGCTCGAAGATGGACCTACCACTGGCCAAGGCCAAGCCAATCAGTGATGGTAGTAACACTCCTGGGACAACATAGTTAAGATGAAAAAAGAAGTTCTTGTATAGAAGTCATTATGTCCAGAGGAAAGAGGAGAGAGAATCTGTGAGAGCAATGGCTCTGCAGACACCAAGGTCAGTGAAGAAGGAGGAAAAGGAGGTGTTCCAGGCTCCAGAGCAGAGATTCCCCTTCAGGCTGTGATGAAGACTGTGGTGAGGCAGCTGTGTCCCTGCAGCCCATGGAGGTCCACAGGTGAGCAGAGACCCACCTGCAGCCTGTGAAGCAGCCCTACGCCAGAGCAGATGGGTGCCTGAAAGAAGCTGTGACCCCACAGGAAAGCCTGTGCTGGAGTAGGCTCCTGGTTGGGACCTGCAGGCACATGGAGAAAGGTCCCTAAACTATGGTAGGTTTACTGGTGGGACCTACTATCCTGCGGGGGAGGAGGTAGAAAATCAGCCATAAAACTAAGTCTGGTAAGGAAGAAGGAGTGGGGGGAAGGTATTTTAAAGATATGATTTACTACTCTTCATCCTATTCTGATTTTGATTAGTAAAAAATTCAATTAATTTCACTAAGTCAAGTCTGTTTTACCCATGATGGTAACTGGTGAGTGATCTCTCCCCATCCTTATCTCATAAACCTTTCTTCTTTTCTCTCCCCTGTCCAGTTGTAGAGGAGAGTAAAGAGCGGCTTTGGTGGGTATTGAAGAATATGTCTGGTGGAGGTAACTTGGTTTGCAAGCTGCAGTTTGGGATGCAGATTGAGATCTGTGTGGGAGGCCAGAGAGACAAGAGACTGAACTGCCAACCCTTTGGTAAACAAAAGGCACAGACTGGTGGTACCAGCCAGAGTGGACACAAGGACACAACAGGAGTGGAAGACTCTTGAGGAAGAGCCAGACTTGTGCATGGCTAGACTGTGAGGGTATAAAAGCCCAGGGGTTCCTTTGTCGGGGGTCCTCCTCAGAGGCAACAGCTCAGGTTGCTTCCGTGTTACTGCACTTTATGGAATTAGACATCTGAGACTCTCCTATGGAAAACCTGGGGTCAAACCAGTAAGGAAATCTGGTCTGATTTTGTGTGAGTGGGGTGTGTGGGAAGTTAAGCCAAGCACCCATTAGCTCATTGGAGCCACCCTCTGAGAAGGCTTCAGATGCAGCAATTGAAGTCCCTGACCTTGGGAGTCTGACTGCCAGAGAGTCTCATGAATGGTCAGACTGGGAAGTTTCCTCTACAGTGGGCACCTGGCGTCCAGCCAGAGTCAACCCACCAAAGTGTTTCAACTCTGAAAGACCATGTATTAAAGAAATCTGTCGCATCTTCCATTCATGATGGGAAAAAAATATAAGGAAGAGATGACTACATCTACAACTGAAAACAATCCCACTGGTATGCACACTGTTTTCTTAAAAGTTACAGTCGAAAACCCTGACCTGGAACTTTTGCATGGCACTAATTCATTGTAATCTGACAACTGTGTTTGTGTTTCTCTGTGTGTGTGTGTGTGTGTATGTGCGCCTAAACACTATTGTTATTTCCCTTAAATAAGATTCTGGTTTGCATGGGCAATTCTAGACAGCTGAGATGTAGAAAGAAACATCTTTCATCTAAACCACTGTTAACTTTAATCACATGGATGTGAACACCAAAGGTCTAAACTGAAAGCAATCACTCAATTCTAATGAATATGAAAACCAGTATGTTCCAGAATAGTGCTTGATAGAAAGATCAACTTCTTTCCTTCCGTTTCCTGGAAGTAAGGGTGCAAGAATGGAACACAAAATTCTTTCTAGTGATTTGCATATTTCCATAATCAGAACCACACTGTGATTCTGATTGTTTTGATTAGTCTCTCAAGTACCTTCTTTTGCACTGCAATTATTCCACACCTTCACATGCATTTCTACAAAAGACAAGTTCTGGTGATACGTAACTAGTGTAGCACACCTTCTTCCTTTCCCACTATCTGCTTTCATTGGAGATGATCAACTGAGACATTCTCAGAATAATTGCCACTCATTATATGAGTTCTTCAGGAGTTTCCAAGAAGTTGATATTTATCCATATTATAAACTATGTTTTTTTCTTTTTAATTTAAGTGTGACAAAGATAACAATGCCTGCAAAATTTCTTGTGGGAAAATAGACAGTCCTATGATGTTTTGTCATCATGTGGATCTTCCAAAGAAAGATAAAACCTTTGTTATTATTTCTTTTTACAGCCTCCAGTACTTTTTTTTTTCCCCACAGACTCCAACTTCACAAAAATCCTGTCCTGAAAGAAAAAAAAATTGTACATGGGTTCCTTATCCACCAGTTCTGCCGTATGCTCATCTCCAGTGGGTCTCTGTGCTCTGGCTCACTGCTGCAGCAGGATAGGCACGGCAAGGGGAGACGGCAGCTTGGTACAGCCAGGGCACCTCCCAGCACTATTGGTGACACCAGCCTCTGTCTAACTGCAATTGAGAAATGGCAGTTGTATGTCCCTCTTCTGTGCTATAGTCAGTATCAAATAAAACCAGATATCCCTCAGATACCTTTTCCTGTTACTTGACACCTAAATATTAGATAGAAATACTGTTTGACCTTACTCTTTTGGGTTTTGCTAATGAAGAGCCAGATCAGTAACTAAAAATCCCAGAACATGTCTGCCAGACAGGAGCTCACAGAAAGTGAAGCAGGAGAACAAGTCCCTCAAGACACCGGTGACCTGCTTCCAGCTGCTTTTCAGCAAAAGGATTTCAAGTTATCTGTCAAGCCACAAGCTATGCTGAGGTAGACTATTTTATCTGCTGTTGAACTCACTGTACTTTGCATGAAATAAATTTTTTTTCACTAAGCTGCAGAGAAGTGTAATTCCTTAGTCCCACAGAAGATAATAGTTTCATTTATCATTGTTTAGTAGCAGGAAGTACACTTACAGTGAGCTACCGCTTAGTAAGAAGGTGAAAATGGGCCTGTGTTCCAGACAAAGTTTGAATTGCAACCTTGTACCTGTCCTCAGCATCTTCTCTTGTACACAGCTTCCTAGGGTTAGCATACTAACTCCCACAGTGAATACAAGATCTTCTCTGCTACTGCTGGGTCTGAACTTGGGAGGACAAAAAGCTCAACCAAATATTAGTTAGTGGACTGCTAAGCTGAGCTTCGGGTCATCCTGGTTTTAAATGTCTGCAAAAAGACTATGGTGACTCACAGCAAATACAGCAAATAAAGAGCAGCCAGCACTGAGAACAAGTCCTCTCATCAGGTGCACGTGCCTACTTAGGCTGATTTAAATACCTCTCAGCGCTGACTACAACAGATCTTCAGTAACTCTATTGAGAGCTTAGACACCGAGTTTATGTGTAGATACCCACGTTATTAATACCTGCAATAAAATGAGTTTAATCCTCTCCTAAACCTGCTTTTTCATCCCAGATTCAGAGATGTCATTAATCTTTTCAAAATCATATATTTTTTGTGTTTTAGGAAGGAATTTGTATTTTGAGTTATAGTAGGAAAATGGATATGTATTTCCTAAGAGATTTTCTGAAATATGTGCCAAGATGGTTTTGTTGATTCTTTGTTTTTTTGCAATTGTATGTGCGTAAGTGGGTACACGTGTATGTACATGAACACACACACACAAATATATATTGTATACTTGTGTTAAATAAAATAATATATAAATAAGTCTTTCACTTCAGCTTTTACTATACTATCTTAAACTGGAAAATAATATTAATTTGTTTACTGCATATGTATATTGCAAGGCTATTAATATTTACAAAATGCATTAAAGTTGCTAAGCACCATTGCCTTACTGATGTCCTGAAATTGTAACTGAGCTCACATTTCATTATATTGTCTTTTGCATATGGATGGATGTTATTCAACTGTGTGCAAAACGCTTAAGCTTCAAAAGGAAATACAGTAAATACCTTGCTACCAGAATCAACCTAAATCCAAACACAGGGTATAAGATGAAGTGAGTTGCCACAATCATTTTGCCTGCATCTAAGATGGTATATAGCATCTATGGGGTTTTATGTCTCTGTTTTTAAGTAGCTTACCTTGGACAACTCATTTAGTATCAAGATTTCCAGTGCGGCCCTAATTTAGAGGTGAAGGTGGTCTAAATTCCGATGTTTGGACCAGGATGTCAAATGATCTAAGTGTCAAAATCCTTTTTTACTAATTTAGTGGGAATAAGTTGCCTAAATATCTTCAGGGTTTACTCCAGGTACCAGAAATCTGAAGATAACATTGATATAAGCTGAAATTTTGTTTGGATGACTCCCAGCCAGTCCTGAAAAAAGTTTCTGTGACATCTGAGATATATGTAAGCAATACCTTTTAAAATTGAAATACTCACAGAGGAGACAAAAATGATCAGTTCTTCACAGCTGAAAAACTGACTTTTAAATTTCTTTGCTAGTGAAAGACTTTTCCTTAGACATGCATGTTCTGAGAGCTGCTGCAGGTTTGAATGCTATGCTTCAGATTCTCTATTTATCTGACATAAGAATGCCTGTGTACAAAGGTGAATATACTGGAAACTGGACCTGCCTTTCTCTTTGTTTTCCAAATATTGCATGACATGCAGCCTCTTTACTCTGAGTACTGCATAACATGGAGTAACAGAAATCCTCCACCAAATTATTAAGCTTAAAAAATACCCAGAGCAAATTTCTTCTAGCAATTTTGTTTTGTAAACCTAATGATGGGCAAACTGTAACATAAATGTGCGTTTCTAAACCTGGGCTCAAATCCTAGCACCTCTAACATATCTTTCTAATGAGAAATACCTTCAGGCTCTCATAGTTATAGCTAAGTCCATCAAATTTAGACTTATGAAAATAAGTGACATTAGTTTTTTTTTTATACTGTACCTGTACAGATGAAACTTGATAGTCCTCCATAGATGACATCATCATTGTCTGGTAATATAAAGGGACACCTCGTTTGAACCTCCAAACAGTATTGCTTGCAAGGAATTCTGTTGCTGCAGTGAAACTGTGTGACTTCAAAATACTGGGAACAGAGCCAGGCTTTGTAGACAATCTGGAAAAAAAGAGAAGAACCAGAAGTATAGATGGATGACAGTAACACTGTCATTATTAGAAGAACATACTGTACTGCACACCTACATTAATGCTGCTTCTGAAAGAAAAGTTTGTGAGAATATCACCTGGGTAAAATAAACTCTTAAGTTTTGACTGTCCTCCTATTTCGGAAATGAAAACTCCAGCCAAGCCATTTAAAAGCAACAGTTAGTCAGGACTAGGCTTATGCTATTATACTATCTTAGTTTATAAACGGGTATGTGACCTTTTTATTGAACACATGCATGATGGAACATAGTGCTGTCCCCTGTACCTTACCATATACAAACTGAGAAAAAAACCTCATTTGAAGCTAGTCAAGGACAAATTTATCAAAGTGCATGCAAGAAAGAGTTGAAAACTGGTCTCAGGCCAACTCTGTTCTTTCTATCATCTCGAGCTAAGCTACCAGGTTGCAATAGATGGTGCTGCTTCCCTTCAAATAAAACCTTATCCAGTTTACAGCATTAGTTTCCTCAACATTAGAGTTCTTGAACACTAACAGCTGCAGACTAGGAGGTAAATCTGCCAGAGTGAGAATCAATGTCTGCATTTGGGACCCAAGAGGAACACTTTAAAAATGTTCTCATCTGATGCTGCATAGCCATGGCTGCAGGATCTTTGATTATTGCAATTATTATCATCATTTAAACAGAAAAGTAAAATAAACATGTTGATTTTAACTTTTAATGCCTTTTGTCTTCTGAACAAGGGTGTTTGTCATTAGAATTGAACTAACCTTTTGGGCACAGAAAAGTTTCCTGCAAAAATAGATTGGACACTGGGCTACAAAGATGATAAAAAACCTGTGTGACAGAGTGCAGAGAGGTTTGGTTTTTTCCCCATTTTATTTTCCACTTATCTGTTTCGAAGTACATTATTTACTGGCTAGATACTTGTTATCTAGGTTGTTACATAACAAAAATTTCCTTTTTGTATTCACTCAGAATATCTGAAAATCTTAGTAACTACCTTTCCTTTATCACAAGCTGAAAAGCAATATAGTCAGTTGATCATTTCTCTTCTCTCTAGACCTGTTTCTAATAAAGAAGAAAACGTAGATTAAATTTTGAAGCAGTGAAAATTAAAAAACCCTGACACCTGAAATGAGCAATCTAGATGAGAGTTTGGTTTGAATTCAGTATGTTTCATCTCATTTGTTATAATTTTACGAGGATCAATAATAGCAGCTAAATTATATAATTAATTCCAATGTAATAGTCTCAGAATCACAAAACTTTTATTTTAGCTTGTTTGCAACAGTGGCAGGTATGGGTAAGGTTATGAAGTGATAAAGTGCAACCTTTATCAGTAATCAGCAAATCAGCATCAGTAAACAAAAAAGTTTGTGATTATCTCTTTATAGCAGCTTTTGCCTACTGCATTCTGTAGAACATGATTTTTTTCATTACAAATTTAATTTTAATTGCTTACAAAGTTTTCTTGTCCACAGATAATGACTAATGGCAAGAAAGACTAGGTGATACGTGTACTTTTTGTTCTTAAACAAACTTCTAAAGACAAAGTATTTTTCCCAGCGTTGACTGTATCACCCAACACATTTTTAATGCTTCGGTTGTTATATTGACATTTGTAATAAAAAATGAAATAAAGCAGTTGTTTTTCTATTTTTAATTAACCAGTGAGCATAGCCTGTTGGTTGGAAACAGGAACACCAGGTCTGATAACAAATAAATACTCACAGATATTCCTTCTTGATCACTAACAGTGTAGAGAACCCTCTTGTTCTCTTCATGAAACAGATCTAATAGTAGAATGTTGGGTTATGAATCATATTTGGAAATATACCTCAGTTTTTAGGGAGTGTATTGAGTAGTGCACCATGCACAATAATCAGAAAATAAACAAATCCATTTGTCTACTTAAGCAAGGTAAGAAATAAATCTTTATTCAAGAGCAGAAGTAAATAATGCAATTGTGAGCTTCTGTGAAGATTTTTATGTATCTAAGCTCAGTTCACACATTCCTGCTCTGATTCACAAGTTCTCAGCTTTGGCTCAAAATTACATTTGAATTCTTGTCCATATCTTTAAAGAATGCATGTTCATCAGTATATCTGTTCTGGAGATGTGTTTCTTAGATAAATGCCTCCCGTTCTGGTTTTTTTTTTCCTTGCAGCTGGTTTCAAACTTTTCTGTAGTCTATATGGATATTTTCAATATTCCCATTTTGGTCTTTTTTGGCCAGCAAAGCTACATGGAGCACCAGAGAAGGCTCACCCATGGTGCTTAGCTGTCAGTCCACTGCCAGCACAGCTTTGACCTGTACTAATTCCTATATTTCCAGACAATGCTCAGGCGTTTTCTGGGGAAAGGGGTATGCCAAGAACCACATCAGTAAGCAGCTTTGCCTTTTTTTTGGAGAAAAAGGAAAAAAAAAAATGTAGGTGTTTGCATATGAACTGTGCTGCACTAGCTGGTAGATCAGAGAGTAGTCCCTCTCTACTCGTACTTGTACTATGATTTAAATGACTACTTTCCCAACAAACACCACAAAGAACTTCTCCTATCCACAGACATCTTACTTTCATGCTTAAATATGTTCTACCCAAGAGGGAATACAGTAGTGAGTGAATATATCTCATATTTGTACATATCATTCTGCCCAACAGCATTTGCATGAGTCCCCTGGCTAACCCAACAGAGTAAGAAGATCCAGAGCAGCCTAAAGTCTTTCATCTGTTTCAATGGTAGAGAAAGGTGAATTTTTAGCTTATGTATGAGAAGTTCATGATTTGGAACTGAAATGTATTGAAATGTCTTGAAATTTTACTAATAGTAAAATAGATGTTATGGCCTTTGGCCAGCCGGTATTCCTTCTTATACCCAGGAAAATATAGATTTTGGTTGGGTGGGAACTTTGCTCTATCTCTTAGCAAATCCAAAATGTTGATTTCCAGACTCTTAAAACATGTGTTACATAACAAGACCTGAAACTACCAGTGAAAATACATATTGGCCTGGAGTGTGGTATTCACTTTACAAACTATGCTTTGATATGAGCAATTACCAAAATTTTTTTGAATAAACAAGAGGAATGTAATAATTAAAAAAAAATCAAAACTTTAGAAGACAAAACAATCATTTTTATTAACAGAATCTTTACTCACGTAAGTCGAACCACCAAAACCAAATTAAAACACAAACGAGATTTGGGATTTCTTAGAATTCCAACTTCTGCTACATATTATTATCTTTTTTATATGTTGCATACATATAATGTATAAAAAAATAGAATGGTCTTATGTTTTCAGCTGGCTTGGGAGATGATTGAAACCTTTAAAAAAATCATAGTTGCTAACAGAAAGCTGGCAGACCAATCTCAAAGAACAGAAAAAAAAACACCATGTTTTTCTGTTAGTTTTGTTATTACTCTTTTTTAACATGGGATAGAACTAAGATAAACTGGATTATTGATGCATCATGGCAACGACATACATAGAATAAATACTTGAATACATCTAAATATATCATCTCTTTATCATGATTGCAAGACAGATAGTATCACATAAGAATAAAATCATCTTTCACGTACAGAAGCATAGCTACAAAATCTGAAAAGGATTTAGTGGCAATTTGTCTCACCTAAATGAATTAAATCTACATTATCTTATTCCTTCAGGAAAAAAAAGTTAAAATTAAACTTTTGAAAAATAGCACCAATCAATTATGCCTGTATTCATAATCATGAATGCCTACCCAGACTGATCATAATCAAAATATTCTTGGTAGTTGTGTATTATTAATAATATGATAAAAACTTAATATTAATTGATAAATTAATTTATTATTTCTACTGTACTGTCATTCATTTTATTTCAACTGTACAAGTTTCAAGCCCATGTCTGGAAGCAGAAAAAAATATTTTATTACTTCAGTGACCAAACACCCAACACAAAAACCAGCTTCAGCAATTCAAGGAATGAAAGTTTCACAAACAAACCAGACACTAAACTGCGTTTGCTTATTAAAACATTACATATTATGAATGGATTGAGAGTTGCTATGAAGAAAGTGAAGGGGTTTGTGGAGAATTTTGAGAAACCTAAAGGGTATATCATGTGCTTTTTCTCTCAGGACATTATGAAGAACATTTAT
Source organism: Pachyramphus minor (assembly GCA_013397135.1). NCBI lineage: Eukaryota > Metazoa > Chordata > Aves > Passeriformes > Tyrannidae > Pachyramphus > Pachyramphus minor. The sequence continues at coordinate 115,408 of VYXB01009793.1, read as the reverse complement.
TTTTGTCTCTTTGTGGGGACTAGCAGTCCAGGTTTTGCCTCTTTTTAGGATATTCGGTGTCTCATATCACACAAGAGGTTAGACCCTGTCTGAGTTATTCTTTCTGGCCTTGAAAGGCAACCAGACAGAGTTACTAGTTAATATGATTATATTTATTGCCTAGAGAGAGGCATGTACAGCATGTCCAGGCAGAACAGTGCATTGGCTGACCATGACCCTGATCATTACACTAGCAGAATTCTAGCTGGCTGTGCAACTGCACAAAACTAATTTTAACTAGATGATCATTAACGTCCCTTCCAACCCAGGCTGTTTTATGATTCTATGTACTAAGACTGTAATAACAATGGGAAGAGAAAATTGTACTTACAATCCATATAGGCCCCCAGTCTCCCTCCTGCTCCCTCTCATTCTCACTCAGTCATACATGCACAATACATGTGATTCTGGATAACCTTATTTCTGTCAAAACAGACTCAGTCACACTGCATGAGAGGTATCAGTAGAGCATAATGACAAAGATCAATTCGTTTAATTCTCTATGGCTGCCAATTCTTCATAGTTTTCAAGAGGTGAATTCAGCTTGCCTCTGCCCCTTCCCCTGTTGTTCCTGACTGCTGTCATCACAGTTCTTAATGAACACTGTGAAATTTCCAGGAAGTACTTTAACCATTTTCCATGAAAATTACTTTTTTCCTCACTGAAGGAAAATTTGATGTTACTGATTGGACTGTCAAAATAATTATACAGAAAGGAACATAGAAATCATCAAAAAACTCATAGTACGTAGATGTGGAGGATGGTGGAAGGGAAAGAAAGTAGGAAGCAAAAAGTCACAACAGAAACTCTCTCAAAATGGTAAATTTTCTGAATCAAAATAGATTCTAAACGCTTTGCACTGATGCTTTGCAACCATATTCGTAGTTGAAAATGACATATTCAAACAGAGAACGACTTCATAATTTCATCTGCCAGTTGGAAAGGAAGAGGCCGCTCATGAACTTGAGACGCCTTCTGACCACTGACACTTTCAATGACATCAGGAAATTGTACCTTATTGGAATAAAGGAATTAAGAGTATTGCCTTGAGACAGCGCAATATGATTCCAGCTCAACTTCTTCCAAAATTTGTGAGTATTTAGAGATAAATTCTGCAGTCACCATGTATGCTGAGGAGTACCTCAGGCAGTGACTAACTAATTAATTGATTTTTCGAAAATTACTCATGGAATAACCTATTATGTAAGCTGAGGTTTTTCAGCAGAACTCAGTGGAGAAACAGCATTCATTTGAAAATAAATAGTGATGTGCCCTTAAAGTTTTGCTGTGTTCTACTCTAGTGGTCCCCAGCCCATGTTTACTCATTGACAACAGGAGTGAATAAGATGTGTAAGGAGAGTGAAAAGCTGTTCTCTTTGATCCTCGGTTCAGTGTGTGATTTTCTGTAACCAAAATAACTCTAAATATTCTAGTATACAAGAATTACATTATATGTTCATTAAAAGTTAGATTATATGCTTAAATCCCCTGGGGTTTTGTTTTTGTTATTTGGTTTTGTTGGTTGGTTTTGTTTAATTTTTTTTTTAATTTTTTTTTTTAGAGTCTGGGTAAATTGTTGTTTCATTACCACAACCAATGATGTTGTGTCCTGCAGGGTTTCCATTTCAACCTTCCTGTGAAATATTTTTAAAGTAGCCTGACTTCCTTTACTTCATTATCTTTATTTATTTATTTAGCATTTCACAATCTTAAATGGTAGAAATTAAAAACAGTAGTAATTCTTCATGAGCTGAGATGTTGTAAACAACAGTTTTGGAGAAAAGCTACTGATAAAGCTCCCTGAACATTGACCAGGCAAAAGATGAATATATCAAACACTATATAGAAGAAATAAGCTCTGAATGTAATTACGAATTTTATGCAGCAATGAGGAACCTCAAAAGAGTGCTCTTATTTCTTCCTGTGATCAAAATTTTGTTATAAAAGTCACTTTAAATCTTATGAATGCCATATAGCAGCAAGATAATGCTATGCCTATGAAGTACAGTCTCTAAAAGACTTTTTATATTCAGATCACCAGGCTATTATGTATTGGTTTGAGTGACAGTACATCTTCTTTAAGAAATATTTGGATCAATCCTAGTTTCTGCTTTGTGCATCAGGACCTGAGGTATCATGTTTTATAAGCAGAGATGTCTGATACTTTGCTTACAAGTGCATTTTATATAGTCTACACAACCAAAATATAGATGGCTAACTGGTACAAAATCTGATTAAGTCTGACAAGGGTAGTGTTAGAAATATGAACTCCCCCAGGAACTTTGTCAGTTTTGCGCACTAGGGACAGTCTGATTTCAGGAGAACTGCAGTTTGCAACTGTACTAAGGAATAAAAATCAGCTTTTACAGAGAGACTTCTTCTCATGAGAGTTGTGGGACTGTTGTTGGTGTTTCTCTTTTGCTGACCTTTGTTTCCAGTCCCATTCTCAGACTTTGGACAGCCTCACAGTAGGGCTGGCAAAGCACACAAATAGTGCAGCAAGAGTGATCTGAGAGGAAGGAACAATGCCCTGCATAAGGTATCTTTGCCAATGAATATCAGTGGTACCACCAGTGATTAAATGTTCTTGTTTATGTGCAGTAGAAACCATATAACAAGTGGGTTGCTGAAAATACGATATTTCATAGAAACAGTCTTAAAATCAAGTTTTTGTTTTGTTGTTTTTTTTTTTTAAAGAGAGAATTCTCACTTTGTTTCAGCATTATCAAAATGAAACAATTCAGACTGGGGAATCATTTTTCAGCAAGGTTCAAATATTTCTTTCCAAAAAAAAATTGTCATTCTGTTTATATAGCCAAATACTGCTCATAAAACATTCATTTAAATACACATCACACTATTGAGTTTTATTACATTAGTATTGACTCACAACTGTTCTGTTTTTGGAGAAGTTGTTTTGTATATGCATTTGCACCAACACCTAGATCCAAAATTTTTTAGCCAGGGAACTTAAATGTTACTCTTGTTTTTGCTTTTTTTTTTTAAATCTGATCCAGAATGAACAGAAATTATCAATCTGAGCTTCCTGTACAACAGACATTATATTTTCCAGTTATTTCACTTCATGTACATTTTTAAAATTCCTTGTGTTATAAGACCCTACCAGGAAATGAGAGTGTCTGTTTCATATTATGGAAATTTATGCCTGAAATTTACAGTAATCTGGAAATTAACATGTCTGTTTTGTGGTTATTTCAACCTCTGATTTTATTTCTATTTTATTATAATGAATACTTTCTGTATCTGCATGGATGGAATATCATAAGATAAATATTTTAATAATTATCCAGAAGATCTTAATGCCACCGGATGCAAACTATTGTATTAGGAGACAAAACCTTCTAGTGTTTCCTAAATTTAATAGATAAGCTTGTTTCTTTCTCTATTTTACCCATTTATGAATAATTTTATTTGAAACACACACAAATTTTATTTGAAGATAGCGGAAAGGTAAAACAAGGCTGAAAGTTATTTGCCAGCTTCAGTTTATATGCTATGTAACAAGATTTCTTTTAACCAAATACAAATGAGTGAGTAGGAACTACAAGCTGCTTTGCTCACATCTATATTGGAAAAGATGAACAGAAATATGCGAATATGTGGATTCCTAATACAAATATGTCTCTTTGATTATGGAGAAATTACTGCAGAGGAGATGGCATCAATGTCTCCTTGTCACTTCGGTAATCTTTAGGAGAAATTATATGCAGATATAGGAGAGATCTATAATGTTTCTGTCTGCCAAAACAAACCAAGCTTCTGCAAGGGAAAGATGTGCAAAAACCTGATTCACCAGTCCTGTCTTTCTGGTGATTAGCCATCCAATCAACAGGGGTCATCACGATGATTCACTTCACTGTTGTTTTATAATATCCTAAAACCTGAACTCATCCTCTGTGTCAGAATTCAGTGTTAGCTGTTACTTAATATAGCAAAGAAACTTTCTTTGGGGAGCATAAACATCCCTTTGGGTGAGCTTAAAGGAAAATGAAGATTGAATAACTCATTACAGAAATAAGTAGTCTGTTACAAAAGTAAAAAGGAGGCATTAGCCTTTGATTTTGTGACTTAATATTATTCCATCTAATCAGATACGATATTGAAATGTTCAAATTATAAAAATAAAATAAGTGAATAATCTTTAAAATGTCTGATCAATTTCCCTAGAAAATCTTAGGTCCACTGACTTCAAGTCAGCTTGCAATGATCGGGGGTTGTATTAAAGTTTTACAGTCTTCCAAAACACATCTGGATTCATGAACCAGGTCATCTGTCAAGTCTGGAAAGTATTTGTGTTCAGCTCTGCTCTCCATCATTTCTGAAGTGATGGTAGTCTGTGTAAATCAGCCCAACATGACAGTATTCAGAAGATTGATACTGCTGATTGCCAGTGTATGTAGCAGATGAGGAGTCGCTCTTTATATCCTGTGCTTCCTCAAATTAAAGACCTGATTTTTTTCTGCCTGCAAAACTCCGATGTTGCTCAGAAGATAGAATCCCTTATGGGACCTGAGGGTTTTCAATCAACTTGCAAGACCTGCTGCAGATTCCTGGCAGATGAGGGGTTTTGCCATAGGCTGGTGTAAACAGAGATAAAAAAAGTGTTCTGTGCCTTGAAGCTCTCTTTCCATTTGTAATTAACTTCTTTAATCATAAGACCTATTCAAGTTTGGTTTTGAATTTTCATCTTGTTCATGGGGGAAATTGAGGGGCAGGTAGTGATCTCTTCACTCTTGTGACCAGCGACAGGGCTTGAAAAAATGCAGAAACCTGAGTCAGGGGAGGTTTAGGTTAGATAGCAGGAAAAGATTTTTTTCCAAGAGGGTGATTGAGCACTGGAACAGGTTTGCCAGGGAAGTGGTCACAGGACCAAGCCTGGCAGAGTTCAAGAAGCGTTTGGACGATACTCTCAGGCACATGGTGTGATTCCTGGGGTGTCCTGTGCAGGGCCAGGAGTTGAACTCGATGCTCCTTGTGGGTCCCTTCCAACTCAAAGTATTCCGTGATTCTGTGAAGATTCAGTAAATAAGATAATAAAAGCTAAAGACAAAGAGCTAATGAATCCAGAAGAAATAAGAAAATTTCCTAGGCTCCCGTGATACAACAAATGTTTTAGAACCTGAAATCTATTAAAAAAAAAAAAAAGGAAAAAACCCACAAGAACTCATAACTGTGGAAGAACCCTGTTGTAGGGTAGACTCCATTAATAATTTTGTTTTTTTGGTATCACCAATGCAAATTTATTCTAATCATGGTTAAGTGAATTGATTGTGAACTTTATTGTGTTGTAAACTATCTAGAGGCAAAGCAGATTGACCTTACTCTTTTCTCTAGATATTTCTGAGTGCAGGCACAGGGCCAGAGACTCCACTGTACGTTGCTACACTGCAGTATTCTACATTGCTATACCCAGTGTCTTCAAATTGTGCTGCTTCTCCCCCTTACATTTAACTTATAGAATGACACAAAGACCTCAGAGTTGTATTGTTATGACATAAAGTGAGACATCCAGACATGGGAAGAGAGTGGTTGAACTTAAAAGCAGCTACCAAGGAGAGGAGACACTTCTCTTCTCACAGTTTTTTTCTCACACAGCTCTGGTTTGAAGCCACATAGTGCACCAAAAGCTGACTTGAGCCCACGTAGCCAAACTTGGCCTCAATGGGAATATATATGACACTGCAGTTAGAGCCATGACAGCTTGTGATCATGCATTTGAAAAATCATATTTTCTCGGAGAGCACAATAAGCTCTTCGAAGAGTTCATGAATAAGCTCAACAATAAGCTCATCCAAGAATAGATGTCCCAAGTGAGGAGTTTCCCCAGTCTGAGGTAGCTCTGCAAGGGACTAGACATTTACCACAGCAGAATGACACATGTTATCACAGGGAATAACAGAGCAACAACTCTTTGCTGTTTCACCTGCCATTCTAGTGATCACCAGCATGGAGACGCCAAAAAATTATTCTCACCTTTGACTTCCCTGAAGAGTTGGAAGCATCATGTGTCCACTTAAGGATTTGTGCAAACTATCTGCAGCTTTGCCTACAGTGACAACTCCCATCTCTAAGTGCAGCATTCAGAGCTCTTACATCATTTAGAACAGTATTTATGAGACTTCAAACTTTTAACCACCTTAGAAAGCCCATATGACTTTTTAAAATTTTTCTACTTTCTCTATGTAATTCAACCATAATATAGTTTGAGAATCCCTTGAAAGTCCGTGTATGTGTTGTTTACTAGCAGATAAAACCCATATGCCTCTGAAGTTTCTACTTCACAAGCACTCTCATAGTTCATTGGCTATTTTTTATTCTTTTTAACTTTTTTTTTTTTACTGGATTTACCTTAGAAATTTATCTTGGAGAGAATTTGAGGTACATTTTTTATTTTTTCTACTACATTTGTTCATACATAAAAATAAGTAAAATAAATTTAAGATATTTAAGACTCTATCCAATTATTCGAGCACTACAGTCATACACTGTGACATATCTGTAGACAGAGATGATACTGGTGCAGTTAAGCACAAAATTAAATCTCTCTCAGGTAAATTCTCCACCATTAAGAACAATATTGAAAGCAGAGATTATTGCCAGATATTCTTGCTGACATTCAGAGATTCAAATGGAAGTTCTGATAGATAAAAGCTTCTCTTTTGCTTAGGTAGATCATGTTTGCTTCACACAATTGTCAAGATATGAATGATACAGTTCTTTTCTCTTATGTATTTTCATTCTTGTTTTCCTCCTTTCTTATCCTGCATTTCCAAAATGCAAGCGCTTGCTTTTCTATGTCAACATTGGTCAAACCTGTTCTCATGTCTGGACGCCTGGCAATTTTTGGAAGGAAAAAATAGGTCTAATTGCTTCAAACCTCGTTGTGCTTCCAGATTTTCCAGAGAAGACCCAGGAATGTCTTGGTGATTCCAGCCCAAGAAGGCCAGCTTTCAGCCCTACTATACACTTCTGCAGAAGAAATAGCTGATTTTAACAGTATATACAATGCATATGACAATCTTCCAAATGCCTGATACTGGGATCGGTTTTACCTGCCTAGTCGAGGGAAAAAAATGTGGTTTATGCTAGGCTGAGGTGGAAATTTCAAGACTGGTCGTAATAGGTACTCTTTTCAGTTAACCAAAATTAAAAAAAAAAAAAAAAGGCACCTTATATGATTGCATCATGAGTGTGATACAGCTCTGTGAATGGCTCTACTAGCAGTTTTCTCCATAAAGAGAAATATCCTTGTTTTTCCTCTGCCAGATTTCCATCATCTTTATTAGTATCAAATCTAAATTATCTGAAATACCAAAATACTTTTACTGCTTTATGAAGTATCTTTGTGGGAAACTGAATAAAACACTGTACCATAATGTGCAGTGTTTGCTATAAATTCTTTCTATTTGATCCTGTTGGATTATATGATGCTATCTCAATTTCAGGCAATTTGCTCAAACATCTACATTCTTGTTATACATTAAACACCAATATCAATTTACTTATAGCTAAAATGTGCCTTTAGAGACACTCTGTTAAATATGGTGCAAACTTAGAGAGAATAAAGGTATTTGGGTCTCAGAGTTTTTCATAATTCATTTGTATTCCTTTGCTGGTGGGTATGCAATAACAATGTCCACAAAGATGTTGTGTCTTCCACAGAGATATAATAGAAGCGTTACACATAAATGAAACAGTATAAGCATGTAATGAATACATTACATCACTCTCACATTATTTTTATAGAATTATACGTGTTTGATTTTGCCATTACAGTAGCATATTTGTCCTCTCTTTTCATAAGGGATCACCTGAGCTATACAAAACTGGTATTTATGCAAGCTATTGTAAAGGGAACTTTTTGTCTCTGAAGAAAAGTGTTGTTTGCTCTCAGATTTTAAAATATTTACTTCGTTGCAGTTTTTCTTAGACGGTTTGATGTGATACACTGGGTCAAGTCTAAATGTTACTATCTGCTGACACATCCAGCAATTTGCATAGATCAGAAACATCAGAGAAAATATTTTACCCTTCAAATTTACTTTCATTTGTTGTTGTTACAGCCTGTTCAGAAAATAGAAGACAATGGTGGAAGACTTCCAAAGATCCTGAGAGTAAAACATCAGATCTGCTACCAAAAATTGTACAGTCTGTCATTAAGAAAAGTTAATAGACTGATGGATTGAGAGTAGAAAATATTTTACTTTGTACTTCAGAATGATTTCCTGTCATCCAGAGGCTCTCTGACAGGTAAGCCACAGACATATCTGGAAGCTAATAAGTTGTTTAAAATAATATTTCAAAGTGGAATAATAAAACAAAAAGTAGATGGTGATATGAGAAAGGCTCATATCAGCCTCATCTCTGCAAAGGTAAAATCTCTCTCTAATGAGTTAAAACTCTCCTAAAGAATAAAAATTAAAATGTGATCCTGATGACACTTTATTTAGCTTTTCAAAACTCCATTAACCAGGTCTCTAAAGAAAGGTAATAAACCAAGTTATTATTGTTTAAGAATATTATACTGTCACATATACGAAATGGATAGGGGGAAATGAAGGGGAAAAAAATCAGATTTCACCAGTACAATCAGTTAAAAGCAGGGTGTCTTAGACTTTCGTGTATGCAATGCTTTGCTTATTAATGTATTAATGCATTAGAAAGAAAGCTAAAAAAGAAGAAAACAAGTGTACTGAAAGAAAAATGTTAATGAAATCCAAAAAGAGAAATTAAAATTGAGATGAACTGAGAACTTGCTGAAGTTTGGTGCTGAAGAACAGAAAGAAATGAAACTCTGTGAAGAAAAATGTTAACTACTTGTGTATCACAGGGGATTTTATGTTCAGCATGTGAGCCTGGGAAAATAATCTGGGTCTTGCTGTGCAGTGAACACTGTGCAGTTACAGCTAGAAAAGACAGGTGAATATACAAAAGCTGAAAAATGAGACAGAAAAAGTCTCCTGCACAACCAGTGCTACATGCTTACCTGGAATACTCCACCCAGAAAGAGATAATCCCACATCAAAAGGAGGCACAGAATTAGAGAAGAGATGGTAGCATTTCTGTCACTGGGTCCTCTGAAGAAAGACTGAAAGACTGAGTTATGAAATTTCAAAAAGTAAAGGGTGGCAGGGAAAGACCTATAAAATTATGGGTGTTGTAGAGAAGAGGACAATTTTGTGATTTTGTTGTTTTATAACCCAGAACCAAGGGACAAAGAAGTAATGTAACTGAAAAATCTGACTTTTGAAATAATAGATGGAAATATTTTTTCATTTAATGCTTGGGATTGGCAGTCATATGTTAGCATTTCCTTGAGAACAAGAAAGTAATATTCAGAAAATGATCTTTCCAAGGTAAGGCCATATGTACAGTTAATAGAGGAAAAGATTTTTGAAGACCTTTGGAGTGCAAAATTATGTTCACCTTAGATGCTTTGTAGCAGTGTACTTGAGCTCTCTTTGAAAAACCTCTAGGCTTTTCTCTGCATATATAAAGGCATTTGTACTTACTTTAGAAGAGCTACCTTATTACATTCTTAAAATGCAGATGTACTCAAGGTGGCTTGGATACCTTATAGTGTCACCGGAAAGGGGACTAGTATAAATAAAAAGCTTTTAAGAAAATCACTTTTGGATTTAATGATTAGGAAATATCTATGCTGTTGCTTATTCTGAAATTTCTGACTCTTTCCTATGCAAAGTTTATTGCTGACTTGCAATCTTGCAAACAAGATTGTGGATGGGATGGTTTATTGATAAAGACCTTCAAGTGACAGTTATCCTGTCTTCTAGGGAATTTTCCCTAATTTTAGTGGGCAGCAACTGTGAATAAATCATGTGCCTGTTTCATTGATGTGTGTCCAGAAGACCTCATGAGCTTCTACTCCTTGTTGTCTAAACATTGAATACTCATATTTGTTGCCAAAGCCAACAGGAACCCTACAAAAGCCGCCAATGGAAATGCATGGTTTGACTTACCCACATTGCTTAATAAAATGATATAAAGTAAAAAGATATGTGTTTACTGTACTAGAGAATTTAAATACTTAGTAAAAGAAAAAAAAAAAAAAAGGAAAAAATCCTGATGATAAAGTACAAAGGAAAAGAGATTAGCTGTTTTTATAATGCAAGTCCTTGCAAGACTAGGTCTTTTTTAGTGACTTAATTCTCAGCTGAATTAGGCTTGTTATCCAGCCTTTTGTATTGGAAGCATGGGAGAAAAGACTAATTGAGAATAAGGAGTAAGGAAGCCTTATGTCTTTCTGTGCAGTACTGTTAATTTACTGACTTAAGGTGATGGCGCAGTCTAAACTTGCACCTTTAAAAGGTTTGTGACCAGTTGGAACATTACAAGAGCATACCATGTTTCCTGTCTGACATTCTCCCAGCAATGACTGAGAAGAAAATAAAAACCACTGAAAACATAATGAAAATGGTTTAACAACAATAAACAACATTTATTTATTTATTTATTTAAGCATTGACATCTCTTTATTTAAAATTAGGCCACAGTTTATTTTTGATCTTTAAATTTGTTTGAAATTTAAAGATTTTAAAACTTTTGAACATATAGCTATTTTTAAGCATCTCCTGTCATTTTGTTATGATTTTTCTTCCTTAATCAAACCCCATTATGTCTGGAAGTTTTGCTGTAACTCCTGCAAAATGCCTCTTTCCTAATGTACCCAACAGAATAGCTGCAGATCTTTCTCTGCTAGTCTGTGAACTACCTAATTATCCTTTTTGTAAAGCTGTATTTCTTCTCATATTGACAGGTTTTACTTTTTTTATTTAAATTCAGATGCTGTCCTTATGAATATCAAAGACATCTTGGAAAGTCAGCACTGACATCATAGTCTGTCATCCTGTACTGTATACAATGGTATTTTGTGGAATATGGAATCAGAAAAAAAACTCCAAATACATTTTTTCTTCAATTAGCTGCTTTTCTTCATGACAGGAATCTCACCTTTGCTAATAATGATCTTTACAATGGCAAACTGAATATTATGTGAAGAAGTTAATAGATCAAGGATCAGCTGGCCCAGTCTAGACAACAAGGCTCAGCACCCCTTCCAGATGAATCTTAAGTATCCAATGTTGGGGAAACCATCACTTCCCTGAGAAGATAATTCCAATGGTTGATTGTTCTCATTGCGAAAAGTTTTCCTCCTGTGTCTAACCAGAATATCCCCAGGAGTAATTTGTACCCATTGCTCTTTGTTTTTTCCCTGCGACTCCTCATAAAAAGGAAGTGTCCAGGACTTTTTTCTTGTCTCATGCTTTGCCAGTGAGGAGGTACAGAAAAGAAATTGGAAGAAAGCATAACCAGGTGGCCCAAACTGATCAGAGCAATATTGCACACCGTAGACCACCATGCCCAGTATATAAAATGGGGGGAGTTACCCAGAAAGAGGAGCTGATCTGGGTTCAGGAATGGGGGTCTGGCATCCATCAGCGGGTAGTGAGCAAATGTATTGTGCATCACTTGGTTTTCCCTTCTTATTATCATTATTATCATTCACCATTATTACTGTATTTTATGTTATTTTCAATTATTAAACTGTTCTTATCTCAATCTACAAGTTTTACTTTGATTCTCCTTCCCATCCCACTTTGGGGGGGGGGAGAAATGGAGGACTTGAGCAAGCAGCTGCATGGTGCTTATTTTCCAGCTGGGTTTAAACCATGACAGGAAGTCTCCATCTTCTTTGTAACACTCTTTAAATACTGGAACATGGTGATGAGGTCTCCCCTAAGCCTTCTTTTCTCAAAGTTGACTCTCAGCCTTTCCTCATATGGCAGGTTCCCCAGTCCTTTGATCATCTTTGTGGACCTTCTTGGGACCCTCTACAGCCTGTCCTCAGCTTTTTGTATAACAGAAAGCAAAACTGAACCCAACGTTTCAGGTGTGGCCTGACAACTGCTGAGTAGAGTGGCAAAAAGTTGTCCTCTTTAGCAGAATGAGAAAGTAGTACAGTAAGCTCCTGTGCTCCTTTGCATTTAAAGTTCTAAAAATTCTAAAGTTTTAAATTCCTTCAGAGTGGGTTAATCTCAGAAACCAGCCTCAGACATCTCTTTTTTTTGGGTGATTACAGTTCCACTGATTGACACACAGAATCCTTCATCTAGGCTATGAACTAGCTGTGTGTCATGATAATTCTTAAAGATCCACTCTCATGAATGCTAAAACTGCTTGGAAACTTAGCAAATCTCTCCTTTCTACTTTTTTCCTTCTTAGTGACTTATTTATACTAAATTAGTTCTCAACCATGCTGTGCTAGCTGATTTTTTTTTCTTTTCAGTTGATATTTTACTTTCTTTTCCTTGTTCACTAACACTAAATGCACTTATATTTATTTGCTCTTTGCTCACAACTTTGTGTAAGGGCCACAAGTCTTGGTCAGAATCAGGGCCCAGTTATACTATTGAGGAATTTACTACAATAGACAAAATCCAACAGTGAAACAGACTACTGACAAGTCTAGAGATAAAATCTTAAAAATAAAATTTGTTTTCATTCACATTGTCTTTATAGGTGTTAAAACACAACAAATCTCATTGACTGCAACTGAATTGACAACTCCTGTTTTCTTGTGTAGAAAGCAGTCCTTACATAGTTAAAATGATGCAAGAAAACTGGTCACAAAGGCAGAAGCTCCAGAGATATTAAATTCCCACAAGTTTGTCAAAGCAGATGAATGTTTGGTTTCTATTGCTGTGGTCTCAACATTGTAATAAAAAAATTCTTTCCACTGCATTTGTTTCCTCAACTGTTACTCTAAAAAAACAAGTGGTGATTTGGGGTATTACATGTGTTGTAATCAGCTGATTGTGATCAGAGTTGTTCTGACAGCCTCATTTTGGAGAATCATGATGATTTTGAGAAGATTTCTCAGTAAAACATTATCTTGGAGATTACCAGAACATGAACTACACTCTTCCCTCCACTGCTGTGTTACCTGGAGTAAAGGTACTTAGGCACTATTAGGAGCTATTTTGTCCCATATTGTATCTCTGTGCTCTTTGGACCAGTGATAACAGGAACAATACATAAGGAAAGAGTCTCTGCATCAATCAACCTTCATGAAAACCATGTTTGTGGGGAATTTTGGGTGGGAATATCAAAGGATTACATAGGGCCAGAAGATCCATCTGGTTTTGATGGAAAGGAAAAGCTCAGAACATGAGTAAAACAGAGGGAAAGGTCATGGTTCAAACCAGCTTGAAGAGCTGAATCATAGAATCACTAATTAAGGAAAAGACCTCTAAGGTCATCAAGCCAACCATTAACCTAACAATGCCAGGTCCACCACTAAATCATGTTCCCAGGCACCACAACTACAAATTTTTTGAGCACTTCCAATGCAGTCTGTTCTAATGCCTGACTACCCTTTCAAAGAAGATTTTTTTCCTAATATGCTAATATCCAGTCTAATCCTCCCCTGGCATGTGTGGAAGACTGCAAGTCTGCAACAGAGAAGTGGGCCACAGAATGTGGCCAGAGGGTAAGTCAAAGTTAAAGACTGCCTATATCCTTCCATATGGCTTTCTGCCTGGTGTAAATACTCAAACACTGTACCTTTGCCATTCAGTGTGGTAGGAAATACGAGATGGAAAGTTCAGACTGCTATCACCAGTACAGCAGATCAGCTGTCTAGACATGTGTAAAGAATCCCAGGGTAGACTTCAGAAAGAAAACTTGTTAACCCTATTGTTCTGACCAATGTTTTCTGCATCAGCAAAACAATCTCTGGTGCCAAGAGTTTGTATGTGCTATTGCAAACTAAATAATAAGTAGGATTTACCAGTCCTGTAGGGTTTGGTTTATGAAGGATCTTTCAAGAACTTAATTCAAACATGTAATTGTCAAGACCAGGTATTAATTTTTAATGTATTTTTAAAAGATACATTCTAACAGAATTAGACAGAGAGGTAGAAGAGAGAAGGAGAAAGAAAAGGCTAAGGAGACCTAAGAAAAATAGTACCATATGGGACAGCCCCTCTCACTTTCAAGTAATTCACTTCCTTGCATGTATAAATTCAAAATATAGACATATATTTTACTATCTCCATTCTGCTTGATGTCACCACACTTTCTGTTTCCACCAGAATTAAGGAACAACAAAACAGACTTTGTTCTTTTTGGTACAATTATTTAAGTCTCTACACAATTTTACTCTCTTATTTTGGATCTGTTTTGTCAAATATGTTTAAATTGGTATTTTTGTGGATCTCTCTTGATACACTTTGTGAAATGCAGCTGTCTCAAACACCTATCAGCACCAAATATCTTAGGCTGTGGTTTAGCTGTGGGAAAGGGAAGTGCAGGTGGAATTCATGCCTCCAGTTTCTAAAAGGAAAACTTATTCTTAGCTCAAGCAAGGCTGTACTTGCATTGCAGGGGTGAAAATTATATCTGTTAAAATGTTAATGAAGCATTACTAACTGGGCACTTCAGGGTCATCTTTTTCTTCAGTTTCTGTAATCAATAGAGACACTTTGACTTCTGTTATGACTCACTATCTACCCTAAGGATGCAGAGATTTAGAGAGATTATCCTCCCCTACATAAACTCTTAAACTCCCATGTTAGGGTAATAGAATGTAATTCACATTCCATTGATAAACTTCTACTAATTCTAAAGCTATGAAATAAACCCAAATAAGTAAAGGAAGTTTATTAAAATTGATTTTATTGGGAAGTCTTGGCTTACACCCAGACATCATGGCATGGTTGAATCACAGAATGCAATGAGGTATCTATATTTGGGAAATGTGGCATTGTCCCTGTCAAAGAACCTTATGATAGGGAAAATTACCCATGGAATTACCATGAAATTTGGTTTTGGTTTTGATTTTTAAAAGAGGATTGTTCCTTTAAAGGGCATGCATCTGTGTAAACAAGTAGACTTTGTGTTCTGTGGATATAGGTCTGGACACAGGGGAGAGAAGTGGATAGAAACTGTAAATTTAACCTTCTGCTAAATAGATCAAAAACATGTTAGAATTTGGCCTGTAACAATATGACTGGTAAACTCTAATTCCAAAAAGTGCTGTAGCCACAAGGGAAGTGACAACTCATTTGGCAGACAACTCTGCTTTTGAATTGAACATGACCGGTTAAAAGACATGCCAAGGACTTTGCAACAAACTGTGCAAAGTAATTTCTTGTCAAAAATTGCTATATAATTTCCCCCATCAGGAAGTCCTCCTTGTGAGATGAAGAAATAATTTAACTGTCCATCTTACTCCTGTACAATGAAATGGTAGAAGTAGACTAAAGTGGTAGTTGTTTAAAATTAAAGATTAAATAATTACACTGCTTTATGCACAAAAAGAATGGTGGAGATAATGTGTTCAGTCTGTATCAGCCAATGACACACATCACAACATGCAGTATCCTGTCACATTCTAACATTGTATATAAATGTTATTTATTTTCAATTTAAAATGCATTAATATTAGCTCTATCCTGCTGAGAAATCTTATAATGAAGACAGTTGATTTTTTCCCCCCTGAAGGACAGGCAAAGACAAGAACACATTTCAATGCAATGATGAACATGTCTCTTATTATTTTATTGGGAAATTGATTAATTCATCCTGTTCATATTTATGTCAAAATAGTCTATAAGTAAAGATACAAGGAAGGACAGATTGGAAAAATTAAGAAAAATTGTTAGGAAGTGTTAGGGAAAAGTCAAGAACAATGTTTTTATTTTATATACTGTAATACTTATGATTAATTTCTTTATTTTATGATTAATTGCTTGACCTGTATTCATTGTGTTTGAATTGCGTTACACTTCTCAGAAGTTCTTATTTAATTTAAAGTTAAATTAATTAATTAAATTTAAATTATTTAATTCATTTATTTACTGAACCACAGAACAAATCCCTGACTTGACCAACTGGTTGATTGACTGACTGATCGATCAGTATTTCCTTTGGCTAACAAAAGACAGTGCTTGTGGAGTGTTTTTAAGCATATGCAAAGTCATGTTTTACCATTACCTATCCCAAACATTTAAAGACCCAAGACTGAGATTGAGGAAACCACAAAGCTGTTTATTCTTATAAAACAGTGTATTCAGTATCAGGTCACAAAATGGATAATCAAACTGAGGATCTGATTTCAACAACAATTTTTGTGAGCAATAAGTATAAGGCAGGTACTGAATGAAAAGATACTTTCATTGTAGAAATTGTCACTAAAGGCTATATGATATGCTGGTATTGAAGCATGTCTGAAGAATCACGGGATAGAATCGGTGGATAATCCAGATGGCAAAGGACGTCAGGAAATCTCTAGAGACCTCCTGTACTCAAAGCAGAGCCACCTGTGAGATGAGAGCAAGTTGCTCAGGCCTTTTTCTTGAACCTCTTCACCAAGGATGGAGCCTACACAGTCTCCCTGTCCCACTGCTGATGATCATTGTGGGAGAAAAAGTATTTTCGAATATTTTTGAAACTCTTTTAAGTTATGTCTGTTATCTTTTTGCTGTAAAGAGCCTGTATTTGTCTTCTTAATGACTTCCCTGTACATACCATTAGATTGCTACTAGACTGTCTAAACTTCAGAGGCACTTTCATTTGATATTTGTTCTTTACTACGTATAGTTAGCAGTCACATTCAGAGAAAGTATTTGAGACTTGCTAAACTTTTAGCCTGATACATCAGAAACTAGGAAAAAAAGAGGGTTTTTTTCCTACATACTGACAAAAAAGGTCCAAATTCATATAAGGCAATTGCTGAAAAGAGTTGATGGAAAATTCAACTCTGAGCTCTGGAGAAGTGAGGGAGGACAAATTTAAACAAATTCATTAAATTCTTCTACAACTTATACCTTTTTAACAAAAGAAGAGTTTCTTGTCTAGTCAAAGGGTTTGATTAACCTTAAAACAGTATTATTTCAAATTTTAAGGAAAGTACTATATTTTATGTACTTTTATAGGAATTGTAAAATATGGCAGTTGTTGCAAGATTTGCTAGACTTATATAGTCTTTTCCAAAAGTTTTTCAGTCTCTATTTCTGTAAAAAAAATTCTGAAAAAATTCCATAATACAAATTATGTTAATAGTTTAATGTTTAATATTTCATGTTAATAGTTTAGAGCACTCAATATGGATACTTTATGCTTCCAAATTCAGTTTTCAAAGGGGCTGCCAACACTGGGTAACTCCCAACACCACAGGAAGACATGAAAAATGTTTGACAAATATGTAAACAGTAGTAGAGAGTAAAAGGTCAACAAATGTGAATATGAGAGCCCAATATTAATCCATTAGACTAATACATACACACATAAAGAAGGGTCCTTTTTCTACTTCATGCACAGTGATTGAACTGCTCTGCATCCACTCACAAAAACATTTAAGTAAATAAGCATATATGAGATAACACAAGATTTTAAAGCAAAATCTTTCTTTAAACACAAAAGTGCTGAGAGCACAAAATGTAATTAATTAAAATGATCACAAGGTGATTGAAAGCAAATTTTGAAAAAAATTTGGAGCTTAGATCAATAATGTCTGTTAAATTAACACTTAACTGTACATTATTCTTGTGGTAAAATATGTGTTTGCTTTAAATAAAGAATAAGACAACCCAGTAAATAAATATTCTATTATTGTTCAGCTTTGAGGACCACATTGTGTTTAGGCCACTATGCAACCATGGGATAGTGACACATATACAGATGCTGATTGATGCTTTGTCAGTGAATAGGCCTGAACTAAGGGTGCTATAGAGAAACTTTTACATTCCTATAATGAATATGCAGTAGCAGTATGCAATATATTAAAAACAAAAAATCAGAATGTGCAAAGGAACATTTTTGTAAATGCATTCAGGATACTTATGTAGTTACCACATGTTTTGCTTTGTCCCTTGTGCTGTCTCTATTCTGAAGAAGGTCATGTACACATTTTCTCCTAACATGGTCTGTACTTTGGCTTATCTCAACCCTAAAAGATCAGTGAGAAAGCTGATAGTTAAATCTTCTTTTGTAGTGCAGTTTCTAAGTATAGAACAGGAACTGGGGAAACAGAAGTTAATATGCCACATATACCAAAACCGTTTTCACACTGGTTTCTTAATTTGACCACAATGGATTAGTTTTAGCTCCCAGTACTGTTAGGACGTTTCATAACCTATTTTTAATATCATTATTTCTCTACAGAGTTCTTCTGTTCGCATAACAGTGTCTTACATGTTCTGTATCTATTTCCACTTTCAAGTAAAACTGAACAAGTCATGTAGCCTCAGAGTTAAAAAAATAAAAACACTACAACAATATCAGGAAGTGGAGGGAAAAGCTGTTCAGGAATATCACTACTGACTAGGTTCATAGAACCATAGAATGGTTAAATCTTGAAAAGACCTTAAAGATCATTTAGTTCAAACCCCCCAACCATGGGCATGGATGCCACTCACCAGATCAGGTTGCTCATGGCTCCACCCAACCTGACCTTGAACACTTCCGGAGATGGGGCATCCCCTATGTTTCTTGGCAACTTGTTCCAATGCCTCACCACCCTCTCACTAAAGACTTTTTTCCTGTTGTCTAATCTAAACCTGCCTTCTTTCAGTTTAAATCCGTTGCCCTTTGTCCTCTTACTATCTGACCCTATAAAAACTCCCTCTCCCTCCTTTTTATAAGCCCCCTTAAGGTACTGAAATGTCACAGTGAGGTCTACCCAAAGCATTCTCTTCTTTCTCCAGGATGAACAACCCCATCTCTGTCAGTCTCTCTTTGTGGGAGAGGTGCTCTATCCCTCTGATCATCTTTGTGGCTCTCCTCTGAACCCACTCTAACAAGTCCATGTCTTGTGCTGAGGACCCCAGATTTGGATGCAGGTGGGGTTTCATTAAGGCAGAGTTCAGCAGCTGGTTTTTTTTAAATGGGTCAAATGCAATAAAAGTTAGGACTGTTCGTGTCAGCCCAGCCAGCCAAAGCCTGGAGTTCTTCCTGGGTACCCGGCTTCTGACTAGGGAGGAAGAAGGGCTTCTGACGTTAGAGGAAGAAAAGCTTCATACCTCCCTGTCCATCTGAGGGTGACAGCCTTGCAGGTTTGCCTGGTCCTGCCCCATGTAATAACCAGATAATACAGAAATGCCAAAAATAATTTCTCACCATTGTTTCTTCATGTCAAAACTTCCTACCAAAAGTTCTCTGACAGCTTTCCTGCCAAAAGCCCTTACCAGAGTAAGAGGAGAAGAACTGAAACCCACCAAGCCACATGCATGAGTTATACCTTATCCTTCTGCCCTTACCATATTTCTGAAGACTGAAAGGTGCTGCTGAATCAGGACCCTGCACGGCCTGGGACACGGCTCAAGCGTGAGCGGCAAAGCCACATATCGGGGCTTTATTCCATAGAACTAAGCTGCTAAACCACAACACGCCGTCCCCCGCCCCTCCCTGCCCCCACAGCTACAAAGATAACATTGAAAAGCAGCAGAGACAGAGGAAGAAAAAGGCAGAAACTGCTCCTACCCCAACTTTCCCCAACAGCTCGGTGGATATGTGGTTTTTGGTGGTAACTTTCCTATGCTTCTAAAAGTAATCTTAGCTTTTTCAAACTTTTCCTTAATTTTTCATCTTTCTCTTTGCATCTTTTAGCATTTAATAAAATAAAAATATCAACAGATAGCTTTGCTTGAGTTTTAATTTTACTAGGGGGAATATTCAAATGTGAAGTTCTTTCTGCAACATTTAAGCAGATTGTAACACCCCAGCCATAGGTGCTATCAGAGCTACGGAAATCCCACTTCTCTGTTATCTGGTAACACTGTTCCCCTTAACCCTTTTCCTACTCTCCTTCAGGTATAAACTGTATGTGTCTACGCAGCTCAGAGCACAAACCCCTTGCTTTTGGTAACTGAGCCGTTTTCCCTGAGTTGTATATTCTCTGAGCCCTTGTTTGGTCTAGCTTCTGGTTAAACTGAAGGGTAACAGAGCAACAATTACAACAGGCTGACTGTCCACTCTCAGGAGGTGTGTGGCCCACATCCTGACAGCTACAGACCTTTTCCTCTCAAAGTTTTAGCATTTCATGGGTGAAGTGGGCCAACCCATTTCTGCCTGAAATAGCTTTCTGTTTTGAAGCATGTGTCTGTGTTCCTGTGAGCTTCACCTGGATTTGTGTTCTCTGATCTGCGTGACTAGCAGTGCTTCTTTCATCACTGTTTCATAAGGCACATATTTGTAAACTGTGTTTTTCACTGATTAAAGAAGAAACTTGCAGAAATTGTAGGATATTTCAGTGTAACCCAGAACAATTCCTAAATCACTGAGCATTCATGTATAAAGTAACTCTACTGTCACATTGGGAGCTAAGTTTCTTGCAAAGAGTCAATCACTTGGGCACAGATACATTGCTTAAAAAAATCTTATAAAGTCTGAAGAGAAACTGCTTGCTATTTTTGCCATGAAATGCTTTTGCAGCTCTGAGAGGTTGAAATGAGACCTGTTTGTTTCACTACAGTTCACAGCAGCACGCATGAGAAATCAGCCAAGAGAAACTTAAAAGGAAATATTGAGCTGTTCTCTGTCTTTTTAACCACTCTAATCTCTTAATAAGAGTTGGCAGGTGCTTACGGTTTTGTACGTGTTTCTTTCACCTTTCTTGGTTATCTCAGTTCTGTGGAGTTAGATTAATTTTCTGGGTTCAGTAAGTATTCCTTCACCTGCCTTGAAATGGAACTGTGAGCCCTTTGATAAATAGATTAAAAGGTTACCAAATTTCACTGTTGCTTCTTCAATTAT
This sequence comes from Pachyramphus minor, assembly GCA_013397135.1. NCBI lineage: Eukaryota > Metazoa > Chordata > Aves > Passeriformes > Tyrannidae > Pachyramphus > Pachyramphus minor. Next base: position 94,573 of record VYXB01009793.1, on the reverse strand, counting down.
ATTTGTTTTCTGTGATAAAATGCTCTTTCTTAGCTTTCTAGAGCAGTAACCTCAATGGATCACAATAAATGTCCCTACTCTTCCCAAAGCAAAACCAAATCAGGGTGGGAAGAAAAGGTTTTGCCTTAATTCTTCAGCAAAGACACTCAAAGCAATGTTAAACAACAGAACTCCCTTCTGTGAGGATTTCAACAGGTCCTCAGGGAAAATTACTATGCCAAATTAGCCCCCCACTAATGCCATTAACAGAGATTCACCAGATGTAATTTCCTCCAGTTATTAATAACAACAGTTTATGTATCATGAAGGAATACAAAGCCACAGGAAGCTCTGGTGCCTTTACCGTGTACTCACTCAAACATGTCTGAGACAAGCACCAGGCAAGTGGAAATATGTGGTAAAATTTAGGTATCTCACTTGAACTTTAACAGCTTTAAGGTGGCTTAACGACTGGATGTAAAAATTATACGATGTGATTAGAACACCTCTAGAGTAAAACACATTGGGAAAAAAACTAGCTTTTGAGGTAGGGATTTACCAAGGGGGACACAGAGGCTACAGTGTGTCATGCCTGACAAAGCATGAGCTCCTTGAAGCACAGTGAGAAAGTAACAGTGTTGTTGCCCGTTACATGGCACTAAGCTCTGGAGCACACGACTGGGGATAAGATTTTGCCATGGCCTGAAATGCTCCTGGGAGATACTGCTCTTGCACATACCACAGTCTCTGAGAAAGAAGCAATAACCCCTAGAAGAAAATGTGTGCCCTCTGCAGATGCGTTCTGTGTTGTGCTGCTGTTGTTGGGCTGAGACAAATGTGACTGGTAATGTTTCTGTACATACTCTTCTGTTTTACCCTACCATACCTCCCTCAGATGCACTGAAAAAGCACTTTGTGAAATAACAGCCACCGACATTATGCACATGTAAATATTGACTTCAGAGGGATTCAAGTTAAGCAGGTACCTGAGGGCCTTCCCAAATCAAGGCTGAAGCACACAGTGTGAATGGAATAATGTCTCCCAAAACCTTCCTCGTGTTTTGTATACAATAGTCCTATTCCCTGTATTTTTTTACATTCATCTTTTTTCTTCATTCATGCATTGTTTAAAAAGACTTAACAAAGACAACAAGCCTGATGACAATACAACAAACACCAATATTACAAAAGATAGCCTCTGCTCTATGCTAAATAAAAGATGAAGACCAAATAACACCAATTGACTCACATGCATGATGCTCAAATCTTATTTAACTGTTTTGGTAGATTTAAGTATTTGTAGAGGTTCAAAGGCAGAACTGAGGAAAGAACTACCCATCAAACTGTGGATAATGAGGATCCAGAGCTTTCTCTCTTGCTTTTTTTCTTCAATGGCTTTCTTTTATAAATATCTCATATTCTGCACATTTGTTATGACCTTTAGGAAACATCTGTGACTCTTGCAATTTTCAGATGTCACATTTTAGTTCTGGGTATAACTTGGTAGGATGCATATAGTCAGTATGTGAGACATTTCATATAACCTGCTGAAATGCAATTGCACACTAGATTCAGCTCCAGAATAAAAGACACTAGTCATTGGCTTCTGCAGTACTCAGTGAGTTAAAATATGAGACACTTGGGGAAACAACAAAAATTCAAGGTTATCTTAATTAAAGTGCTGCAGAAGCACAGGACAATACCAACAACAGAGTACTTGAAAGCAAGCACTCTAAAGATGCATATGTTTTCAGAAAACTACTTTAATAAACAGCCATTAAAAGTATTACAGTAGGAAGAGAAAAAGAATAAAAGCTGTCACAGTTTACAAATTCAGGGACATTTATGGGATAGTCACTTCTTGAGGTCATGAATATAATCAAAGCCTATTACCATGTCAGCAAAGAATTTGTACAAGTACTTTTTACCACATCATTGTTTTTTATAATGTGAAGGAAAAGCCATTCAAGATCACGAACTAAAAAAATAAACAAATAGCCAAGTTCTACAAGGGCAAGAACAATGGCAATAGGACACACAGTTCTTGTACTGAATCTGTTTTTCTGACAATAAAATAGGGATTTTGAGCTATTTTTTAACTTCTGCTGGTTTTTTATTTTTACAATAGCATTTATTTTTCATATCAATTTTAATTGAATGGTATCAAAGGACTGGAGTCTATAACAGACTTGTGGAGATTTAAGAAGGAGAGAAAGTAGGAGACCTTCGCTGCTCCGTACTTGCTTGTTTGGTGACATCTTACAGCCTTGAGGAAAACTGAAGGGGAAATTGGGACAATTGCCTATTATCAAGTCTAAAAGCAGCTCTAAAAAAGTTTGGTCATGGAAATTGATGATATTTTCTGAAATAATCTACAGCTCTGAGAAAGATAAAAATACCAGAAAATGGTAACAGTTTCTGAACTAATACTGTCTATTCTGTAAATAAGTATTTGAGTGTATTAGAGTTTTGTGGAAATTATATGGGTAGGGGAAAAAATGAAAAAGACAACCACTCTCTCACTATGTTATGTTATCCAAATCAATTGTAAATGAAAAATATTATGATTTCTAGAGTTTTGTGAAAGCTAGCAATTTTTATAATCCTAGCAGAGCAATGCTCTCTTTTCCAAATGTATGCTTGAAGGAAATTCTGTTGAATGCTCCATGGAGAGGAGACAACCAACACAGAAATTGCTTTTGAATCATTTCAACTGTTTCAGTGTACCCTGGGAAACTCACTGACTTTCATTAAAGTAAAACATCAGAAAATATGGATTTGCTCATCATTTGAAGTAGTAGAACTATGTATCAGCTAAAGCTCTGGTAGTATCATTTATTTAGGCAACTTACGAAGAAAAGCCTTGTTGTTTTTCTATGACTTTGGGATATAAATGAAACTAGAATTCAGACTAGGAAAGACATTACAGAATTGGAATAATAATTTTTCCAAAATCACTGGTGTTTCCAAAAAATGCTACATCAATGGTGTGGTCTAGCACAAGCTGACCCAGATCCACACTCTTGCTGAATAATGAAGCATCCAAGTCACAGATCATTAGCCTACGCCGGGGCTTCTAAGAAGAAACAAGAATATGACTTGTTCACATAATTCTTGACTTGAGTTTTTTATTTGTTTGCTTGTTTCCGGTGTCTTAGCACTGACATAATCAGCAGGTTACTTCATGTAACACTGTCAGTAGATTGAATCATTGGTTTTAAAATATTGAAAATATTTAAAATGTATATTTCCACAAGGATCTGTTGAAATAAACTGCATCATGCCATTGAGCCTTGATATTATTTTTGTCTTTTCTTAAGTCATTATTGTCTTTCTAAATTTTAGGGTTGAGTTATCTTTGCTCATCTTGGTATGTTAACTGAAGTTAACTGAAAGTAATAGTAAAAAGCAATAGTAAATTTCACAGTACAAGGTGCATTAATTTAAAGTAATATAGGCTATAAATGGACTATGATGTCAATTTGTCAATAGGCAATACTTAGAATTAGGTGAGAATCAGTTTATTTAATTTCATATGGGATGTGTAAGAGAAGAAAAAAGAAAGTACCTATGGAAAAATATCATGGTTGCATGGATTATAGAATCCAACAGATGTAAAAAAAAAAGACCAAAGAAACCCAAGAATTTCACATTTAAGTCCGACATACAGAAGCGTCACTGAAGGAAAAACCATCTCTGGAATTTCCAAATTATATAATTATTGAAACATTATCCCAAAGAAATGTTATCCTAAATAAGTCAGATGCAAGGAAAGTCCTCCAATAAGAATGAAAGTAAAGGATTTTATATGCTTTGAAACTTAAAAAATACAGCAACAGAAGCTCTACTCAGTATATAACATCATATAACTGAAGAAAAACAAACAAAATAATTTAATCTTAAAAAAAACCAACACAGAAGACACTGATATGATGCTATACTAAAAGTAAGAAGACAGAAATTAAATTTAACCAGGAAATCTAAGCAAATTGATATTGATCAAAATTCTAGGAAAAGGCAAACAAATTATTTTCTTATTTTATAAGGAGGAAAGTAGCTTGAGTGAACACCAGGAAAAGTCTAATGACTAATGCTTCCAGAATACACAATAAACTAAAATTCCTCTGTCAGTCTAAACAAAAATATATAAGCAGGTCATTCTAGGCTTCTAGTTACAGCCAAATAAATGAAATATATGTTTGTGAAATATGATTCTTTCACTATTATATAAGTCATACAGAAGATATAAAATGTACATGTCCTTAGCCCCGAGTCTTTTCTTGATGAGTTTCTCAAATTCACAGTTATTGTATCAGCCAATGTGCATATCCAACTGAATGAGTATAAACTTGAAGTTTAGACATATAAGAGTGTACCTTCAGTTCGGTCAAATAGGACTTTTGGCCTTTTGCATTTGATGGATAAGACACAACATGACCTACAGTGGTTACAAAAGCCTGTGTGATTTTGACCCTACATGACACTAAGTACCACGGTCTAGTTGGCAAGGTGGTGGGTCCATCAAAGGTTGGACTCAATGATCTTAGAGGTCTTTTCCAACCTATATGGTTCTGTGATTCTGTGATTATTAGTATTTTACATATTATTTTACATCCCTGCACATAGCTGTTTAGCTGTCTGAAGGATTTTTTGGTAAAGGGGTTTCCAGTATAGTAAACTCCCTTCTTGTCCAGATGAAAACTATTTCAAATAAAATTCCTTCAACTGAAAACTATATCTAAAAAAAAACAGACACAGAAACTTTTCTGGATTCAATATTCCACACATACCGAAATTTTGTCCTGACTCTATTGGTAGATGTGGACATGCTCAAGGACAAATCTCCATTTTCTAAGACATTCTGCTTTCCCCCCAAAGACACCTGTGCACCTAGGATGTGTCAGAGAGTGTTCCTACTGGTCCCTAATCTCAGTGCAAATGTTGTATTCCTTATGAGATAAACCTGGAAAGAAACTTCAGTTTGCTCTTCTGAAATTTTTCAAAACTTGAACATGTAATGGAGGACATTTTTAAAGGAAAGCTGAAGGTTTTTGCTCATGAAGAGGTTTCAAGGAAACTATTCTGCCAGCTTTATATCTCTTTACTTATCGGTGGGAGCCCCTGGTGGTCTAGTGGTTAAGGACACGGCACTGTAACTGCCAAGGCCCGGGTTCGATTCCCGGTCGGGGAAACTCCCCGGGCAGGCGGAGCCCGTTAGCCCTGTAAGGCAATCCACCTACGTCCTGAGGACCTCGCTGCCACTGTCCAAGCTCGCTTGGCCCCGGCAGACGAACCTTAGGATTAAAGGGTGGGCTCAGTTCTGCGCACACTGTGTCCCACCTAAAATAAATCCAATGCGCAGGCTGGAAGGCGTACAAAGACCTTCCACAGATCTTCGATCGCGAAGTCTGGCCATTATATTATACTTATCAGTACCCTTAGAACTATGGAGATCTATAGAGCATTTATTATTCTGGCTTATTAAACAGCAAGAATGAAAGTCATCTTATATAAAACCTGTTTCAAAAACCAAGAGGTAGTTACAAACGCTAGTAGTATTCTTTTTTTTCCTGAGATGCACTAAAAATAAGTGATATTTCCTGGAAGAGAAACTTTCAGAATAGCCACAACTTCTCATAGATGTAACAAGTTGGATAATTTGGAATATATTATAGCAGAATATCTCTGTTGCTAAGATCATTGTTAATGAAAGAGTAATAAAAAGAGGTTATTGAGCATCCCTAATGTTTTTGTGCTTATGAATTAAGTGATTTTACAGTGTTCTTCATTAGATTCTGCATTTTTCAAAGTCAAACATGCAATTTCATGATTTCCATAAGCAAAACTGAAGGTACTGGATTACATGAATTAATGAAAAAGATACAATAAAGTATTTAGCCAAGTCCAGCCTATGAGACTACTTGTATACATAATTTTAAAACCTCTGCAGTTTTGCCTGTAGATGTCTTAATAAGGTTTTGTTCCATGATTATGTTGAGCCAACATGTGCTACCATTCAACTGTGGAAAAACAGATGTTCTCTATTAATTCTAAATTCAGCAAAACTGATGCATTTTATGCTTTGGAATGAATTTATATGCTGCCTCGGGGGTACCTTTTATGTAATACAGGGTATCTTGTTCACAGTTTGGGCAAGCTAGAGTAGTTCTGCTTTGTTTTATAGCTTTATCCTAGAGCTAGAATAAAACACTCTAGAACATAAAAGATTTTGCTTATCAGCATGATATACAATATTATTGCAATAATTCTCTGTAAAAGAAGGTCAGTGCCATAGGGTGAGTACATTCATACAGTCATTAACAAACTTCTCATCTCAGGCACTCCCTAAAATCTCCCCAGAATTTGACACTCATAGTTTATGATTGTGCATGCCAAAGCTTCAATTACCACAGCCAACTCCAAAGTTTAAGTTCCCAACATATAGCCTATCTGGCTTAGGACTGGTTTAGTATTGGCAGAGAAAAGTATACTGCTCAGAAGGACAGTTCAGTTACCTCACGGGCTAAAATTCTTGCTGGGACATTTTAAGCACTTCACTTTGGTAGAAAAAAACTTGGAAATTACAATTTTTTATAACTTTTTCTTCATAAGTCCAGGCCCAAATTCAAATATGTCACAAATATAGGAACACGATATGAGCTAAAAAAATAAACTGAAGCATAAAATGAACTTTTACATCTCTAAAAACAAAATATTTCACAAAAGAGAAAATTTCAAACATTTGGTTAAGAAGTCTTATCTGTAGAAGTTTTTTTTCCTCTTCAGAATTCTTCAGTCCAGGCCCAGAGCTGGAATTTTTACTCTTACTAAAGAAAATACAGGAACTTAAAAAAATTGGTCCAGTTGACACCTGTACTTTACAAGCTACCAATAGAGTGCAGTATGTCCTCACACCTGTGGTCTCCCATATTTCTCTCAACCAAACCCACTGAAAATAAATGCTTTAGCTGCTAACAAGTAATTTCTGCTGCTCCTAAGAGAAGTTCTATGGAGACATAAATACAACAGAATACTAAATGAAAGCTGTTACTATCTTTATTAATTGGTAATTTTAAATAGAGTGGATTTCTTTTTCAAAGTAGATGTAGCTGTGTGGACCTTTTGAAAAGATAGAAATTATCTATTTCTGTTTTATACAGGAATACAAGTAAGTTTTAACAAAAGGTGATATTTCAAAATAGCACATTTTAAACATAATCAGAAAAAGAAAAAAACCCAACAAATATCCATGTTCTTCAAGGTCTAGAAGAAAGTTCACCACAGTGTTAACTTTTATAAAAGATACAACAATTTTAAGGTTAAACTAAACTCAAAAGCCCAAAAGAGGGATTTGCAGAGAAGGATGTTAGCAGTTATAGATCCAGGGAGGTTCATTCATTCTGCAATATTGCAACACAGTCTACTCCCAGTAGAACCATGCTGAAGGTAATACAATCTATCTGGCGTAGTTCAGTTCATTGGTTTTATCTGTTAAAAGTAAAGAAAAATAGCAAAATTGCTTTACAGAAGTCACATTTTACACATGTAAAGCAATCAGATAAGTTGAATAGATCGTTTACTAGTTAATAAATCACACCTTGCACATTTTTATTGTTTGTATTTTCAGTTTCTTTGCCAAAACCTCCTCAAAATATACTTTTTTCCATTCTTTGATTTAATTTCCTGTCAATCTGTATACCAAACTTTTTTGTTGTTATTTTGTAGCAACAGATGTTAGGATTTTTAAGAATAAAATCTTTCAAGCACTGCAAAGCACTTTGCAAGATATTAATGTAAAACTTTATGTGTCTGCAATTGTAAACTGTTTTCTATCAGGTTTTTTAGCAGTTCAACATATTTATAGGAAACCACTCCTTCTTTTCATCAGTCTAGGAAAGAATCTAGACTTTGAGCAACCTGGTCTGGTGGAAGGTCTCCCTGGCCCTGGGAGGGGAGTTGAAACTAGATGATCTTTAAGGTCCCTTCCAACCAAAACCATTCTGTGATTCTGTGATTCCATGAAAATATACAATGTCTTATTTAAATTAAGCATGTTATGTCATTTTGGTGTTCAATCTGTGATCTCTGGAGCTGATGCGTTGAGATGCATAACTTTTTTCCATAAATCTTTGTTCATTTTTCATCATCTTGTTCTTCAATCCTCTAGCAAACACAATCAATTCATGACTGTAGCATGAAAAAATGTCTAGGTCACAAATCAGTTTATGAATTTTCCCAGGGTGAGAATGATAGGGTACTGAATAAACTATTACCTGCTTAATTGCTCCTTTCTGAAGCAGATAAAGGATGCCCAAATGAAACTTTGTTCCCCTATACACAGTTTACTGCTAAACATCAAGTGGTATTACCACCTGGCAGGGTGGACCAGAAAGAAAATACTACCATAGTGTAAACCAGGGAGCTATTATGGAGGGAATTACATGTTTCATATGGTTATTTCAAATGTATTTCAGTTTTTATAGCCTTAGTCACTTGAACTCTTAGTGTGAATTATAAAATAAAATGCATGGCTGTTAGGTCTGACTAAATGTATTGCAGGGCTGTTAGGCCAAAATGAAAGATAATAATGAAGAATGAAATCAAAAGTGGCAAAGAGCCAGAAAGAAGCAAGAGATAGAGATAAATAAATATTTGGGTACTGTAAGGTGCCAGACCTCATCATTTATGTGAGTCCTTACAGTAGAACATATACTTTTTAAGATTACAAATATTTAGCCTTCTCTAATTCCCCAGTTACTCCAAGAAACCAGAATTTGATTTTTCTGGTTTTTCAGGAGGTTAAAGAGGTTGTTTGCTTCAATGAAAATTACTAAAAGCAACAACCATTCAGAAAGATGAAAAAAGGCAAGACCCATCTCTATATACAACTTTCATCTTCTGACATGATTGAATCATGTTGTGCTGTCACATCTTATTATGGTTTTAAATGTGTACATGGGGTTTCAGTTGTGCTTACTTCACAAAGGCACACTTGGGCTTCAAAAGCCAAAGTTTACAACTGGCCCTTTAATGGAACTGAAACAAAAATTTCAAGGTAGAAGAACCAGACTAGCAGCTATTAAAGGAATTTGCTCAGTCTTATTGATATGTACATAAACCCTAACCAAATTAAGTTTTGCTTATGTGTAAAAAACTTGAATCTTTTTTCATTTAGAATTACTATGCTTGCTAAAAAAGCTACATTTTTAAGATGGTAAAATGAAGGTTTTAAAGAAAAAAAATTTCTATGATGTTTATGTTTTTTTCATCCCAAATTTTTGAATATTTTTTCTCCAGCTTTTTAGAGAGCCAATCAGAACATCTGCTTTTTTCAGAGGTCTATGCAAAATAAAAAATAAAAAATTTATTTATATGTGTGCCCACGATTGGGCTGGTGTTATCAACGCCCTCCTAGCTGCAAATGCAAAGCACAGAACTATGAGGGCTGCTATGGGGAAAGGAACTCTCTCTTACCCAGACCCAATACAGTATAACACATCTACTTTGCACTAAATATATCACTGTTTTGAATTATAAAACTTTGTTGTCAAACGTCTCTGATTTTCTTCCTCAGGTCTAAATAATCTTACAGTTTTGATGACCCATTCATTACCTAATAATATTATTTTTTTATGTTGACAGGGGAGTCAGAGGAATATGTAGGATATAGTATATATGAGTGGCAATAAGTAAGAGTGTGCGAGAGAGACTACTTTTCTTTTATTGCTACCCTATATGTATGCAAACCGTTGCTTTCTACAAAAACATTGGATAATCAAAGCATGAAGAAATAAAAAAAGCATAATATTATGTTCACCTCTCTTCCAAAAACTTCTCTCTTTTGTAGCAAGTGCTTCTAAAATATGAAGTTTCTTTGTGAAGTATTTGTGGGTTTGTTTTTTTGCTTCTCTGTCTAGGAATTAAAACTGATACAATCTATTGGATATTGATAGATAACTTAGAGTATGAAAGTATCACTATAACCATCTTTCAAAGTTATTCCAGGTGAAATGGCTTGTTTTATAATCTCTAATTTATACTTTGCCATCCTGACAGTCTTAAAATATGTGCATAGGAAAGAAAAGAGAAAAAATATTTAGTAAAATTCTTTATTGCTTCAAGAAGTCATTTAAAATTAGAGCGGAAAAAACATGAGAACACTAGGGAAGGGTCTTAATAATTTAATAATAGAATTTAATCAGGACTTAAAGGAATCACTGGAGATAATTAGCAAGAAAGGTGCTTGTTATATGCAGCCATCATGAGAGGAACATAAATAAAATAAAATAATGACCTTTGCCCGAAAGATACATTATATATTATCACAGAGGCCATATACTGTACCAGCACAATAGTACAAAGATTAATTGTCACTAGAAACTATTTCCATGTATTCCATCTGCTACAAGATATTTTAATAGAATTTATTTCTGTATATACGTGAGTTCCTTTAGAGAGGAAGATACAATAATCACTAGTGTATAGGTTGCTTGTCTAAACACAGCGGGAGGATCAGATACAATGATTAATGCTAAAATTATCTCAGATATAAATTACAAAGAAGACTCATGCAAGAGCTAAGCTTTCATGGCTTAAGTCATGTAAAAAAAAATAAACTTTCCCAGAAAATAATCCCAGATACATGATAACCACTTCCAGCAGCACAGTATAATGGCTATGGTTTTTTTCTTCCCATTATGTAACTGTCATACAAATGCCCTGAAGCAAGAAGATAAGATAGCCAGAAGCATCCCCTGCCCACTCCTGCAAAAGCTGCCTTGAGACAGGAAAAAAACACCAGGACTGAACGATGGGAATGGATGGGATGCAACTCCTAGTTAGGACTCCTTTTTAGGTTGGCTAGCACTTTCTTCAAAATATTCTTCATCTTCTCAGTATTTTTGATCATTCTCTCTGTATAGATGAATTTGCATTTATTGTCTAGATGCATTAATGCAGAGAATAGTATAATGTATAGTTGTAGCCATAGAGTTGCAGCAAGGCTATATATGACACAAAACTTCTGCATAGGCAGGACTTTTAGCCTTGTGATTTAATGTTGGACAACCTGCCACTCAGGCAAGTATCTCAAATACTGATACAAACACTTTGTGCTCTTTTAACAAAAAGTGTTGGTTGATGTTACAGCTAAGCCAATGTACTGACTAACTACTTCCAGCCTCTTGCTGTGAGTGAGAGGCTGGGTTAGATGCCCTCACCTTCCTTAATCCCCAGTTCTTCTCTGGTCTGAGCTTTCAGTGAGCCCATTTAGGGACTTAAGCCATACAAAAGTACTATGACACAAAAAAAGATAAGAAATCCACTTATGCCATTTGATTCCCTAAATGGTTCATCAACTATTCAAGAAGATTTTGTTCTGACATAAAATATAAGGGAGAGGAGGAAACATATGGCCAGCATGAAGAGTGAACACTGCCCCTTTCTGCAGCAGTTGTTCTTTAGGTTGTACAGCTCTACCATATAATTGCATGCTAAGGGTTGAGGGTCTTTTGTCACAGCAATTCAGGAAAACACCCAACAGATGAAAAAATTTGCAGTGCTATACCAGCTTAATTGAGCTGCAGTGCTACACACAATATTCTGTTAAAAATACTGATTAGCAATACTGTTGAAAAAAGCAATATTTGAAAAAAATTAAATATAAAAAAATACCTCCTACTGATTGTTAAATGACATAAAACTCTCATGTAATTTCTTTTCCTGAATGTTCTAGGTTAAAAAAAAAAATTAAAAAAAATTGCTAGACAGAGTCTGTTTGTAAAGATGTTTTATATATGCGAGAATGAAATATTTAATTAATTATACTTGATGTCTTTGGTGAAAACAAATCTAAAATTAACATATAATCACAGAGGAGAAGGACACAAGTCTTTTGTTTTCCCTTTCCTTACTTTTTTTTTTGGCCCAAAATGTTAAGCCTTTTGCTTTTAATTGTTTCAGTAACTATCAATATTCTGGTTTAGTGTCAGGAGTACTTTAATTGAAGATCTATTCAATTTGTTCAACATGGGAGAAGAATATAGGAAGATATTATCTCTGAAATGTGAACTAAGTTTAGTTATAATGTGGATTTATTTAAATCTCTTTAATACTTAATAAATTTAGCACCTGACATGAGGTTAAGTTTTAGAAGGATTTTCTTTCTAGCTGGTGTAAGAAAGGGGAAAATTAAAAATTGCAGGTTGACTAATATTCTGTGATTTGAAAAAGAAATATAGGTTTAGTCAGATTCTAATTAGCAAAAAACCATAGTTTTTAAAGCTGTCTTCCACTGAATGTCAAGATATTACTCTTGTCACTGGATCTTGATTTTAATAATTTCTATGGCACTTTACAGCTTACCTCCTGCATGCCAGAGCTCATAGTTGAACCATACGTTCACCCAGGTAAAGTTTGGTTATGGACTGATATTCTCAGAACATTTATCTAAAACACCCTGTAAAATTTACCTGCAAGAAATCTGAATTCCTTTGGAAAAGCATGTAAGACAACAAAACTCTCACCTTTCTGGGTGTACAGAAAAACATTAATTCAGGACCAAAGCGGCAGCATGTTTAAATAGGTGCAAAATTAAACTTTGTGAGTAGCTTAACATTTCAGTGACGCTTAGCATTTTCTTGAGTTAGGTTCACATTCATAAGAAGACTGAAGTACTATGAATAAGAATAGAAACACAAAGAAGTCCTGAATTTTATAGACAGTTTATGTTGATCTTCAGCGTATTTTCAGTAAGCACATGTAGGTATGACACATACATGTATGTGTATGTGTACAAAAAATTCTGATAAAACCTGTCATTATTTACTCATAGTGATGTCTGTTACTTTGGAATAAAAGATATACGTATGTGTATATAATAAAGAATTTTCCATTGATGGTAAAATGAAGCAAGCAATTTTTTAAATAGTTCTGACGTACATATATGAAATATATACTAATATGTTCTAGATCTACAAATAGGAATTATATGTATGTATAAACATAATAAAACAAAATAATAACATAATTAATATAATAATAAACATAAACATAATAAATAGAATAAACATAATAATAAAACAAACCATCTAACGATGTTTTGTTTTCGCACAGTCTAGCTTTGCGTAGGTCTATGTCCACATAAAGGTCTAATGCCTTAATCTGTAAGACCTTAAGGTTATTTTTTTCAAATTTAAGGTTCACAATTTAAAATGTTAAGAACATGTTGAATCTAATAATCAGTAATTTAGGCCAATATTGATACCTAAGATATAGATAAATTATGTATAAATGAAATAAAACCTTAAGTTACCTATAGAAGTGCTAATTCAAAAGTTACTCTCTTCTTTTTTTTCCACAATACAAATAGGAATTCAAAGCAAAATTATATTTCATATGTAACTAGTTACTTCTTGACCTGTGGATGAAAATACCAACTCTGATGATCTCTAAAAAGGAGAAAATAATATGGATGAGTTGGATATATTTGTTTAAAACAAATTTTCTTTTATTATGACTGTTCATCTATATATTGTTCAGCAAAATTTATGCATCCAAACTGAATATCTGAATTATGTCATTAAGCTAAATTTTATTCTATGTTATTCTAAGTGGTTTTTTGTGGGGTTTTGTTGTTTGTTTGTTTGTTTGTTTTTATACTCCATCAACCTAGTTCTGTATTATCTAGGGAAAAAATGAAGAAAAGGTTTCTGAGTAGCCTTATCTGCAAATTAATATTGCAAAACAGAGCTTAGGATACAGGTCAATTTAATTTCTTATATAAAGCAGATTAGTTAACGACAGAAAACAAAATCTGCATAATAAATAATAGTACTTGTCATTATCATAAAAATGCATTATTACATCTTGAAATGTAGTAAGAATATACTGTCTTTGCTGTACAGCAGACGTTATTCCATGTATTTTTAATTATTTTTACAACATCCAGTTAAATGAAAAGGCTTTTTTCAAACTTTGGAAATATTAGTTTCTTTTTAAATAAAATAGTCATTATTACAGAAGAGAATGCAGCAGCAAGGAAACTGGAAAAATCAATCTGAGAAGCAAGTCCTTTCTGTAAATTTCCTGGTGTCTGACTCTTTTTTTTTAATGTAATTCACTAAAGGAAAATTAGTACAATGGCTAAACACTGTTTCTGAGATTTTCTCCTTTTCGCAGTTATTTTAAAAATCACAAACAGGGCTCCCCCCTTAATTTTTAAGCTCTTATATTTCACAGGATGTGAGTAATAAAACACAAAAAAAGCTTCCTACCTTTTCCTTCCCAAGACCATACAAGAGTTTATAACAATTTAAAAGTAAGAAAGTTATGAGATTATTATATTGTGTTCCAATGACTGGGTAGAAAGTATGAAACATCATTGTGTACTAAAGTTTTTTTCAAAAAGAATTTTAAAAAACACATATTGCAAGCCTCCTGCCCCAGTTTCAGATAATAAGATATGTTACTTCATTTTATTTACTATTTACAGAGCTGTTAAGTAATTCACAGGCTTACATAATACATTCACATCCTGAAGGAAAGCAGCAGTCCCAAATCACCCAGTCCTCCAGTTTCTTTATTCTGCATCAGCTTTTAGTTGTTTCTGCTCACTCCAGGAAAAAGGAAAGGGGGAAAATGGTGTTGTTTGTAAATCAGTCCTATGTATTCTGCTGAGAAGTTTTAGTTGACTGCTAATTTATAATAACAGTTATGGTTTAGAGGTTCTGAATGTTTGGAGACTCATTCTGCTAAGCACTGCAAATACAGGCAAAGAGGGCAAAGCCCTGCCCAAAGGAGCTTGCTCACTAAAAGTCAGGCCTTCCCCCCTCCCTCATTAGACAAGCAAGCAAGTTAAAACCAATAGCTAATATTTGGTAATGTCTTAGTAAATAATAAAGCAGCAGTGGTAAATTAAGTAACTTGCAGCAGAAAGCAGAGCTCCTATCCTGCCTTCTCCATCTTACCAAATACAAGCTGTCTGTATGCATTTTATAAAATTTGTGTTTACCTTCATTCCATTTATGTTATGCTATTAATCCCCAGATGAGCTGCAGACTTCTCTGAGGGAAAACTTTATTCAGTTAATAAATAGCTCATTCTATTGCTGTCTTAATGATATATTCTGATCAGCTTCTTTGATAATTAATACAAACCGTGGAAAACTCAATAAAGCTGGGATGTTATTTCCTTAGAACAAATGAATAGGTCACACACAAAGGAGAATGATTTGAGTGATTTCTTCCATAAGACACAAAATTTAATGGGAAAACACCTGGTTCTCACTCCATTGGTCTACTTTTAATTATGAAAGTTCTGACTCTGCTGAGGGGAATTCATGGAGTATCAGCTATTCAAAATCTAATCTGTCCAGGAAACAAAATAACTCAAGAGTCTTAAAATGCCTGTGACACCTCAGTGTTGAGTCATGAACACTTTGACCCAAACCAGAGAATGTGGTTGTCAGCTTCAGTAGTAGTCAAACTTTAGTCTGTGCCCAGCTCGCTAAACAAAAGTTTAAAAAGTTAAGGAGGTGATGATTAACTCCTTGCACTTCAGTAATACTAAAGAGTCTTATATTAAATATAAAATTTTACAAGTCCAAGTCTGAATTATTTTTTCTATTTTAAGTACCAACTCCTTCAAAGTTAAAAGGAAATTAGATTTAAAAACACTCCACTGACATTCTAGTTCTTACTTATATTGATGAGTACAGAAAAAAAGTTTGACATTTGACAGATAAGAAATAAGCAGAAAAGAATAGTAAAAAATCTTGAGTAGAAATATAATATGAGAACCTTATTGGCCATGCTCCATTCTGCCTCATTTCCTTAGCACCATGGCAGTATCTATGGAATTGCATATCCACTAATATATACAATGTTGAGATCCCTTACTTCATATCTGAATAGCAAAGTACTCTAATGTCATAATATGTCTTCATGGAACACATCATAGAACCTAGAAATTGTTTCTGCCACTTAATATATTCTAGTATTTATTTCCTCTTACTTCAAACCCGAAGGAGCTCATCATATTTACATTTTTTCTTGATATTAGATATATCTCTGATCCTTCTTTGTTGGGCCTCAACAATGACATGTATGTCTTTGAGATGTCAGTATTAATTTGCTTTACTCATTGTTCAAGTTCTGCTGTAGTCTCGTGTCATTCATAAGAATATTTTAAATTTTCTGTTCTGTGAATATGAAAGCCACATTTTTCCTTGAGTAGTCTGCTTCCATATTACAACCACAAACTTCTAGACTGGTATTAAAACATTTTTACATTTAAAGCATTTTCCTTTTGAATAGAGTAAATTGGAAAAGACATCATTATATGTATTAATCGGAATTAATCATACAATAAACAATCTCCTGTTTTGTAGAAGAATGAAAACGAAGGTTTTTCAATGCTGCTTTGGTGACAACTTTGAACCTCAAGGATTTACTGTCTTCCATATAATTTTAATTACTGAAGTTATGAAATTAGGAGTGTCATCTTTATATTCTCATTATACTCAATAGAAAGAGTGAGAGTGTGAGAGAATGTGACAGATGGCAATACAGAACCAAGTTAGGATTTTCCTCTGCAGTACTATATCTCTTTACTTTGATATATGCAGCATGTGACTAGATTCTTAATCTAGAACTTAGTTACTCACGTAAAGTTAGATGTGAATACTACCATAAATGTCTATTTTCATGTCTTTTCAGCCTTGCTATGTCACTGTTTTTAGGTATAGAACAGTCTTTCATAATGTTTTTTAATTAAATTTATTTTTTTCCTTAAAATATTTAGAGTTAAACCAGAAATGTTATGGTATTATGTTTCTAGCTAGCACTACATTTCCTCTTTCATCCAGACCCATTAGTTTGTTTCCTGTTTCAATCTCTTCTGTATGTAAAACCTCTCTTTTATAATATCCTCTTGTATTGGGCTATATTCTCACAGTGATTTGCAACTAATCATTATTTATTTTCTATACTTGTAATTAAAAATACCAGCTATTCTCCCTGCCAAATAATAAAGAAATTAAGTACTATAGTTATTATATTTTATTATTTATTCATACGATCATGTTATATTACATAGTATTATATTACAGATAATTATATGTGATAACACAGGTAAGTCTATGATATGATATGTTCTTATTCATCTTGCCTCTATGCAGTGTACAAAAATCATTTGCAAATGTTCTGACAAATTAAAGAGAGGGTTAAATGTTGCAGCATCTTTGCCTTCTGTGTTCACTTTTCAGGAATATCCACTGCTAATGTGAGAGTCTGATTGATTTAAAGCTAATCCAAGCTTGCTTTGTGACAAAATACACTCATTTTCAAATGGAAATGAAGCTGTTTTTCCTTCTTGATTTTTTTGTTCTGTTTTTCTTTGCAAAAGTTCAACAATATCATATACCAGGAGCAGTGACAGATTGTGGCAATAAAACTATACTGACAGAGATTTTATTGTGAATGTCCTTCATCATGTTTTTATGGAACTTAAACGTATCTTTGGCAGTCCCTGGCCACTCTTCACTGCTAGCATTTATATTCTCCTTGGACTTATGATAATGCTAAGCAGTAGAAACAGCCCATGATAGAACAAAGATTAATTAACACACCAGATGGGGAGAGAGACCTGTTGAAATGTTCTACAGTTTCTTGGCCACAGCCCAGGCACAGAGGTTATTATAAGGTCCAGCCAGAGTCCCAGCCAACACTGGACTCAAGACACTTACAGTACGAGTGAATATACACGCAGTCAGTAACTGTGCTGGGCTATGTGACATGTTACACCAAGACATGTTATTGTTCAGGAGTTAAAGCAGGCAGGTGGACTAGAGGATTTCTTTTTTCTTCTTCTAAGGATCTTTCGTTTGATTTACGTAATTAAATGAAAATGCCCTCTGTTGTAATTTTCTTTTGGTGTGCATTGATACAACTAACATCCCTTGGAAAACTATTAAAATAATGATTAACTGAGACTTCTAAGCTAACCTGTTCATGTAGGCTCTCCCTGAAGTCAACAGAGGCAGAAAGATAACTTCCAAAAAAAATTGTTGCAGACACCTACTGGGTGGGATGACATCCTAGTTGATCTTCCATGCCCTGTCACTGAGATACAGAAGAAACACAGGCATAAACATTAGTCTGGAGGAAAAGTGCATTGACCTCCAATAAACTTAGATACTACATTTATTTATTAATTGGAACTTTAAATGTTTTTTGGTTTTTTTTTTTCTCCAGTTTAGTGCTTCCAGAATTGGAAAGATTAGAAGGAATTAAATGGTTTTGTTTAGTACTGCAGACACTTATGTAGCAGAGAGGAATACAGGAATTCTGAAGAAAAATATATCT
Organism: Pachyramphus minor; assembly: GCA_013397135.1. Lineage (NCBI taxonomy): Eukaryota > Metazoa > Chordata > Aves > Passeriformes > Tyrannidae > Pachyramphus > Pachyramphus minor. The sequence goes on along the minus strand of VYXB01009793.1, from coordinate 76,232 downwards.
GAGAAAGGGAAATGCTTAGATTCTTTATCAAATGTGCAAAAGTAATTTAAAATTATTAATTATTCAACTTGATTTAAATGTCTTATAACTTTCTCATTCCACTTTGTCTCTGACTATTCCAAGGGATATTCACTCATGTTTTCTGTGCTAATTAGAAAACAAGCCCCTTGGAAAACAAAGGAACTTGTTACCCCACTGAAAGCAAAGGAACTTATAAAATAATAGAAACAGAAAAGGAAACAATACTTTTAAAGCAAAATTCAAAATTCATAAAATCTGTTATTTGAAATGCTTATGTCAGACAACTTCAAGTAAAATAAAATTAGGTATAATAAGTGCAAGTAATGAAGTTCAGATGAAATTAAATCTGGTTAACTGCTTGTTATTTTCCACCTCATGTGACATAGGTTTGAGCAGTGTTCTAATAAAATTCTGACCTGACTATTTTCAATTTATTTATGTATATATTTTTAAGTTTATAGACACCTTAAATATCTTTTTACCTACTTTCTATGTCAAGGAAAGGTGTGGAAAAAATATAATTTTATTAGGTGCAGAACTTTTGGGTCCCTGTCCCTCTGAATTTCTCTTACGCCTTTACTCCTCTCCCTCTTTATCTAATTGTTTTCACAATTTTGCTGTGTTAAAATAACATGAACAGTTTATTTTACTGAGTTGTTAATCATTTCAAATCATTCTTAACACAGGAGAAAACACAGTTTATTTTATAACAGCATTTTTTTTTCCTTTTCTGTTAAAAACCTCATTCAAGTTATTCATGGTCATTGATTATACCTTGCCAATACTGCTACAAAGGCATTTGAATTTATACAATAACACATAATTATGTGAGTTACTGAAAGCAATGTTTGCAAGAAAAGAAAAATTGAACTTCTTTCATATTTAAGAGAAAAGATTGTATTTTAAATTTATTTTTCTCTTTAAGTATTACTTAAACATCTGAATCTGAAAAATTCAAAGTACTTTTTACAGCCTAAGGTTGCAATCCTTTTGTTTGTGTTATTTATACTGTATCTTTGATGGTATTAAAGTCAGGAGACTGATGAAAGTTTAATATTTCAGGTGTCATGTGTTTTCATGGTCTTTTAAGACTGTTTTGAGGTGAGCTCCAAATAAAACCATTTCCTATCCAAAGAAGTTGAGATTTTTTTGTTCATATCTTATTTCATAGAAAAGTTGCGTTTTGTTTTCTTTTATTATGTCACTATCTTTCATTTAATTTATTTAACAAAATGGGCAGTTGCTGGACATGATAAAAACATATTTTTCAAGTGTTAAATGACACTGATGTTTTTCACTCCCACTGCTGTCATCAGATGCCTTTCTTGTGTAATCTAGAATAAAATCTTCTGAAAGCCACAAGAACTGTAATCATCGACCCTCTCCCAGGTTTACCATTCCTGTTCAGTAAGTTCCTGAACTGAAAGTAGTAGGAGAATTTATTTCTTCTATTAGCAAGAATTGTTGGTCTTACCCTTTTCCGACTTTTCCCTGGGCATGTGCAAATGGCCACTTCTGAGTACTAACCTAAATGGATATTTGATTCTACCTGATCATTCCTTACTTTCCTAAACATTTCTATGGCAAGCCTATTGCCTTTCACTGTCAACAGTAAGTGATATATTTATGCCAAAAAAAGAGAATCAGGATGACACTATGCACTATGGAATAGGTCAATACTGAATTCATCAGATTTAAAATTCCCAAAGAACATCCTGCTTGGCCAGCAGAGGCTCAAGAAAACTTTGAACAAGTTTCTCTAAGTGTGGTATTCTGATTCACATTGGATGTAGATACATTTTTTAAAGGATCTCCAAGCTTGTTGTCCTGAATGCTCAACAGTCCTCTGAAGACAAGAGTTTGACAATATTTCCTCTGCATAGCTGGAGGGTAACTTAACTGATCAGTTTGCTTACTTTTTATTACATAGTTCCTTTTCTCTGCATTGGTTAGACTTGAGTCTTGTTTTCCCAAACCACTCAGCTCAGGAATGAAGTGGAGGAGGTTGATTGCTATAAATGAGACAGTCTGGGCTCATTTCAACTGTGAATTAAAATATAACGAGACTAAGGTGACGGCAGCTCATTCCTTATTATTTCATAACATTATGTAACTTACTAAAATTACTGTCTCTTTTTTTCCCCTTTCCATTTTACAGGCAGAAAATCCTTAAACAGCTTCCACTACACTACCTGTTTAAGAGCTTGCCTGGGAAAGTGTATATATTTCCAATTAAGTCAAACTAGATTAATTTGCTTCTCCCATCATCAAAATGTGAAAAATCAGATCAAGGATTCAACACATTGCAGCCTACTGGCAAAATATAAGAGCAAGCTGGTATGTAGCAGAATATTTGTTATCTAATCATCAGCTAAAGAAGATTATAGTTAATAATACAGGTTACTAGGCAGGAACTCTTCTTTCCGTTCCTCCCCACTTCTTTGGTCTGAAACAGCAATAAAATATACCTTTGAAGCTGCTCCATAAAACATCTTTTGAAAATGATATAACTAAATGAGCTGCCTGCTTTATGCCAGGGCACAGGACCCCTTATTTTTACAGCTTCCAAGGTCTTGAAAAGCTATTGTAATCATCTAAACCTGGCTTTCAACTGCTCAGTTCCTACCAGAATTCCATTGATAATGCCTTCAAAAGTCAGACACTTAACAGCAAAACAGATACCCCATGTAGCATCAGTAGAATTGATTCACTTCAGGACTGAAAGAGCCCCTTTCCCTGCTTCTACAGTTTTGATGCACAGGAAATGAGAAACAATCTGGATTTTAGAAGAGGAAATAGGTGTTATTAACCTCCATGATGTATCATGCAAAGACATATCTGTGCTTGAGAAGTTTACATAGAGCAACCAGCTTTCTTTGAACTACTGGCTAGAAATGTATATTCTGTTTCTACTCTGTTTTAGTCCGTCAGATTTGCCAATAAATATGGATTAAATTCTTTCTGTAACTGAATTATTTTGACTTGAAGTGATCACACAAGCAGTGTGCTTCTGTGCACAGCTGAGTGGGTGAAAAAAGCTGACACTTCAGTCAGTGTTTAGTCACAAAAGCAGATGTGTGCTGTGATCTTAACGTGGAAAGGACATGGATAAAGACAATTGCATGTTCAGGACTGATTGTAATATCTGTCATAAAATGTCAAGGGAATCTCTCCATAACCTCAAATTATTTATTTCTCCAAAGTTCTCTTGGAATTCAGCAGAAAGCAATTATGATTTTCCAATTTAGATAGTGGCTTTGGAGGAGCACCTCTACTTCAGAAGTTCTCATACAGCAGTTTTGGTTTTGGAAGAAACCAAACATATATATATATATATATAAAAGAATGTGAAGTTAGAGCAATAGACGTAATCTGTACTCCCAGAAATATCTGGACTCTAACTCACTCTTTCCCTATTCCATAAAAGGAGGATCTATTTTTTGTGCTATCACTAGCGGTGACTAGATCTACATCACTGAAAATCTTACAGAGAAAATTAACTGATAGTATGGCTGAACGAACAAAATTATCATTAAAACCCCATCAATGGGCAAGCATTTTGACAGAAAAAATTATGAGTATTTTTTAACAGAAAACAGGGGGGAGAAAAGGGAGAAAAGGGAGAAAAAGATGTGGAAATTCAAAAAAACTTTGAGTGATATGACAACTGCAGTGTAGATATTACATGGCCATGTTGGCATCTGTCAGGTCCATGCAGGAACAAATGGTATACTTGAATTCCCACAGAAAGTGCTTTCTTTGGATGCAAGTCAGACATGAAAGGTTTTCTTTGAGATAAGACTTTATTCTAAGCAAATGTATTTTGGGTCACCACAGGAAATACTGCAGTAGAAGACAGTGATTTCTAGCAGCATCTAGGTAGAGTTTAACCATAGGTCTTGGTTGCAGAGACCCATACATGAGTGTGAGTGACTACTACATAACCTGAGCACATACTCTGACATGTGTTGCCTTTAATAATACCACCTGTACATCCCACTTGTAAGATTTATTCATACAGAATTGTGTAACAGCATAACATTCTGTGTGAACCTTGGTGTGCCATCTAGAAAGTTCAGCATTGTACAGGTAAAAGATTGATAGCTCTGTTCACTTTTTAGATTTCTGTAAAGGTGTAAAGAACACCAAGGTTGCAGAACCTCACCACATGTGGGATCTGAGTAGCATGCTATGAGGAGGGACTCATCTGATGTTAAAACAGCTGTGGTTGCCAGGAACAGAAGGGATGTCAGACTGCTAACATCTTTTCTGTAATTTCTATCCTTTACTCAGTAAATCAGTTAATCACCTCGTGTGTCCATGTCTTTCTTACTGAGATCCTAAAGGATAATTCCCTCCTGTGCAAAACAACATGTCAGTACTCCAAGATTAGAACTGCCACTGCAAAAGAAAAGTCAGTAAATTAAAAGTTATTGAAGTTAGTAATAAACTCATGAAGCAAATTCTAATTATTACTTTTAACATTGAAGATCAGACTTGCTGTAAGATAATTAAATCAGTGTTTTATTCTGTTATATTGGTCAAATGATTACATATAGATAAAACCCAGGGACAGGCTTCAGGTCCTAATTTTTGTTAGCTTTATTGCTCCTTCATACTAACTGTGTAATGGAGTACCACAAAAAAGAAAAAAGTGTCAGGCCCATCTATGACTCTAGCCCATATACGTTTTACAATGAAAAATATAATATTTGTTCTAGAAAAAATTCTTATCTACTTTTTTATGTGAATGTGGAAAGATGCTCCCTTTCCTCAGCAGAAGACAGAATACAACAGAAATATTTTTTCAAGAAGAGTAAATGTTATTATTGGGCCCCAGTAAGTTGGTTTTCTATGTTCTGGTCCCTTGCTCAAAAACTTTTTTTGTTTCACCTTCATCTTTGAAGTAAATTTGTTTGATTTATACTGATTTTTCTCATATTTTTCTTCTAAGAAAAACTTTTTTTTTAAAACTATGTCATTCTGTGCAGGATAATGCAAACATGATTTCTTGAAGAAATAAGATTGATCAGAGATTTATTCAGAAAAAAAATCCCATTCTGTAAATAAGATTATTCCTCTGAACAATTAAAAGTTCATGGGTTTCATAAGTAACTGGTTTAACATTTAGAATATAGCCATCATAAGAAAATTATTATTAGACATTTAATTTTTTTTGATCTGTAGATCTTCAGAAATTAAGAGTTGAAAATCAAACTCTTTCCCTATCCACAAACAGACAAAACCAAATAATCTTTTCCTCTTCTATAGCTATGAAATGAATAGCAAAAATATTTGATCTGTCTCTCTGTGCCTCCAGTTGATTCTCCAGAGCAAGCCATTGTGCTCCACAGCCACTGCCAACTTAATTTGCTCTAACTCCTGGAAAAGTGGGCTTTGGTTTTCAGTGTTCTGATGGTAACTGAAGGACCTATATTAGAGTTTCTTTTGACAAGAAAAGTCTTAGGGAAAAAAAAGGAAAAATTGGAAGCAAAATAATCTGTCCAAAATATCTGAACTGAAGTATTTATTTTCAGGACTCTATTAAAATACATTTAAACTTTAAAGTACTTCAAAAATAATAAACTCTGTTTCATCTACTGAGCAGTGACTGGTTTTGAAATGAAAAAAAAAGAAAACCTCTAACAATTCATGATTTTTGTTTTTGCCAAATTAATTAATGTTCTCTAGTTTTAGTCAAAATAAATCAATGAACAAACAGCAAATTCTTGATGGAAACACTGTTTATGTTAATCATGGAAATTCTATAACATAAATATATAGGTGTAATAACTGGTCAGTTTTGTTCTAGAGATCTCACAATGTGTTTCAAAACATTTTTAATCCATTGTCATAAATTAATCAAAGACTAATATTGGGGTTTTAAAAGTATGTGAAAGTTGCATAGAGACTTCTAATATCTGTTAGGTTTTCAAACTAAATACACTTGTTTAATTTTGCCAATTTTATGTATATCCAAAACCTTCAAAACATAGTATCTGACCCCCTTGTAATGCACAATCTTTTTTTTTTTTTATTTTATTTTAAAACTTACTGTAAGAACTGGGGAAGTATTAANTTTGTTTTGTTTTTTTGTTTTAAAACTTACTGTAAGAACTGGGGAAGTATTAAAGTTCTATTTTCCGGTGGTGAAAGAAAACCCTTTTCGAAGTAAAAGAAAGACTTTGATAATTCACAGTAATGAACCCAATTCCAGTGAAACTTAATCCTTATAATTAAAAATCCACTTTTTCCTTACACTTTTTAATATGTTTCATGTAATCATCCAAACAATTCATTTGATGCATAAGGAGGGCCAGCCTGTCTCTCAAATGCCTGTGACAATCAAGGGAAAAAGTACACAATCTGAACATGACATAAGGAAAACATCATGATCAAATGATTTTTATATGCTTAAATATTGTGATTTTGTGACTCTGGATATTCAGCTGAAAAGCTTCTCTTTCTACAGTTCTCCAGAGGGCTTCTCATTATAAAATCATTCACACAAGACTAACATGTATTTTGAATATAGAAACAGTAAAAGATGGCTTCTTAATGCCCAGAATGAAGTCTGTTGATAATTAAAGACATCTGCAAATTAAAAAGTAAAAATAAAAGAACAAGAAAACCTGAAGCCCTGATACTGGGCTCTTGTACAGATAACTGTGTCTGTTCACATACGTGTAGTTCTACATCTGCGTAGTTCTACATGTGCTATGTAATACACACAGCTCAGGTATATTAGATTAACTGTGCTTTTCTTGTTAGAAAATGAATATGCATTACATGAGCAAAGAATTCTACAGTCCCTACATCTTTACATTGATCTAATATATTAATGCAAAACCCAAACTTTTTACAGAACACTGTATTTTTGTGCACATCCTTCAGGTTGACTTTTTCTTGCAACAGATTTTAGTTAGGTTGCATTTTGTTTAAAACCAAGTTCACAATGAAGATTTAAACTGAACTGGATTTCTGAAGAGTATTTGTGGATCTCATACTTCACCAAAAAACTGAGGTGAAGTGAATATGATTGTAGTACCATATGAAATACAGCTCTAACTCTTTTCATGTTGCTACATGGAAAGTTAAGTCATGTTTTAATTGCTGAAGATCTCGCCAATTCAAATCTTATGCTTTTTGATGTTTTTTGAACCAAGACAATTTAAGACAAGCCAACCTACCAAGAAAGTGCAGCACATTAAGACTGCTAACACACTTAGTAACAATTATTTTGTCTTCTGTATGTGTTATCTGAGATAGTACCTGGAAATATATTCAAGAAATAGAAAGAGAAAAAAAGAAGATAAAAAGGAGAAGAAATACAAGAGATGCAGTGAAAAGTTGAGAAAATTATTCTATTTTTTCAGTGAACCAAAAAAACCCTGATAACATGGTTGGGCCTCATTGTCACAAGTCTGATTCCTTTTTAATTTTAGGCTACTGTGGGGGCTTTTTAAATGAAAACCAGGCAAATGGGCTCCATAACCACATATAAAATTTAAAAAAATTAAAAAAAAAATAGTCAACTAGAAAATTTTATCCATGTGTATTTGACACACACTTTAATCCTTTCAATAGTATTCCAGTGTTTCTACACTGGAAATGCTTTGTAAAGCACAGGAAAATATAAAGAAATTAAGTTGCTATTTTTCTAATCAATACTAAACAACATCAGAGAATGAAATGTTTTTATGAATTACAGTGACTAAAAGCATAACAGTTGAACATATGTTAATTTAATGAATTTCATAATTTATGACTGGAAATAATCAGTATAATTGTGATGAAATGTATGAAAGTATTAAAAAAAGGTGATATTTGTGAGAGCATGTTCAATGATAAAAAAGTGACAGGAAGCAGAATATTTCACCTTTTTTCCTGTGGCTTTCTGCTTAATTTATCTTCCCTGACATATTTTATTACCACACTACACAAGGGACTTAAATGTATTTGTACAGCTTTGAGAACACCTCTGTATCTTTATTTTCTTTTCTCTAAGTCCTAGAAAGTGTTTCCTTATATTAGAAAGTGTCCAAAGAAAGATGGTGAAGTGCCTACCGGAAAGTCATATGAGGAGAGGCTGAGGTCACTTGGCTTGTTCAGGCTTGTTCAGCCTGGACAAGGGGAGACTGAGGGTGGATCTCATTGCAGTCTACAACTTCCTCATGAGGGGAAGTGGAGGGTAAGGCACGAATCTCTTCTCTCTAGAGACCAGTGATAGGACCCATACGAATGACATGAAGCTGTGTCAGGGGAGATTTAGATTAGACATTAGGAAAAATTCTTCACCCAAAGGATAGTTGTATATTGGACAATGCTCTCAGGCACATAGTAGGATTTTTGGAGCTGTCCTGTAAGGGCCAGGAGTTTGACTCAATGATCCTTGTGAGTCTCTTCCAATTCAGGATATTCTATTCTATGATTCTATGAAAATATCAGTTCAAATGGCAGAAGGTACAATTACTTTTTCAATAAATTTGACACAATTCTTTTAATAACTTTCTTACACCATTCAATTAATAATTTTATTATTTAGAGTGTTTTAAATCACTTCCCTGTAGCCTTCAAGTAAACTGTATTTTACCACCAGACTCAAAGTACTCCAGGAGCAAAAGTAGTAACATATGTTAATGGATCCCTTGCCGATTACTTTAAAGTACACCAAAGAATACTTTTTCAAATCTGCAGATAATAATAAAAGCACTTAAGTTGAAAATAGACAATTTTTTCTCTACAAATTTAACGAAAACATTAAATTACTTTAACAATGTGTATCAGTAGGGACATGCAGGAATAATGTCACCGTGAACACTTTAACCTAAACAATTAACCTAAGAAGAATTACGTTTCTGTATTGTTTGTGTGGCAAGGATTTGGTAGTAGGGGAGCTGTAGAGTTGGTTTCTGTGAGAAGCTGCTAGAAGTTTCTGCTGTGTCCAATAGATCCAATGCCAGCCGGCTCGAGGATGGACTGGCTGCTGGGTAAGGGCAAACCCATCAACAATGATGGTAGCACCTCTATGATAACAGATTTAACAGGGGAGAAAAAACTGCTGTGCAAGATCAGCCTGGACAGAGAAGTGAGAACACGTGAGGTAAACAGTCCTGCAGACACCAAAGATGGTAAAGAAGAAGGGGGATGAGGTGTTTCAGCTGCTGGATTTGAGATTCCCTTGCAGCCTGTAGTGAAGACCAGGATGAGGAAGGCTGTGTCCCCCAGGTTCAGGTAGGTCCATGAAGGACCAGAGATACACCTGCAGCCCATGAAGGACCCCACACTGTAGCAGGGGGGTGCCCTTAGGCAGCTGTGACTGCATGGGAACCCTGTGTTGGAGCAGGGTCCCCTCAGGAACTCTATACAGAGGAGCCCACACTGGAGCAAGTTTACTGGCAGGACTTGTGACCCCATGATCACACACAGACCCCACAGACGAGCAGTTCATGAAGAACTGCAGCCCATGGGAAGGACTCGTGTTGGAGAAGTTCATGGAAGTCTCACTCCCATGGGAGGAATCCCATAATGGAGCAGGGGAAGTGTGTGAAAAGTCCTCCCCCTAAGCAGGAAGGAGTGACCATGTGTGATGAACTAACCACAGTACTTGTTTCCCACTCCCCTGTGCTGCTGGGGGAAGGAATTAGGGAAAACAAGGAGTCAACCTGGGAAGAAGGGAGGGGTGGGGGGAAAGTGTGATGAGATTTGGTTTTATTTCTTATTATTCTAATCTGATTTAATTGTTGATAAAATTAATTTCCCCAAGTTGAGTCTCTTTTGCCTGTGATGGTAACTGCTCAGTGATTTCTCCCTGTCCTCGTCCTGACCCATGAGCCTTTCAATATATTTTCTCTCCCCTATCCAGCTGAAAATGGGAGTGATAGAGCATCTTTGGTGAGCATCCAGCACCTAGGCAGGGTCAGCTTGCAAAGTCTTTTGTTCAAGTACTTGAAGTTATGACACAAATCTCAGAAGACAGAAAATTCTGATTATTCAATGTTGACTAATAGATTATCACTGTTTACCATAACATACCTTTGCTTTTCATGCAGCCTAAAACAAATTATTTAGCTTTTCAAAGCCTGTATTTTGATTTTATATTGAGCTTGTTATTAACCACAATCAAATATGCAAAGTCATATTCTAAATTTGTACCTTTTTTCCTCAATGACTGCTATTTTCCCATTAGTCATATTGGTATAATCAAGAATTTGTCAAATTATGTTTTGATTAATGAATTTTTTTCTGCTACACTTAATAAGCACACAATGGCAATCATCACTGAGAGAAACCTTCTCCCATCTGGGTTTTCATATTATAAAGAATGAATGTGTTATTAGCTAGCTACAATTTTGCTCAGAAACCAATAGATATTATGAAGCACAGTCAGAAAGTATGTATAATGACTGTTTGCATGTTGAAACACAAGTGGGTACTTTACAGCATCATTTTATGATTGTTAGCCTAACTCTGAAGACAGTCTTCCGGTAGTGTTTGAACATATGTTTGAGGAACTGGCAGCGATAGTGGCATTTCTTGAAATAGTTTCCTCAAAAAAGAGCAAGTCCAATCTTAAAGATACAAATTTCTTTCATGTTTTTATCTAGCATGTTTACAGGAAATAAAATGGGAGTGGAAAATGCAATTAGAAAGTTCTTGCACACCCTTAACTTCTGCTTAACAAGAAAATTGCAAATGATCAAATAATGGCTGGAAATGCTTCTTCTGAAGACTTAGCTTCAAATTGCTTTCCAGAATACTGGATATGTTCATCCAAAGTCATACTGTGGGCCTTGCGTTGCTGTTGTCTGGTGTTCCAATTTTGTTCTCTCAAAAGATCCAGATAAAAGGTTTAGATTGGGTGCTTTCTGATCCCATTGTGGGGTTTATTTGGTTGTTTTTTTTCAGAACAGAAACCGAAGAAATGGTACTGACAAATGCAAATATCTTGGATCAAAAACAAAGACATTTTATATCCAAACCCATAAATACTAAAATTGCTGAGTTTTATAGTCTTCTGTTAATTTTGTCCAAACAGATTTTTTTCTGTAATTTAGGTCTATTTTAATTGAAATTTATTTGTCCTACTGAAAGTTTTACCAGAACTGACATGCTTCCATGAGAAGTACAGGTCCTGATACACTAAATTCAGCAAAAATTTATTTTACCAGAAAGTCCTTTATCAGATGTAAAAGTAAGACCTTTGAATTTCACTTTAATGTCAGAGTGGAAGCTCTGAGTAGTTGACACGAAGTATATAGATATGCCTGATACTGTGTGCTCATGAAGAGCTGTCATGCTCTTTATCATTCACTCTTCTGAAACAAATACCTCAATCCTATATGTATTACTACAAGCTCTTAGGGGCCAATCACTCGGCTGAAGTTAAGACATAGTTTTGTGCTTTGATGCAGTGTTATATCTGGGCTACAAGTAAATTAGGGTTTAAACAAGAATTTCACAGCTGCCCAAATATTTAAACACCTGGGGATGCAGACAGACATTAGGAAAAATTTCCTTGGTAGCACGTGTAAATGAGAGTTCTGTTGCTTTACTACCAGAACTAGTTAATAATTACATCTGAAATGAATTGAACTTGGTAAGTGCATTATAGAAGACTTATGGAAATTAAAGAATCACAGAATGGAAGGGACGACAGTGGGTCGTCTGGTCCAAACTCCTTATTTAAGCAGGGTCATACCAGAGCACATTGCATATTGTGCCCAGAGGGTCTCTGAATAACTCCATTGAGGGAGACTACACAACCTCTCTGGGCAATCGGTTCCAGTGGTCACAAACGCAGTAAAGAAATTCTTCCTCATATTCAGGTGGAACTTCCTGTGCATCAGTTTCTGCCTATTGTCTCTTGTCCTATTGCTTGGGACCACCATGAAAAGCCTCTTTGACACTCTCCCTTCAGATATTTATTGATGAGTTCCCCTCCCAGTTCTTGTGGGTGAACAGGCTCATCCAAGTCATTGATGAATAAGGTAAACAACAGTGGGCCCAGTAGTGAACCCTGGAGGGCACTGCTAGTGACAGGCCTCCAACTAGAATGTATAGAAATGAATTAATGAGAGCAATGAGGCAAGAATATGCTCTGCAAAACAGAGGATTTATATTTGATGTATAAACGAGACTGCAAGTGTGAGTGTGTAAGTCACTGAACAGAGTCTTTCAAAACTCCTGCTGCTTTTGTGCAGTTATTACAGTTTACTTACATACTGTCTCTACAGCCCCTGCTCGGAGTACTACTAAACAAGTAGTATAACTGAGTAAGTGCAGCCACTGAGGATGGTACACATTTCCAATTTGTGTCTATATATGTGTGGCTATATATGTATGTCTATATTGTGGACATTACCACCATTCGGAAAAAAGATTCCTATAACTGTCTTTCAAGCTGCTAAAGTTGTTCTAATGCAGAAGATTGCTTGGATGGTAATATCATTCTGTTCACATTGTAATCAAAACGAGCTTTCATGAAAATAGCATTTGCTTTTATCACACCATATTGAGAATGACTAATAGAAAAAGCTAACTGGATACCTTTTTTCTTTTTCTTTGGTTCATAAATTAAGATATAATCCATCTTATTTTCAAATTCAAGAGTATCTGATAAAATGAACAGACAGACTTTATGGCTGATGGCTTTTATCTTGATCAACAGATGAATGACATCAAGGATATAAATAGAAAGCACATATCCACATTGTGGTTTATCATTCTGTGTTAAAACGAGGCAGCTCACATTTGAGTAAGTGAAGGAACTCAATGTTCCATCAGAGAAGGGCAAAAAAATTATTCTTAGATGAATCTTAATACATGTACATCTGAAAGAGATTATGAATTTAGCTAGCAGCTTTCATTCCCCCAACATGTTATAACTGTAATTAATATGTTTCTGACTGAGAGATGGTTTGAACCTTTTTTCTCTGTCTGAAAGATAGGTGGGGATAGAAACCTTTGTTAGGCTCAAATCAGTAACAGCTGACCTCAAAGAAAGGAGTGGCAATTTGGACAGGCTGAAAACTCAATTTCAGGGAAGCCAGATGTGCATATAATAGAAATCTTCAACTTTCAAGGTTCACTTAAACCTTTAAATAAAATGAGCAAATTCATATAATTTCCTCCTCTTTTTTACAAGAGATCTTTATTCTTCTGATGTAAAGGTACTGACGGAAAAATAAATGGGAGAGCAGGAATGTTCCTCCTGATTATTTTGCTGATGGTCGTTGTTGTTTTGTAACCTTAATGGATATAATGGTTTAATGATGATATAATGGTGGATTCTATTTTACATGATTTTTGTTTCTCTAACCTTGCGACTAGAGTCCTCTATCAGATTCTACCCACAACTGTTACCTCCATCTAGAACAAAGATTATTGGCTCATGAGCTATCGAAGTAGAACAGAATGCTAACCTCCACATCAAGCTAAAGTGTGATTGTAGTACACTTTTAAAGTCACACTATCAGCTCTTATAAGCTGCTGCTTACCTGAAAGTTACAGTCTGAATACATTTAATGCAGCAGCTACAATGAAGAGCCTCCTTGCTTGTACAAGTGTACATTAATTAATCGCCAAGTAACTGAACAAATGCACCTCTCATAAGAGGTGACACAAAAATACTGGGTGAGGTTTTCTTGTTTCTGTCAGTTACGAGGTATTTACAGAATAAAACAGAACCAATGAATTATGTCTATGCTATTGCTGAATCTGTACTGTTGGGCTAAACAAAACAATGCCAGAGACAAGATCATTTTTGCCTGCTAGTTGCTGGTATAGTCTCAAGTATAAATCTGATTTATGTCAACCTAAACTCTTTCAGACAATGCCTAGGAATGATTTAGGGTGTTGAGTGATGGACTATTCCCTGGGTGCAGACTGCTCTGGTTAGTGGGTGGGAAGTTAGCTGCATGAACAGTACCTAAGCTGTGTTATGTGTCCTCAGAACAAGAACAAGAAGTTTGGACTATTTTAATTACTGGTTTAAACGTAGCTACTAGGACCATAGTCCATGGCTGTAAAAGTTTAGGTAAGATAAACTGCTTAATTTCAAAGTCTTTGTCACCTCTGAAGGTGTTGTTTTACTGGTAAACCTGCGATTTAGATGAATTTCAAATCACCTTACCTTACATTTTCCAGACAGAAGCATATGTATCCAAAATGAAGGCTATTTGTCAGTGATAGACACCTAGATTAATTTCACATATTTACAAAATTACTTGGCTCCAAAGGCTAACTTAACCCTTACTTGAGTTTAGCCACACTCTGTGTGCCATCATGCTTCCATGCTTTTAGCTATGTGCTGAGCAAATAAGCCCTAGATATTTCTTCTTTGCATTGCATTTGATTTGGGGACTAACTTAGCTGAGTTAAGTTAGTTAAACACCTGAGTTAAACACCTCTTTAACTGTTCAAAAATCTCCTTCTCTACATAGTGTTGGATTGTGTAGAAACAGACAAATATCTCCATTTGTAAATCTACATAGGGAAGCAACAGTAGCACTGATAGGGTGTGATGTTCCTTGGCACACTATTCAGAACATAGGGATGATAATTTATTTCATAAATGCTATGGATTTCAACTGGTAATATAATAGGTCTTCAAACAATGGTGTCTCAGTAAAAATATAAATCCAAGCTACCGTTGTGGTTTTGAGTTTTGGTTTGTCTGTTTCTTGATGTAAGAGGACACCCTGAGCAAGCTCTTGAGACTACAGTTAAAAGCAAGAGATACCAGAAGCCTGTGCTGAAATATAATCATCAGAGACAATTCAAAGATCTTACTCCAAAGGGGGGTGTGATCAAATACAGGAGACCACCAGGAAAGCTAAAACATCTCTGCTGCAGCCTCTTTCCTTTGACTTTTCACACTCTTGCCCAATGTAGTTTCTTCTTGCTTTTTTTTCATATACCCGCTTTGTTACCTACCCATATTTGCATTTCTCTTTAAAACAGCTTTTAAAAAAATCTATTTAAGTATTACTACTCTGGGAAAAAAATGCAGGGAAATATCCTTTCGCCCCAAAATGGTAAGGAATGGTATTTTTTCATTTGGTTGTGTGAGCCACACACGTAGTGGGAGGTTTGATGTGTGAGGAGTGTTTATACATATTCAGCAAACTCATCAGCTTTTCTGTTTTTATTCAATATGAATGCACAGTCCTTGACATAGGCAATGACAGACCGACACAGATTCACAGAATCTGTAATACCTGTGATCAGTTTTCCACCCTCTCTTACTTAGGTGAGAGCACCTTTAAGTGAATCAGCATTAAAGTACATTTTTTAATGTACTTTAAAAGTACATTCATTATATGGAAAAGTTATAGAGAAAAGTGAATTTAAACTGTTTATTCAGCATGTTCTCAAATGGAAAAATCTGTCTTAAACATTTTGCAATTGTACCAAAAAAAAAAAAAAGGAGAAATGTTACAATAGGAAAGACCATTCTAAACTCCCTCTAATACCTTTCCTTTAGAGAACATATTTACAAGCTAAAGTTCTATTGTAATTGAAAAAAAAAATTAGTTATTTTTTTAATGTATTCAAATAAAAAATTTAACTTAGGAATTGGGGTTTCTTTTAGAGGATGGTATGTTAGAAATTTTCAGGCTTCCATATAATAAGGATATTATAGAGCAAAAATTAATTTAATCATTTGTACAGAGAAAGAAAAAAGATTATGCCAACCAAGAAGGAATGCAGAAAAGAACAAACTGAATGAACTGAATAAACTAAAGTGTTGCTTAACTGTAGAAATCAGTGAAAATAAGATTAGTCAGGGACAGAAATGAGTACTAGCCTAAAAAGCACTAAAAAACCCAGAATTTAAATTATATAACATATCTTTAAGACCTTAGATATATTAGTAGGGAAGTATTTATTTATTTAGTTTTTTAATCTACATTTTAAGGTTAATATCTAGCAAAAACACAGCAGAAGTTTAAAAAAATACATGAAAATGACAATAAATTGGCAATCACAGAATCAAGAATCACAGAACATGCCGAGGTAGGGACCCACTAGAATTATTGAGTCCAACTCCTGGCCCTGCACAGGAACACGCCAAGAGTCACACCATGTACCTGAGAGCAACGTTCAAATGCTTCTTGAACTCTGTCAGGCTTGGTGCTGTGACTGCTTCCTTGGGGAGCCTGTTCCAGTGCCCAACCATACTGGGTGAAGAACCTTTCCAAACATGCAGCCTGAACTTCCCCTGACAAAACTTCAGGCCATTCCCTTGAGTAGAAGGTAACTGTGTGTGTATGTCTGAGTGTGTGTACACACTTCCTTTCGTACAGAAATGAATACACGTTTTCCAGCAAATAACTTTAGAAATCCAACTGCTCATGCAGCTAAGAATTGAGGAATTTTTACAGGTCAAAGAAGATATATTGCATTGTTGTTATTTTTGAAGCATGATTCATGCTAATTAACTTCAGAACTGAAAACAAATTCTAAAATAGCAGAATGTGTAATAGTCTTGTCTTTACCTGTACCAAGTATTGATGCCAAATGAGAAGTCAAATTTATCAATCAAGATCTTTTGCTCCCAGCTAATCCATCCCAACAGCAAATATTCTCCCCTCAAAGTTATCACTCATGCTGACTCTGAAACTGTTTATGAACAAGCAAAAACCTGAAACTTCATGAAATCCATTAAGTACCTCACAAAAAATATCCTTCTCTTTCCTAGTGAAAACCCATTGTAATGGTTCTGTTCTAAAACCCCAGACTAAATAAATATTTTTGAAAGAAAATGTCAGGATGATATAATAAAATTTGTGAGCTATCTTGACTTTCTCTTGGTCTACTGGTTTACTGATAAAAAGACATATATACTTATTTGTTGCTTAGATAGAACTAACATAAAATGTGTTTCCTACATTAATAGTCTATATTGCAGATCTTGGCCACATGCAACATACTTTCAATTAACTCTGTGTCTTTTATTACTCAAAAGTGTAGAATTTTTTTTTTTTTTAATATATTAAAAAAACCAAGGGAGACTACACTTGCAGATAGACACTTTTGAAGTTTCAGTCAAATCCTTTACAATCTCTCTTATGCTGCAGATTTTGGATAACACAGTCCATATGCCATTAATAGTAAGTGTGAGTACAATATATGATCTTGTATCATAAAAAAGTTCAGTCTAATTAATGCAGGAGGGTGATTTAAGTTAATTTATTTTTTGAAAAAGGAGAGATTTCTTAATAACATAGTGCTTAGAGTGCAGAAGTAGTAATTGAACAGATGGGGACAGTAATGCTTTATATCACTCTGGCCAGTTTGGCAAAAATATGTTTGTGCATAGACTATGTAAGCTGTATACTTTAATTCCTGCTTTATAAGATAAAGGAGGAACAGTTAAGAATATGCTGCTCTGTAGAATTTATTCCTAGCTGACCAATAGGTAATTTAAAAGTTATTATTGTGAAAAAGCCACATTTGCATAATCAGTATTCTTATATGGAAAGGCAATAAGTGAATTTTTCTAAGGGTGAATTTATGCAGAAAATATACTAAAGGTTGCTAAACACAAAGATATGTTCTCTGACTCCAAAAACCCACAGATGCAAATTGCTGGAAGCTATGAGTATGATCTGGAGAACTAGTCCTATATACTTGACCTGTTCTTAGGCTCCTCTCTGGACATTTGCTGTTGACTGTTGGAAAGAGTATATTGGGCTCCACATTCTTAATTTGTTCAAAGCTAGGGCAACTTTTTGAAGGTCAGACTTTCCCTGAACACTGACAAAAACTGCTTATAACTTTTCACTGTTAATGGCTCATGTAACCATTATTGTTTTATAGACAGAATAATGACAACCACAACCCTTTTAATAACTGAAGATAAAATATAGATATTAATTGTCTGTGCAAATATAACCATAAAGCACTACTGCTTTCATTCACATTAAAAGCATTCCCTTCCAGATAGTACTAATACTATTCTGCCACAGTAAACTGCATCCCTGAGCATTTTTACCAGAGTAAAAATAAATGCTAATTTTTATTGCATTATGTGAGTCCACAATTCCCTTTGTAGAGTTAAACTAGTTTATTAACTTGTCTGTTTTGCACCTTCTATTCTATAATGAGCATAACGATATGTAGCTTTTAGGGAAGGCTATACAAAACAGAAGAAATTTCTCATTATCTAGATGCTATTTACAGTATTATGATTTTAAAAAACCTTAGGTATAAAACCTGTTGGAAAACGCAATGCACTGAAGGACCATTGGAGCAGGCCCATAGAATTAAAAATACTGCCTGGTCTTTATTACAGATCTACTAGAGATTAGTTCAACTTCAGATCAGTTATTAAACCAGCTCACAGCCAGAAAAATCTTACAAGTACTTCACAAGTTGCTCGGGCATGCAACTTGTTGCCCAATAGCACACTCCTGATTAAATTAGCAGAACTTCATATAAAGTGTCACACTCCTTCACAGAGATTCAACATGCTAAAAGACATGTTAAATCATCTGTAAGGTGTCAGACTTACTCAGATAAATACTAGATTATTTTTTTAAATGGGAGGTTGTGATAAATGTTGTTCATTAGAAAATGCTGCAAAGTTTTTAGTGTACATCCAAAAATATTAGCTAGGGTCTGAGATTTATTTTCTTTAAACACTGAATTGTCTGTCTGAAATTCCTTGGTATTTCTTCCAGGCAATTATGTACTTTGGAACATCCATGTCATCTTTGGAAGTCAGCTTACTTAACAAGAGCCAAAAGACAAAATCACTTGTCCCTGTGTACTGGTTAGAGAAAAAGTTATTTCGCCACAGCCTTTTTTGATTGGTACTGTGCTTAAATTTCAAAATACATTCATGGCTTACACTTTTTAAGCTTTAAAACCTGACTTTGCTTTTCTCCTGTGTTTTATTGCTCACAGCAGTAACCGTGCATTCGTTCTGTTTCTTCAAGCACAGAAGTAGCTCTCATATAAGAAAATTTGGCTTAAAAGTCTTTGTTACTAACCATAAGATTTTGCAAAGCTTGAGTCCAATTTTTAGCCTCTGATAGTCCAAAATGACAAACCAGGATTCATTGACAGTTTATTCTCTTGTCTGATGAAGTCAATCAATAGTATTACAGAGGAAAATGTAAGTCCTCCAAAGCACAGCACTGTTTATAAGGACTATTGTATTTGGTTTCTAAGTTCATTAATTCCAAAACTTTTCTGTTTAAACCAAAACAACAGTATGAAATTTTAAAAGCAGTTTTTTTAAAGACCTATCATCCATACTTAAATAATATTTTCAATATTTCTGCTCTCTATAGGGGAAATTTGCCATTGCAAGGACTCATTGCACCAATATGGTATCTCATCAGTTGGCAAGACAACAACATTTTTCATTTTTTATTAAAATTCTTCACCAACTTTAAGAATCAGCAATCTACTTTTTCATGCCTATTCTTCAAAAAGTAAGCTCATCCTTCTAAACTTTTTTGTTTGTTTGCATTTTTTCATTTTTTTGTTAGGAAACAATTTATCTAGAACAAATAATTATTAATTTTATGATCCTAGTGCCCTGTAGTTTCAGGAATGTCTGCACCCACCAATTGGTGTGTTTAGAATTAGATAGGCAAGTCCCTTTCATCCCTAGTTTTCTGAGGGTTATGTAGTGCCTATTTTTGTGTTAATGGAATTTCAAAAGTACTTTTTCCTCTTGCTTTCCTCACATTCACAAGACAGTTCAGCATTGAATGATGGCTACATTAAGCTGCTTCTTCATTCAGATTATCAAGAAGGGCTTCTAATCTCTGAATTTTTTAATGGCTGGTATTTTTCCAGATGAAGTTTTCTACAGTATAAATAATAAGGATGGCTCTTCATTGAATCCATGTGTCCTCTGCTTTCTAGTTCAAATTCTGTTATATCATGAACTGATCAATACAGCTATGTTGATATTTATGTTCTTTGAAGATTTCAGCAATCATTTTTCTTTATTGGCTATGTTATTTTCCTTACATAAATGTTCTTACTAATAAATTCTCCTAAATTATGAAGGCAGTAATCTAAAAGCTCTGTAACTTTTTCACTACATAAATCAGTGAAAATCCTTCCAAACCGATTATATAAAAACAGATTTTGAAAGAGGAACTAATACATACTATGAATTGGTTTTTATGAGAAAAACAGTGAATTTATAATAATTTTCTCCAAGAAGTGTAAGAAAACAGCTCTACTTTGTTATTTGTGATATGTCCTCATTCTGCTTCTCTGCATATGCAGAAAAGACCTATTCTGATATTATAAAAGATGAAGAAAACACATCAGCTACTGCACTGCATACCTTCCCATTATCTCATCAGTCCAATCTGTTCTTTGGTTAAAAGATAATGTTTTTGGTAAGACTAGAGGAATCCAAATTTTTTTAAAAGTCTCAAATTCTTCTTTTGAAAAGAAAAAAAATTTAAAAATGTTTTAGAGCATGTGTTGTTCAGCTTCAGAAAAATCCACTATTTCTGCACAACTGTAGTACTACTGCCATTACATATATTTCAAAAATCACTTGTTAACCTTACAATAATGTAATTATTAGGAGAATAAAGAAGTATTTACACACTTATTTTTTCTGTGTATTGTACATGCAATCTTGAAACAAGGGTGGGTAATAATAACAAAAATCAAGGGATGAATGTATAAGACTCGATGCTGACTTGTATTTTTAAAATATAGACACAAGTTCTGAATATCCTGAAGGTCAAATAATGTGATACTCAAACAAACTAACTGTTGGAAATCAGGAAAAAAAATCCTACGGGTAAAAATAAGAAAACAAAGCACTGATATACATGTAATTGTACCATTAATTTTATCTTTAAACTAAGGGAAATAATTAGAAAACATAAGGAAGAATTATGAAAGTCCTGGAAGCACTTGAAAGAAGAATATAGTGTAGAAAGTAAAGACATATATATATATATGTCATCTGGAAAAGTGTGGGCACAAAATGTCACTGATTCCAGTTACGTCAATAAGTAGCAGAAAAAGTACCTGTGAGATACAGAAAATGGGTGAACCTTATCAATTTAATTTTTCATTGACTGTATACTAAATTTCTCTAACTATATTATTTACAGTAGAAAACAAATAAGCAAACAGTCACCATAAAAGAAGCATTCAAAAAATCTATCTGTACTATTGCTGATCATGTACAGGTTACAAATGTTTCTTGTGACGTGTTAGTTGGCTTTGAAAAACAAACATCATAGAAGTGTTATGTGAAAGTGGCTCTGATAATTACATATCTGCTTTAAAATGTTATCACTGTAATATCCCAAGCTGCAGTAAACAACAGTTTTGGAACCAAATAATCATTGATGCAAAATAACCCTATCCTGCAAGACAAGCAGAAAGTGCAATATCAAATTATTCTCCTATTAACATTCATTTGACTCTTTCTTGGGGGGGGGGGGGGGGGGGGAAAANGGGGGGGGGGGAAGAGAAAAAAAAAGAAAAATCCTAACCCCCTAAAGAAATATTTTTATGGATGGTAAGTAGTGTCATGACACAATTGTGCTACATCAAATCAATATCAAACAACTTATGTTAGTAAACAAGGCTCTTCAATTTCCCCTTCACAACTCCTCATGATCTCCACTGACAGCTCATTAAGTCTCTATACTGTGGAATGCATCGACATACAACAAATCTCTAGGACATTGAAGCCTCTCACTTTCCTTAAAAAAAGATTCTTGGAAGAATTAGGATTCAACTTTAAAATATTTTATTATATATAGTTCTAGTTGGAATACCTGTTGTTAAATAAACAAAATATTTAAAATATTGTATTGAAGTAAATGTTTGTCATAGACAGAAAACCAAAAAAAAAACACCAAAAAAACCAAAACCCCAAACCCAAATGCATGCCAATCATGGATTTCTGATCAGACAAGCTATATGGTACTAATTCTATTCCTATTAGGAACAAATAAGTAATTACATCCCACATTTTTCTGTTTTAAACTTCGGATACTATGGTTCATGAAAATTTTTGCCAGTAAATCTATCAGATGAATGTTGATGGATAAACAATCCAAAAGGACAACAGGCACAGACAAAGCACAGTTTAATTACTGGTCACAGTTAATATATAGAGTATGATCTGTTTTTTTGAGCATATCTTAAGTGTGCTCCATCCAAACAGTAGCACAGTTAGAGCATTTTCTAAATATTGTAACTGAACGTTGATGGATGTAGTATTATAAAAAATTATAACATTATAACATGTAGAGCAACAATTCGCCTGTATTTCGTGCTGTGAATCTCAGAATTTGTAATTGCTTTTTCTTACCTCTTGGAAAAACACTATATCCATGGAGTGGATAAAAACACAGGAAAATCTACAAGATGAATCTTACAGGTCATTTCATTGTCAGGTTATTAGGTTTTTTTGTGACAAGAGCATGCAGTGACAGGAAAGGGGCAATGGTTTCAAACTGAGTGTAGATTTAGATTAGATATTAAGAAGAAATTTTTTACTGTGAGGGTGACAAGGTACTGGAACAGGTTGCCCATAGAAGTTGTGGATGCCCCATCCCTGGAACTGTTCAAGGCCAGGTTGGATGTGACTCTGAGCAACCTGGTCTAGTGACAGGTGTCCCTGCCACAGTGGGGAATGGGAGGGTGGGGTGGAGCAAGATGATCTTTAAGGTGCTTTCCAACCCAAACCAGTCTATGATTTTATGATTTTATGACAAAGTCCTCATTGCCTTAAGCATAACATGACGTGGGTGACCATTACTGTCATTGTGAGAATATGACTAGTACAAAAAGGACTTCATGGCCAGATTCTCAAAATTCTAAGATCTACATTCATTTGAACGAGGACTTTAAATGAGAGATAGAAGTGACATTCCTTAGGTGAAGAGAAAGAAATTCAGAGAGAAATTGGTTCAGCCCACTTAAGATATGGATGGATTTGAAGCTGGTTTGGATCGATTTGTGCCCAAGTGCCTTGGTCTAAAAAAGTTCATAAATCTCAATATACTAGTTACTACGTGAAGTCCATTAGCACCAATGTCACATAGTTCTGCTGGACCAAATCCTGACATTTTACCCTATTCATAGTCAATTTTCCTCAATTACACATCGTTTGAATTTAATGTGAGATTGTCCAAGTAAAAATGAGAGTCATAAGAGGAATATCTGCAGGACTTGCACCACTGATAGCAGCAGGAGAAAATTACTCAGTGGAAGAATTGTTGAACTGATCTGCTACAAATTAAATTGAATATGTAAAAAATATTATTCATTTGCTTTCACCATTTCACAGACACAAAAAGTAGTATTGATTAAAAGGAGCATAGGAAAGGGAAGAGAATGTTTTTCTTTCTCTTTTCTGAGTTTTACTCACTGTGATATGTCTTCGAAAGCATTAAATAAAACATAACAAAATCCAATATTAATGTTGTCATAACTGAACATTGTTACCATATGTTACCATTCAAGCAGGTACCTTCATTACCAAGAAAATAGTTTGCAGAGTAAGAAACTGAAAGCTGAATACAAAAGGATGATAGGTGAGGCTTTTGAAAGACATTCACTGTTACTCATGGGATTCCTTTGATAAACAAGCATTTCAAGTTGTGCCAAAATTGTTTACCACTTGAAGTAGGAAATTTTCATTCTTTTTGATCATTTACATGAAAAGGTGATAAGCTAAAGGACTTTCATCTGTAGTATGAAATCAGAAAATATGTGAAAATACTTGGTTTTTTTCTTGTAGTGAACCTGGAGACTGAAAGTTGAATAAATATGAAACACTAAAATATTTTTAGAGATTCTAAATTTCGAAAGAAGAACTTTCCAAGAAGCTCTACCTTGATAATCTCTTCAAAGTTACAAATTAATCACATAATTTTGCGATTATTTATAGCTGAGAGGCATTTATTTATGACTCAAGAACCTAGCAAAACCCATAGTTGAATATAGATGTATTTCCACATTAGAATCTGTGCAGGATTAGATCTCTCAGGAGATCTGAAATCAAGAAACACACCACAGAAAATTTACAAACTTCTCTAAAGTAACACAAAGATACTCTGCAGTATTATTGAAGTGGGAAATAGACATGAAACTTAAAATTTACTTTGGAACACCTCCTTTTGCCTCCAAGAAGACTTAGCTCTGACTTTTATGCCCTCATTAAAACAAAGACAGTAAATATTCAATGTGTCAAAATGAAATAAATCTGGAGAAATTAAGATTTTGGTAAAAGTAATAGTCAAGTGTTCATGTTCTCTAAATACTTCAGAAGAAAAAGTTGTGTGTCTCAGAAAAATATGGCCTTTTCTTTAAAAATATGCTACAAAATATTTGCATGGATTATTGTATACACTCAAAAATATTTCTGTTATCTTACTGAACAAATGTAAGTCAATATGATAATTACAGCTGATTTAATTACCTAAATGTTAAAGTAGAATATTTTTCTGATCAGACCTTCAGTACTAGAACCCAGAAAAGGAAAGACATTTAGAAATGTTTAGAAATTAAAATTCTTTATCCTGCAGTTCTGCTCCTATAGTTTGCCTAAGTTGTGGTTCCAGTTTTTCTACCACTTTACATCTTACTTTCACTACACATGTGTGAACAGTATAAACAGCACTTTTATACTGAAGCAGAAAGATTTGTGGTAGAGAACAGGGCTTAGTGCTGCAGTGATATTACAGTTAAAAATAATTGTATACATTATTTCTTAACACTGAGACTATTTAGAGGCTATATTCATGTTTTAGAGCATGGAATAGTCAGAATTTTAGAAAAATAGAACTCAGAACCTTTATTTTTCTGTTCATCTGAACTGCACTGAAAAAGAGTTATATTAGAGAAGTGTTGCAAGGGAAGTCTAGTGAACGCAAAAAATGTCTGGATAATCCAGTGACCATCAGAAACCTGGAAAGAAAACCTCAATTCAATTAGCAAATGTAAAATGAGTATTGATGCTTTTGAAATCTATTGGAACTTCATCATCCATTCAAAATTATCTAACAATTAATGGGCTAATCATAAATATCTGAGGAAAATTCTCCTTACTGTCTGGATGATGCTTAGTATTTTCACTTAAGTATAGGGAGTCTCAGTAACTATAGTAACACTACCATTTGAGAATGCATTTGCTTTCTGAAAAAATTCTGCATATTTGTATACAAATTGCTGATCCTCACTTTTCAAACTGAATATGATACTGTTCTGAATTCAAAAGCTATGACAAGGAACAGAATATAATGCTTAGATTAAGAGAAAAAAATTACCTTAATTCTCCTGAATACACAAGGAAATTTCTACCAGAAGCTTGTTGTTTTGTCCTGTCTGTTCATTATTCTGCCTCTCCCTTGAAGGAGGTTGCAACTTCGATTTTCATTTCAATGAGTCTTATGATTCGTAAGAAACAAACTGTTATACTGATTATGATGAGTGAAAACCCTGTATATAATAAGCACTTTGATAATTAGGAAGAAAGATGATGCTTAATAAAATGTCTCTATCACAATAATTTAATCTTTTGAGCAATGATATTGTGAAATATGGTTTATCAAATTTGTGACTTTTGCTAGAAACTAATGAGAGGGACAGAACTGAGCAACTACGTTATAAGACTAAATTATTCTTTCCAGAAAATTTGCCTAATATTGGGGAAAACTAATGGGGTTTAAGTTGAAGTCTTTGCTAAAGTTTGCTAGGTGATAGAAAATTCCCAGAGTTCTTTGTTTAATTAGGGTAATATTTTAAAGCACAATCTTTCAAACTACTACAGAGATGTTTACTAGAGCACTGCAATCTTTCCTAGATGACAAATATAGATAATTGAATGTGCCTATATATAAGACATCTGAAGTTAAGCATGCTTTCTTAAGCCTCTGTCCTGCAACAGAATCCACACTTAATGATTATTTCACAATCACTGTTTCTATCATATTGCTGGGATTAGAGTGTTATAGTTCATGGACTAATAATTCTGTAGGGCTACACCACTTTATTGCAAAGACTAAACAGTACAGTGCTGCATCTTGAGGTTCTACTTATTCAACTTTGGAAAGAGATGCTAAATAAAAATAAATTATAAACCAAAACTATAATGATTCCATATATCAAATCAGTGGCAGTTCTAAAACTGGTAAACAAGACCCTAAACCATGATGAGTCTGAAGTGGTGAGTCTCTTTTCCAGGTTTTTTTGAGGTGAGATGTCTGTGAGGGGAGTTCTAAGAGAAAGTTATCTATGGAATGGAAAATGGTACATCGTCTACAAAATAAAAATTACTTTTATTGTCAGAGTTTATTTTCTGAAAGCACAGATGGTGTCAACATGCTTCAGTAGCCATCTTTTGGTAGCTGAGAAGAGAATGAAATTGGAAAGTACTGGAATAGACCATGTACACAAAGCAGAGCTGTGCAATTTTGACTAACAAAATGGAGTTGCATTTCATTAAGATCAAGAAGAAAAAAGCTTGTGTTCTTTCTTTAATTTAGGAAAGGTTTAAAACAAAACTCTTGTGCAGTTTTATGACCTTTTCCCCATTCTCCTTGGGCAATAAAAATAGCTCAAAGCCCAAGTTTAAAAATAATTTAACTACCTCTAAAACTATTCTCAGCCTTCTGATTATTTTCTTCAATCATACATTGAATCCTTCACTCAGAACTGAGATGGCTAAGTCCTTTCTAATCAAACCTGTAAGTCGGAGAGGAACAGATATTGCCACTGCATATAACAAGGCATGATTCTCTCCTTAAGGTAGTGGGGACAAATTTCAACAGTTTTATAGACTTCGATAAAATTTTCTTAGAGGTTGTACCTTAACAGTGACATCCAGTAGCAGCATAGTGCCATGAAGGTCTAAGAGAACAAATCATAATAAAAAACCCTGTGTAGGCTATTCTTTTCCAAGATAATATAATTAGGGACAAAATGTGTAGCTGTTATAAGGTGGAAAAAATAAAAATGGACATTACTTTGGCAAGGGCATTTTCCTTTTGTGCTATATGTACTCTTTCATGAAATTGCTACTGAAGGTTTATAACCATGCATATTTTCATTTATGTCCTATGTGTTTTCATGTCAAATTGGCACAAAAGTGAACTGAAAAGGATGTATCTTGGGAGTAGGTCTTGGTCAGCCCCTCCACCTGCAAGGTGTCTTTTCAAAGTACAGAAAAATGTCCCACTGCAGTCAGAGGTGATTTCTCTGACTACTCAGGCTTGCAGAGATGAGCACGTAGCAGCTGGGGCTGCATAGGAACAGAAGCATAGGAAAAAGTCACAACATCCTTTACAAAGTCATTAACAGTTTTTATCTTTTCCAGTATACAGCAGTTAAATTTTTTTATCTTGTTAATATTGTTTTATCTTAGAAACAATAAAACTATGCAATTGTTGTTTTCTATTATGCTGTACTCTTAGTTTTTCCCCATTACACATGCATGTATTCAAGTGCACAGGCACAAAGACAAAGTGCAAACCAATCTACTAAAATGTTATTCCTAATATCCCCACCAGCTAAAAACCACTAAAGCTACCTCTGAACAAAATATTCCTCAAATCTCTGTCCACTGCATCAACTATGATGTGTAAAAGTACACCTAATTTTGCACACCCACTCCTGCATCCCAAGTCCAAATATTAAGCCGTGAACTATGCCTGCATGAAAAGACCTTTTTCTCCAAAGCTACAAGTTCACTGACTTTATTTGCATGACTCCCTTTGCAGAGCTGTATAACTAACACCTCTCCTTAATCCTTGAATGAGAGTATGTGGAAAAACTCTCACAAATAGAACCACAAAACTTCCTCTCAAGGTATTGAGTTTTATGCGCAACATTTGTACCTGACTCTAAGATGCTTATTCACGTAGGACTTCCAAAGACTTCCCTGAGAAGACTGATAGACTGATTTTAAACTAATGGGATTCTAATTAACTTAAGACAGGACATAAAGACCTGTAAAAAAAATGTTCCTGTTACTCATCTGTCCTGAAAGACTACACCACCAACCACAGAGAAAATTATTCTTAGCAGTGCTTAAAAACTGTACAAACATCAGAGAGAAAGAAGTTAAAATTGTTTAGACAAAAAATCAAAAGAAAGGGGGCAACATGATGAGAAAACTACAGTGACAGTCCCTTACATAACCCTTTCCCTTTACCATCCACCACTTTTTTTTTCACCTGCTCTGGCAAACTGTATCCCTCACAGATCCAGAGATACAAAATCAAAAAGATGCCTTTTCTACTACTGTAGGGGATGTGGTCTGTCTCTCTGGAATATTAATGTTGCTGCTGTTGTTCACAGTAATCGCACCGGTGACAAGACTAAAGGGTGAATGTTAATGTCTCCAGAAAGTTTGCAAGTGAAGTATAAGTTAGAAATACTCCTTATGGACGCCTCTAATTTCTCTTATTATTGTTAGGTGGTTTTAAAAAGCTGAGCACTGCAGTGAGCAGTATCTCAAGAAATACACTGATGTACAGCTGGACAAAAACATCAGAAGAATTAGGGATATTCAGGTCTTTTCACAAGAACAAACTTGGGTTTCTTTCATAGAACTGGTGGTCACAGTGCCTTTGGTACCTGCAGTTATCATAAATTTTCTCAAAAAAACTTTCTAAGTTAATTTCTTGTAGTTTTATGTTGCATCCCTGAGTGCCTTTTCAGAGACATGGAGACTTTTTAGAAGTATAAAAAATTGTATTTCTCCTTAATTTTTCTGCCGGTAAAAAGAAAGTGGTTATCCATTTAACCCACAAGGAATAAAGTATGCATATATAAAAGACAACTGAAATGGCTGTAAAGGATAAAGATGGTGTTATTTTTGGCTTGAGTTGAAGTATAAGAGATTTTGGTTAGAAAGCAAGGGGAAAGCATAATACTTCTGTAACCTTGTTTGGCTTATTTAATTTATGCTTAGGACAATTATGATACTCCCAACATTGTTTTCAACAAATACTAAAGAAAAAAATCAAAGAAATTAAATTACCTTCTTGATAAAGGGTGACAGAAAGAACACCTTGAAAACAGCAGTACGTGGACTTCATAGAGACCTAACTTTCTTTACCAGGACTTTTTTTACTGTTAACATTAGGTTACCAATAGTTGGTACATCATATTTCAGATAGTACTGAAATATTAAAACTTTAATGCTACCACATTAGTACTTACTAAACTAAGGACAGTATCATTATATAGATAAAATTTTACTGTATATATAAGACTTTTTTAATTTGAGACAATTAAATAGTCTTACTTTTTGCATCGCTGCCCTTATGACAAGAGAAACAAAGAAAAAACCACAATGCAGTTGTTGTGAAAATCACAACAAACTGTCTCCTTTGCGTCATCTTTTATGAACCTGCAGTCAAATTTTTCCAACAGGAGGAGCTGGTATCATTGGGAACTTTCTGTTTCCATAGCACTACATGGAGTATCAGTTTATTATGTGTTGCTAGCCTCTGCTTTGCTACAACAGTGCATGTCCCTCCCCTTGTTAAAATGGGGTGTAAAGATATTTCAGTGCTAAATGTGTGCAGAAGGTCCTTTGTGAGGACTGAAGCCTAACCTCTAAAAATCTTAGACACGTCATTAGCAAAGGGACAATCTAGACTAAAGTACGCGAACAGAAAATGTATAATCAAGTAAGCACATCAATACAGAGTTTCCCATAACCATTGCTCCTTGCTTAGTAAGATAAGAAACACTTTGCAGGATAAGAAATAAGAATAGAATAATTTCTGTATTCATGTTTCTGTCTCAATTTCCTACTCTTCTGAACAGTTGCCAGCCTGCAGCAGGAGCCATCTTAAGTTTTTTAAATGTCTTTTGAAATCTGTGGTTGCCTTCCTGATTTGTGGAGCCTTTCTATCATATCTATTTTTTTTCTGACTTCAGCTGTCTAGTTAGGTCAGGCTATTTCTGACCTTGGCCTAAGCTCCCCGTGTTCTGAACAGTGTTTGCCTCTTAAAGATTCTTATTTGTTTTTCCTCCCTACCTTCCCTTTTTTTCATGAGGCTTCCACCAGCATCTAACATCCAGCAGATTACAGACTTCACTGTTCTGCTTTGGGTTACTTTCCGTTGTTTCAAAACAAACTCTTCCCCACAGGCAGAGAAGAGAACACTGGCCCTCCTGGGCTTCTGCTAACCCATCATCCCAACTTGCTTTTGACTGTTCTCTCTGGTCTGGAGAGACACAGAATAGTCCTTGCCAGCAATACGGCATGGACTTTAAGACAGAAGAATTAAAAAATCAATCAAACAAACAAACAAAAAAAGCAGAGGATTTTTGTAATACTTCTACCTCATGAAACATAGTCTGTAAATTGTGTAAATGAAATTATTCAAATCATCACAGCCAATTAGCTTGTTTGGACTTGATACATTTTTTTTCTCCCAGTGGAACTAGAGTTCACTAGCAGGGGGAGCCCTCCTGGGACAGAAAGTAATTTGAGACACAGAGAGTCACTTTGCAAAAACCTCATGGCACTTTCATCTCTCTAAGTTACTTATACACAATAAGCTAAAATGACTGTGGCACACCACACTTACAAAACACTCATGGATTTTTATCCTCCGCTTGTCTTCTGTCCCAGATAGCAGAAGGGAGAATGAAAATAATGCGGAGCATTTTCTGTCATTATGGAAAGGGTCATAGTCATTATTCGTAAACTACAATATTAGTGAGATTTAGCAGGTTGTAGATCTGCATTTTGTTAGCATTTCTCATCATTATTACAACAGATTTACAGGTCAGAATTTGGATGGACTATGTTTGCACATATTTATCTAAACACATATATATGTTACTGCAAAACAGAACATGTAAACCCATCCATATAAAAATGGATGAAGCATAGCTGGGTTTTCAGTCTAATTTTAATAAAGCAAGTTATAACTCACTGGAGGTTAGCTTTCACAGCAGCCATGAATAGGAGTTAGTACAGCCAAGTTACTCTGAGATCAAACTTTCATAGAATCATTAAGAGTTTAAGCCACATACTATTTTGCCCTTGAAACTCACCAGTGTCATATGGACTGCAGATGAATTTTAGTTGGAAAATAACAGGTCAGTGAACTAGAACTAGATCTCTAGCTCCATTTTGGACAGAAGTTGTATGGAAAAAAAAAAAGATGATAATTATCTGCCCTTCTCCATGAGTCGTTTTTTTCCTGGGAATAGAAAAAAAAATAATACCCTGATCTTTCCAAAAAAGTAAACAAGGTGAAAATAGCAACAGCCACTCTATTAAACTTTCCCTCATACAGAAGAAACTCTGGGATCCTGTAGATTTCTGCCAAATACCTTTGCTTCAGTGCAACAAAAAGGCCAAATGAATGCACCATAGTTAGTCCCTAACTCAGCAGGAGGGATCACAGAGTGAGGACACTGCCTGGCAAGCAATGACAAATCTTGCGACAGCCCCCAGCTGGCGACTCTGCCCTTCTGACAGAGGTCAACAGCAGAGTCAGCAGAGGTAACATGGGCCAGCTTGTCAGCTGCCTCAGCACAAAGTCCTTCACTGGCAGCCTAAACTGAGACTTCCAGCCTTACATTTGCATCTCTGAGGGTAAGAGTTTGTGATAAAGCTGAACCAGTCTAGCAGCTCACTTCCAGCAAAATTGGCTGCCCCTTTCTGTCATGTTCCCTCTTCCTAGACGCTGACTTTGGCACTCATCTGACTGCAAAATGAGACAGTTCCACTTGCTTAGCCAACGGAAGGCTGACAGCATTAAAACAGGAGCGGACACCATGTGTAGGTGCCTCAAAAGAGGAAAGAAAACCGTGCATGTAAGTGAGTGAAGGAGGACTGCTCCCTTTGGTCCAAGCAGTTGACAGATTGGTTCATTCACATTGTAAAGACTCACTCTGTGGAGAACTTGCCTCATACATCAGCTGCAGTGGATAGTGACGGTTACCAAATACAAAGAACAAATAGTTGTGGATGGTAAGGCAGCCACAGCATGATCTGCCTGAGATTATCCAGTGTTCAGATTACACTGGAGTTAGACATAAATCAGCAAATTGCTGGGATCCACTGCTACAATCTAGCATTCTGCATCACTATTGTTCTACTGTCTAAACCCAACAGCACTTGAATTCCAGCTATTACCACAAACAAGGTGGGATGAAATTAAGGCATCACTTAGACTTGTGCATGCTGTAATTATGAAATGCAATCACATGTGCATGGTACTTGAATTAGCTTTAATCTGGCTATTGCATCTGTTAAAAGCAAAAAAAGCTGAAGTGCTGTGGCTTCTGCACGAGACATGTAAAACTCCCTAGGACCCTGCCTATTTACTTGCTTGTGTTAGAATGTTTGCTGAACTCAGAGCAGCTGAAGACCCCTTTACACTTACCAAAGCTTAATATAAGCTTAGGAGCATTGAAATCAGTCTCAAAGCACAATGCAGACACCACCTTCATTTGAACTTTTCAAAAAAACATTTACTGTTGTTCCCCATGGACTACCAAGAGTGCTCCACTTGCAGGTTATTAGACCTGAAAATGGTGAGGAAAACTTTGGAAGGCTTCCCTGCTTTCTACTAATTTTCTTCAGCAAATTAAAAGCATTCTAGAGAAACATGACTATTAAAACCAGTCAACATAATTGGACAAATAATTTCTGACTAATTTCAGATTATTTCTGTTGGTTAACTGTCATTTGACCCTTGATTACAAGAACAACAGAATTATCCTCTTAAGTACATTCCTAAGCAGATGTGGTTCTGGAGCTCAGAACACAATAGAGCCTGAGTCCTAGGATGCAAAAATATTGCAAAAACATGGGAAAATGCAGCAAAAAACAGGAAACATCACTAAAGCTGAGTAGTTCTTACTTTAGTTTAACTGGCATAAAATCCAATTATTTAACAGTTTTATGATTCTCTGTTTTGGATTGTAACCAAGCAGTTGAAGCAATATTTGCAGGAAAGGGAAGTGAGAGAGGTGTGGGGAAGGGGATGGGAAAGAGAAGGCAGGCAAATTTGCTCTGAACATTCTGTTCAGCTTCTTGAGACTAAGCCATTTTTGTTTTGAAGATTTTACGTCATTCGCATGCTCACTGTGAATGTCAAATACTACCACAAACTAGAGTACATCATTTTCAGTTCATATAGCTCATTCTAACCAAATGAAGGACCAAATCATATCAAAGCCTTGCATCAATTTTGGTTAGATCTGTAAAGAAGTGTTGTGTAGTTCTCATTGAGTATAATCTTCTAATCCTAGGATTAATTACACATCATGTTAGCACATAGGTCCTGGGTAGAGATAGAAGTTGCTTCTGGAGGAAGGACCTCNGACTAAGCCATTTTTGTTTTGAAGATTTTACGTCATTCGCATGCTCACTGTGAATGTCAAATACTACCACAAACTAGAGTACATCATTTTCAGTTCATATAGCTCATTCTAACCAAATGAAGGACCAAATCATATCAAAGCCTTGCATCAATTTTGGTTAGATCTGTAAAGAAGTGTTGTGTAGATCTCATTGAGTATAATCTCCTAATCCTAGGATTAATTACACAGGTCCTGGGTAGAGATAGAAGCTGCTTCTGGAGGAAGGAACTTATTTAAAGTGATGAGAATGCCCCAGTGAAAGATAGAAAACTTTGGAGGGAACAGCCTGAACCAGGGTAACAACACTTCAGTTCTCTGTCTAAACTTGCATCTCAGTAAATTACGAAGAAATAAAAGACCTGCATAACATCAACCTCCTTAGTTCCTACTAAATTAGTCAAGTTGCAGAAAAGACGACTCCAGGATTCCTAAATGCTTTTGTCTCAGGCATTTTCATCCCTACTTTAAAGAAGGTTATGATTCTATGCATCCTTCCCATGATGTCTATGATATACATGATAAGAAACTGAGAGAGTAGATTTCATTTAAAACTAAAACAATATCAGATGAATTAAAAAATGCCCTCTATAAAATTGGCTCCTTTCTTCAAGAAACCAGAGTATTCAGAATTGTCTACACAGGAATATATTCTCTTCCTTCCATTTTAATATAACAAAATATGCATTATTATTGCTTTCTGTTACCTGTGCAAGGTGAGCAGTAAAGTATCTTCTTTATTACTCCAAAGAACAAGATACAAGTCACGTGGATGCAGTACAAATACTGCTTGGCAATTGCAATATTAATTAATAGTCACAAATAACCAAAGAACAGCCCTATTTGCTATCAGGCTGTAAAATTTAAAGTCCTAATCAATATTTTTCATGAAGACCCTATGAAACAAAATCTGCTGAAGCAAGAATCCAGCTCTTCTTTCTGTCAATAAACTATTTCAGAAGAATGCATCATGAACTAGATTCATCAGGAAAGAGCAGGAAGTTCAAGCCAATCCATATTAAACGTATGAAGCAAAAAGTAATTGAAAGTAATTTGTATGATCCTTATATGCTAATAATAATTATATTCTCAGCAAGAAGTTTCCAAAACTCCAACCATTTTTCTTTAACTTGTACTAGGTAAATGGTGAGGTGTATGAAATAGAATACAAATCCAGGCATGTTTGACAGCAATAGATCTTCATTTAGACTTTCATTAATGAACCCTTTTTTCTTGCTTTGTTGCTGCATCTCAACTTCTTTATTTGAGACCTTTTTTGGTCATTACTTGCCTCCTGTATTCTTCCATTAACCAGTCATCAAATGTTCCTCGTAGAAACATTTGGGGGTTTTGTCTGCCTCCATGCTTTTTTTTATACTTTATTATTTTCACATTTGTTTTATTTTCCTCCTCTGCCACATTTTCACCTCCAGATCTCCATCAAAAATACATTTTCGATAATAGCTGACTCATCTAGAGATGTAAAGACATAGTTTAGTTATTTAATTTCAGATTCTGGATAGACGACGATAAGAGGTAAAAGTGTAAATCCCTGGCTTTCCTATCCATTGCAAATTAAAATACTAACTGTGAACAATAAGACAGATCAAAAAATTATGTGCATAAAAGCTCACAATACACTTAACATCAACCTGCAGCAGTCAAAATAATAATAGAAAAATGCAGTTGTAATATTTTAACTGAGGGAATAATTTATCTCTTGGACCATTTACCAAAACATATGGTAGATTCTGTGCTATTTGAAGTCTTTATTACTGAGCTAGTGGTGTTTTAAAAGGTATTTAAGCCAGGAACCTTTTGAGGATTGGTTCAGATTCTCAAATCAGAGGAAAAACTCAAATGTGTTTAAAATCTATGTAATAAGTTAGAAGAAGAAAAGGAAGTCTTGCAGGCAAAGCATTCACTTTTCTTAAATTATTGTCTTTAAAACAGTTTGACTGTTTAAAAACATAGAGAGGAATGAATGAGATTTAGCAAGATTCGGGGATTTTCCAGAACCCCAAAACAGGTGGAAGAGGTGCTATGATTGAAACGGCCATGCAGCAAAGTCTTCACAGCACAGAACAGCCTTCTTTCTCCTTATGGTCCTTTGCAGCCCAAAAGAGAGAAAATATGAGTTGGTTCAGGGAATATAAAAGGAATGGGATTTGGAGAAGGGTTTGGTAGAAAGAGGCAGATGCTACAGTGGCAGCACAGGTGTTTTGTGCAATACCATTCTGTGCCTGCCAACCTCCAGATAGTTTTACTAATGCTTTGCGTTAAAGAAGCAGACTGACAGCAGCATAGATTACAGCTGTCAGAGATGGCCCCTGTCTGTCTTGTTGCTGTAGGGCCTGTTGGAGGGTGATGCTACATTGAGAGCTTATGGAGCTTATGTCATTAAGCAGTATGCATAAAACTAAGGAGGAAAAAAATACTGGCAAAATGATTAAAATATAATGGCAAAATATAATATTGTAGAATATAAAATTAATTTGGTAGAATATTCAGCACTTATACACATATATATGCTCACACATAAAATTATGCAGCATATTTTTGAGGCTATTTTATTTCCATTGATTTTATTAAAAAGTTGGGATTATCTTTAAATCTTAGCACAGTCATCTCTCCAAGGATATAAAGCACTTTCTTCTTGCTCAGCAACTCACCCACCAGTACAGCATAATTGCTAATAAAGTTCAGTGAGAGTTTCTTTTAGATAGTAATAAGAAATATGAATTTAATCCCAACCAAAAGTTATAACAGCAGAGGCTTCACCTTCCTCTGAAATTCACTAATATAGCAGATATGTCACCTAAATATGCTTAATTAAATAATGAGCTGTTTTACTGAAACCCTTATGAAAGAACTAGCTAAGCAGCAGCTTTTTAAGAGCATTTAAGGACATGGAGATACAAACAAGCCTTTAGGGAGTATTTCTTTCAAATCTTGTCATTCTCCATCAGATCAGTGGATGTCAGATTTTTTATAGCAGAAGCCATCCACTGGCAAGTTTTTAAGCAGCTCCCAAGTAGCTTTCTTACAGGTCTCTTGAGTTGCTCCTCTGCTGAAATGGTGACACACAGTCAGCAACAGAGCTTAGCTGGCACACAGACTTTTGGGTAATTTGAATATTTGACTCTTTGTCTCCCAATATGCAAAACCTTGCACATTTCAGAGCCTTCTCAGCTGAGGTTTTTATCTTCACAGAGGGTTTTGAAATATAACATTTGGGTCAGGAACATTGGTCACCTTTGCATTTGAAAGGTTTTCAAAATGCAACTAGGATTCCAGTTGGAAGTTTTCCTTGTTGGAAGCATCCTGTATTTTATATACAACATCCTGCAAGCTTGGTATATTCCCTTAAAGCTATGTCAGTTTAGCAATGAGCAGGCTGCAGCATGTCTTGCATCTCCATCCCCCTCCCCAGCATGATTAGACTACATCTGGCTTTACTCAGAAAACTATGGAAAAATAACCAAACAGTTGGCTATATGTCTGGACTTCAGCTGGTTTCATTGAAAAAGCCGGATTGGAAATTAACTGGAGTAATTTTGTGGATGGTCTTTTATAGGAAAAGCATTCTTTGATAGGATACTTGCAAAGTGGTTCAGTGCCCCTGCTGCATCTCCAGAAATAAGTTCTGATGGATTTATGGTGACGGTGGTCCTGGTTGCCCCACTCAATATTTTGGTGAGTGCAATATGACAACGTTCTACATATATAATGTTGATGATGGGGACCCTCATGTCAGACCAAAGTGCTAGTACACCTGATCTTTAAAAGGATTTTTCACTCTTGCAAAGGTTCACAGGAAAAAAGCAGTCTCTGGAAGAGGATAGCTCATCACTGTGTTGAGGGTGATTTTGCCAGTTTTCAAGTACATCTCAAGTGCAGACTCACAAAGGTCTTGATTTTCTGTGGAGTCATCAGCTCTTGGCTCAGATGCCACATCCCTGAGACAGCCTCAGAAATCTGAGTTGAAATCTTTTGAAAAGCACATTTATTAAAGAGAATTTATCAAGAAATATGATACTACTGTAGGCAATATGCTCATTCCTTGTGAACTTGACTGCATGCCTCTGAAATGGGGGAACCATGCTTTCTGTCCAGAAAGTTCCTAAAGATAATAAACACTCTCTGTAGAAGTATAGGGACTCCCATTGCCATACAAACAGGTACAGTAATCCTTGTCTTTTCATTATTAGGGGTTTTTTTAAACACGCAATACTCCAAAATTCAGTCTGGAGTTAATAGATCAATAGTTAGCAGCTGTTTCGTTTCTTTTTTAAAAAGTTTCTAAAAAAGTCCATGATCAGGTTTAAAACTATATTTTCAGACTTCAATGGTTTCTGCAATGCAGGGGTATATCCCCACTACTGGAGATAAAGCAAAACCTCCTCTTAGAAAAATCATCTGCTTTTAGTGAGAACAGATGCTTCAAATTGACTTTCAGATTGAAACATAAACTCCTCTAAATCAGGGTCATGTTTAACTGTAGGGCATCTGAACTGCTTTTCTATTGCATATGGAGGGAGTATCTGGAGCTAAGCTTCTTTTGAAACAATGATGTTTTGTTTTTCAGAACTATATTCAGTCCGTGGGGAAATTTTTCAAATAATTCTAATCACTCAGATGAAATGTTGTCCATTTATCTGAGTAAACATGCATTGTCCATTTATCTGAGTAAACATGCATTAAGTGCAACAGTTGAAGGCTGTTAGAAATTTATATTAATTTCATCCTTTGTTTTTCTTGTGAAGCAATGCTTCTGTAAATGTTTCAACTTCCATTATTTGGTTTAAATGCTGTTAGATGTTGTGTTAATTTAATACTAATGCTTTGGTTTGACTAATCAAAATACTATTGCTCCAATGTCAAATGCTAATTGGCAAAATGAAGGGCACATGTAAGTGGAATAACACAAGAAGCTTAAAATAATTTGGAGTTTGTGTAATTGACCTTATAATTTTTGTTTCATGAATCACTAAGTCAAACCTACCAAATGCATAGTAATGGAAGTGATATTTATTATGAGAGAGCAGTAAAAAGGTGTTGTTTTAAGTATATTGTGTAGTACTCTATCCTTAAATAGCATGGTCTTATTGAAATATCTCAGCTAAAATATCTCAGTATCGAAGAGAATTAAAGACAGCTACAACACCCTATTGCAATCACATTAGTTAAGGAGGTTCTGCTAGCTTTATCTTGGTGGCAAAAGTACATGCATGTGGTTTATATTGGAGA
Source organism: Pachyramphus minor (assembly GCA_013397135.1). Lineage (NCBI taxonomy): Eukaryota > Metazoa > Chordata > Aves > Passeriformes > Tyrannidae > Pachyramphus > Pachyramphus minor. The sequence continues at coordinate 37,604 of VYXB01009793.1, read as the reverse complement.
CATCAGTGCAGTTTGATCAAAAACTATATTTTGATCTGGTTTTGTAAAGGAAAAATTATGTAAATGAAACTTGTTCAAAGTAAGCTCTTGATTCCTTCCTATTATCAAACTTCTGATATATTTTTGCAAAATGCTAATGAGCTGTAACTGATGCATTCATTTGGAGCAAGAATACTCCAACTTTTGCTTGAAATGACAGTATATAGCCCACAGAGAAGAGTATACACCTTAAACAGTGGTACCACTGCAACAATCAAACTGGGAGACTGGACTTCCATTTAGATAGGACTTTCCAGAGCACAGTGGCACATAAATTTTAGCAGAAAACGATCACTCATCCCCATCTGGTTCAGATCTGAACCCGATCAATGTGTTTCTAAATACCTCAAACTCATTTTTAATTTGTTATTTTCTAAGCATCCACAAACCTTTCACGATCCCCACAGTGTCACTCTACTACAGAGAAGCAAAAGTGCTTGGAATTGGTTTTGTAATAGCATACTTGCATGGGCTTGCCCTTGAAGCAGAAAAGGCCCTGCCAAATCAGAAATATATCACAGTGGACCGAGTCTCTTTCTGTCTTTCTCTCTTTTTCTCCCTCTTCAACTTTTTTTTTCTCTCTCTTTCTTTCTCCCCTCCCCTCCCGCCCTATGGCTTTCCACAGAAGGAGAAAGCATGTAAAAAAGATCCTGAACTGCACAATTCTATCTGACTCATACCTTACAGACCAAGTCAGAATAGAACAAGAGGTGATAGTGTTAAGTCACTTTCTTCATAGAGAAAGAAAAGAAAGACGTAAAGCAGATGGACTCGTTTTACCTGACTCAGAGAAGCAGAAGTGTCTTGGCTACCTTTCTGGACTAGGGGAACAATTTACTGTTTCATAATAAAGGCAAAATATTGAGCTGTCCTGCAAGACCTGTTCCAGGAGTGAAGCACTAGCAAATCTGCAGTCCCTACAGAAGCTGTAAGATCTGTTTAGGGATTCCTTCGCTAAATTCAACACTATTTTATTTTTTTAAAGGGATATGTCACAGTTCATATTATTATTTATAATTATAATAGTGAATCAGGTAACATCAGACTGGTGACCTGTCACTAGTGGAGTTCTGCAGGGCTCCATCTTAGCCTCAATGCTCTTCAAGATCTTCAGGAATGAGTTGGACACAGGACTGGAAGGGATACTGAGCAAGTTTGCAGACAACACAAAACTGTGAGGAGCTGTTGACTCCCTTGAAGGCAGGGAGGCCCTGCAGAGAGACCTCAGCAAATTAGAGGACTGGGCAATCACCAACCATATGAACTTCAATAAGGGGAAGTGCCAGATTCTGCAACTGGGATGGAGCAACCCTGGATGTTTGTACAGACTGGGGAATGAAATGCTGAAAAGCAGTGCCATGGAAAGTGACCTGAGGGTCCTGGTTGATGGGAAGTTGAATCTGAGTCAGCAGTGCCCTGGCAACCAGGAGGGCCAACTGTGTCCTCGGGGCCATCGAGAAAAGCATCACCAGCTGGTTGAGAGAGGCGATCGTCCCACTCTGCTCTGCACTGGTGCAGCCTTACCTTGAATATCATGTGCAGTTTTGGGCACCACAATATAGGAAAGATATTAAGTCATTAGAGAGTGTCCAAAGGAGGGCAACAAACATGGTGAAGGGCCTTGAGGGGAAGCCATATGAGGAGCGGCTGAGTTCACTTGGTCTGTTCAGCCTGGAGAAGAGCAGACTGAGGGGAAACCTCATTGCAGTTACAGTTTCCTCATGGGGGGAAGACAAGGGGCAGGCACTGATCTCTTCTCTGTGGTGATCAATGACAGGACCCAAGGGAATGGTCTGAAGTTGTGTCAGGGGAGGTTTAGGTTGGATATTAGGAAAAGGTTCTTTACCCAGAGGATGTTTGGGCACTGGAACAGGCTCCCCAGGGCAGTGCTCACAGCACCAACCCCAATAGAGTTCAAGAAGCATTTGGATGATACTCTTAGGCATATGGTGTGATTTTTGGGGGTGGTCCTGTGCAAGATCAAGGGTTGGACTTGATAATCCTTCTGGATCCCCTCCAACTCCATATATGCTGTGATTCTGTGATTTTATTTATACTGCAATTGATCCAGAAAGAGAAAATAAAACATCCAGAAGAACTTCCACAGACTCAATATGGAAATATTTCCAGATTCACAATTATTTTAATTTGCTGACATACTTTTTTAAATTATGTTTTCAATAGCTGTTGAAAGAAATTCAACAGTTGCATACCCTTTGGAAGGTTGTTCTCAGCTTACTGCTTTCATTTAAGGCTCAACTCGTCTTTATATAGATCCAGAAACTCAGGATGTTACCAAGAGGCAATGAAATTTCTTTTCATATGCCTTTTAGCCAAACAAGGATCAGGTTTAACATAGTGATATATCATAATATATTTAGGACTATTTACATTAACAACTGCTCTCCAGATGTTTTTAGATCAAAGTAAATAGACTGTACATAGGTTTGAACTAGAGCCCTATTGTTATGAGCCAGTATATTTCACAATCCTATTCACAAATGCAGTGAAATATGTTAGCTCTTTTTATCTGAGTCAGAAGGTTGTAGTCTTTGCTTCCCCCTACCCAGCTTTGTTATTCTGGTAGTCAGAGACTTATTTCTAGCCTAGATTTATTCATTACATGTGTGTACTTATTTCTTTTTATACCAACATTACCTGTTGTGTATGTGTTTCTTCTTTCTCACAAGTGTTATGTCCCTGAAGAATTTAGAAAGAGCAGTCATATCCTGGCTATTCTCTTCCTAAAGTACAAAATTTTGCATTATGAAATTGCTTTGTCCTTCAGAAAGTAAATGGGGTTTCTCTTGAAGTGCTGTGATAAAATACTGGATTTCTCAGTGTGTGATCGTATCTATAACTCCATACAGGTTTACAGGGCTTCTCCTGATGGTAGCTTCTTACATCAGCACCAGGTAGCCCAGGGGAATTTCAGGGGACAGTGTAAGAACCAAGGTACAAATAACTCTCCTCGTTCAATCTGTTATTTTCACTAGCTTGTCATGGGCAGGGGCATTGATGAGATGTCAACAGAGAATTCCTGTAAAATCTTATGCAAGCAGAAGCAGTGACTGTCTTTGTCAACTGCTTTTCTGTTTTATAGAATAATAGATAGAATAATAGATTTATAGATAAATCGCATTAATAAATTTTTAAGTTATGTTAACTCAACCCCTAGAATTTGGCCTAATAATCTTAGAGGTAGGATCTATGGAATACATTTAAGACATTTTTTTAATAGTGACAAAGCAAAATAGAAATTTATTTGAAAGTCAGTTTACAACCATTATAGCTCCATGAGAAAAAATATATTAAGCCCAAACCAAAGAAAATGCTGATGTATATGCTACTTTTTATTTTTACTTTGTTTCTATAATTAATTCTAAAAAGTTTTGATTTTTTAATAGTGTTTTGAGCTGGCTGCTAATAAATAATATGGATAATGAGGTATATTGTAATAACTAAGTCCAATGTGAATTTTATGACAAGGAATCCAGCAGATTTGCAATTTTCTTCTCCCCTCTCCTTTCCACCTACCCCCTCATTTCCCACTCAAATAGCCTTTAATGAGCTCTCACCATCTGATGATTGCAGGAGACTGATATCTCATTAATAAAATATTGCAACTAGTGTTGTAAGGAAGGCAGTGCAGATTAAAGTAAAAAGATTTACAAAGACAAAAGAAGGTCTTGGACAACCATCAGTTTTGAATAAACATGTTTAGATTTCGCAAGGGTAGCGGGAGCAAACTATGCAACTACCTCTTATTATAATTTGTTCATTTACACTTTAATGAATAAATTATTATGCTGTATCAGTTCTGTTCTGCTGTCAGGATGAAACTTGCATTTATATAACCCGTAATCAGTTTCATTATGGGCATAAGGGAAAAATTGATTTTGAGATGACAACCACAAATGTTTCTCTTATATACAGATTGGTTTTGAGACTTTACAAATTGTTTGTAGTAACATGCAAAAGGGAAAGTGCTTTTGGAGGTGTGTCTACAGCAATTATTACTGTGCTGAGAGCTTAAATGGATGGCATGAATAGGCTGTGCCATCCATGTCTCACTTTCCTGAGTGATAGCACAGATTTTTGTTCTTGTGATTTACTTTGCTGCTACACTGTTTTGTCAGAAGAAAAAAACCCCCTCTTTTATATCTACGCAAGATAAAAAAGTGTATTTCAGTATGATATCAGTTAATTTCAGGAAGCCTGAGATATATTGCTAAATGGTCCTCATGCTTTTTCTTTATATGGGTATCACTTTCACTGTTGAGAGTTTTTCAATGTCTATAAATAAAGACATTAAATATAGTTTGTCCACATTCTTGGGAATCTTTTAAGGCTTAATTTTTCAGGTCTTCAGTGAAAATGGAAAAATTATATTAAATCTCACTTTGTCTTCCCCTTCATAGAACACTTGCTGGTTTCCTTTTTCTATTGATAGTTGAAGCCATCAAAACAGTTGACAAATTTGAAGGTTAACTTGGGATTATGAGGGAGGAGGCATTTAACTTCCTACACAACACACTGAAGTAATTTACAAAGTGCTCACTCTTCACCCCCCCACTCCCCCCCCCCCCCCCCCCCCCCCCCCCCCCCGCACTTCCCTACAAAGAACTAAAACTTATCTAGATCTGTACCTTTACCTTCATAAATTCACTGTGCTGACTGAACAATATGGCTCTCCTAGTGGCATAGCTCTGTAGTGGTACCTACAGTGGCAAGAAGTTGGATAGAAAAATGCAGATAGATATTTTTTTCATCTTCTTTTATCACTAGTGGAGTGGTATCCTTTTGGATCTAACTTTTTTCCAGCACCTACCTAAACTCTCTAGATTTACAATTTGTCATGACCAGTAAAAGCTTCAGTGACACAGCCAAGCAAGAGGTAGATCAAGAATGGGAAGCCTAAATTCTCACACCAATGCAGCCCTCAGTGCTTTCCAAATAAGATGAATTTATCTTTAAGACATTCCCATGAAGTAATATAACTCACAGTCCCTACACAGATCCCAGAAACCTGGGACTTGCCTCACCTACGGCTTGGGAAGACTAGGAAGAAGTAAGAAGGTGGAAGTTGCTTACATACAGATACTTCTCAATCACATTCAGGAAAACTTAATTGACACCAAAATACAATTTTGAAAGCTGATTTACCAAGCTGGGACTGTAAGTAGACTGAAACATTTCCTACACGCCATTTTTCATAAATACTCAAACAAATCTAGCTCCTTATTTAGCTTTATCCTATGATCAGAACAAATTATCAGTCACAGTATCAGTTCATGGTGACAGAGAGAACCCACAAAGATTTAGAATTCAGGTAGTGGTAGTTCCACATCATGCAGCAAATATTCTTTACTTAAATTCCATTTCCACGGCTAGTAACATTTCAGTGATTCAAATCATGTCAACTACTGCTGCAGTGGCCCTCTTGAGACAAGAGGGGTGTAATAAGGTTTTCAATTTGTCTGTACCAGTTTAGCTGAGTGGAAACATCAAGCAGAGCTTTCACATTTATAATGAATATGATTAAAGAACTTATTTGTAAAAATGCATACTTGAAATATGAAAATAAGATTAGAAACAATGTTGTGGGCATTGAGCCATATTTGGGAAGAGTGCTGTATGTTTTATTAAGATCAGAAGGCTACTACTTAATTTAAGTCTCTCGAGTATTTAAAAATTTATTTTCCTGTGTACATTGATTAACAGCTGGCAAGCACTCCTACATTTATTTCCAGACAAGACATGTGCTGTCCAGCAGCAAGTAATCTTTGCTTTTGTGGTTCAGTTCTTTCAAAGAATCGCCTTTGAGGGCCAAGAAAAGAAGAACTGTGGTGCCAGGCAGAATTAAATTGGTTTGCATATCTGCCAACTTGGCTGATCGTGGAAATTCAAAAAAGAAAAACTTGCAAAGCAGTTGTCTTCATTCAAAATTTAAATCTGAAAGGTGATATGACATATATCTAAGGACACAGCATCAGTGTCTGAGGCACAAGATAGTTTTTTCTTTTGTTGGCTGTGCTTCATTAACCATACTCAATGTACGTTAAAGAGTAGTGGCAAGGCACAGAGGATTAATCATTCCAATTATGAATGATCATTTGAATTAATTATTTACGCTAGTGAGGTATTTGGGCCACATGGACAAAATTCTGGGTTTAACCACAGTCCTTCATTGGGGCTGCAGTGACTTGTCCTCACCTGCTTGGAGTGTTCCTGTGAAGTTTTCTTCCCACTTCAGTTTTTCAGCACCAACACATCCCTGTGCCTTGAAAGCTTAATACAGAAGCAAAGTGGCATCAGAGGTCTAAAAGCATTAATACAAGGAGTAGTCAGGAGGCTGGACAATGACAAACAGAAATGAACACAAAAAGCATGGATTTGGATTACTTTATTACCTCTATAATAACACTAACAAAATATATTTGGGAATGCAAAGTATAACTTGCATTTATGCTAGTTATTCTAGAAATGACTCCACATGCTTGCTTCAGAATGACACCTTTGCAAGAATCCATAAAGGGATTAATAAGAAACTGGTGTTTGGTTGCAATAGTCTGCTTTCCTTCTGTTCCCAAGCCTGGGACAAGATACATTGAAATTTAATGAGGTGATGTAAATTGTGACACGTCCTTAGTCAGAAGAGGATTGAAATACTGTAGAATTTCTTAGTCCTATTTAGTTTCGTCATTCTGGACAGGTTAACCGTTTAAAATCATTTAAACCATCAACTATTACAGTTGTTGCTTTTTTTCCACCCCATTACTGAAAGACGTTGAATGTGAAATTCCGCTTAAACCAAGAAAATAACCTTAATTAAGCTACAGAGTTGTTACTTGGTAACTCACAACAACCTTAAACTATTTACCCAAATTGAGTTTATTAATACAATAGAAGCCAAAACAAGACATGGCTTCATTTTCTATGCACGTGATAAAAAGGCAAATAGAGACTCTATTCACTAAACATAAGAACTGGAACACAAGACCTATGGGGAGAGGCTGAGGGAGCTGGGGTTGTTTAGTTTGGAAAAGAGGAGGCTTAGAGGTGACCTCATCACTGTCTATAACTACCTGAAGGGAAGTTATAGCCAGGTGGGGAGTGGTCTCTTCTCCCAGGCAGTTAGCAATAGGACAAGGGGCCATGGGCTTAAGCTCTGCCAGGGGAAATTAGGCTGGAGATTAGAAGGAAATTCTTCACAGAGAGAGTGGTCAGGCATTGGAATGGCCTGCCCAGGGAGGTGGTGGATTCACCATCCCTGGAGGTTTTTAAATTGAGATTGGACATGACACTTAGTGCCATGATCTAGTGGAGTTGGACCAAGGGTTGGACTTGATGATCTCTGAGGTCTTTTCCAACCCAATTGATTCTATGATTCTATGATTAAACACCATCCTCCCTACTGCGTAAGCCTTAGTTGACTGTAGGGGCACAATTTTTTCCAGAGCTGGAACCACACAAAATTTTGATCCAAAACATCTACATTCTTTCCCACAATTTTCATCTTCTCTTCCTGAGGGCATTCACTACCTTTACCTGCTGAGGTCCTTCCAGCCTCCAGGCAAGTATCCAAGGAAGTCAGGCAAAACCTCCCCATGCACCCTTCCCTCAGAAGATTCTTTACTATGGGTCCTCTTCTACCCACTCCCTCCTGCTAGGTTCCTAATCACGGACAGAACCAGACTCTGCAAGACAGACTCATTTTTCAGGAAACCTTTGCTTTTAGGGACATCACTTCTTCGTACCACACTTTCAGCCCCATGTCACTGCATTCAACTTGCCATCATCTATTAAGGAGGGAATAATCCATTTCAACATTTATCAGCCTTATCAATAAAACTTCACATCTTTATTGTCTCAGAAGATACCCTTTACCAGGGAAGGTAATATGCCATGTACCATTTATTTTCAAAACATTTTTTTCAACTTCTCCTGCAAGAGATTGAAATCTTTTGGGTTTATATAAATCACATTAAGACCAAAATCTAAAAAGGTTGCTTTCTTTGGAAGTATTTGAATTCCTCTTATCCCCACTAACATTGTTTTACCTTTAAATAATATCAGAACACAAACTGATAACTTGGTATTCTGGGTTTTCAAAGTTTGCATTCATATAGTAGCTTATATGCAATGTAAATATATTTATTTAGTATTAGAAAAGTATCTATTATAAATATGTTTATTTAGTATTAGAAAAGCTTTTAGGGGTGGGAATTTTTTTATAAGAACAGATGGATTGTGATGCATGTCAAAGGCAAGTGATTTCTGGCTGCTGAAAATCATTAGAACATAAGCACATCTACAGTCTGATCTAGAGTTGTTCAAACCGTTTTTTTCTGTTGGCAGGTAAAAAATAAAAAAATATAATACATAACTGTTTTAATTTAAACACCAAAATTTTTTGTTTTGGTTTGGGTTTTTTGTTCTGTTTTGTTTTGTTTTTCCTAAGATATCAAAATTTGAAAAGGCTTTCTTTGTATCAAACATAACATTCTATTTAAGCTGGAAAGAAACATTTAGATATTTGTAAAAGAAGATATAGTATTCAAAAAAATTAATAGTATTTCCTTTTATTGAAACCCAGAAGTTATGGCATATGGAAACCCCAGGCTTAGTTCCTTCTTCTGCCTGAGACATATCTACCATCTTCTACAATAATATTCTAGTTAAAATTATTTTTGAGAGGGGAATGCATTCATGCTTGGCTCTCTCTCAAAACCAATCTATGCTAATTGAGCTACCCTCTTCTATTTTTCCACTGCATAAACACTTAAGAGTTTAACAGAACTGATGGATCTTCAGCAGGAAAAATCCAAGATGACCCATACCAGACTACTTCATAAGTGAAAACTGTAACTTTCAAATGATAACTGTAGTAACTTTTTCAAATGTCTAGGCCGAATTAGATAACTGATATATTTCTCTGACATTCTAAAAAAGTTTCCTAACTTGCAGATTAAGGCTACTCTTAAATTTTAGGCTTGGAAGGAGGAGTGTCAGGTTTTTTCTAACATTATATTGAAAGTGTTTTCCATTACTGATCGGTAAAAGGGGGTAGTAGTGTAAAACAAATTACTCTTTCAACTTTATTTTGTTCTGGTAAATGTAATATTAATTTGAACATGTATTTTTTTGTATAATTAAAAGTACCTCTCAGCAAGTGCTTTAGTTGCTGATATAAAAGTCATGCTTATTCAATTTTTTTTTTTTTGTAGAACAGGTCTTTATGTCAAAATTGTGAGAAATATTATATTAAAAAAAATTGAATCTGAAGCTGGAACATGCATGATCATTATCATTCAATGCCTATAGCATCGAGGCAATACAGAAATTGTGTTACAGAACAAAATGACTGCTATAGGACTTTCACAAATGTGATAGGTCACATGGAAAAAATCCAAAAAAAGTAGAACCAATAATCACTAAAATGAAAGATAAATTAGTGATCTGTCTTTTCATATATGATTGATCTAATTTGACAAATATTAAAAAACTAAATTAAAAAGTTGTGGGACAAAAACCACCTGAGTATTTGCTGAATAACATAAATGTATATGAAAAATGTGTGCAGGTTTTCTCATTTCCATATAAACAATGACATCTCTTAGACAACTCTTAGCTCCTCATCTCCATGAGCAAGCTGCACCCTTTATATTTTCAAGTGCCCCCAAAGTGTCTATTCTAGATAGCTCCTTGTGCATTAAACATCAGGGCTATTTTTACCTTACTGACAGGAACAGTATTGCACTAATCTTAAATAAGTACTTTCTCTGTAGAGGTAGAAAAGGGGGGAAAAAGGAGGGGAAAAAAGCCCTTTCAATTTCATTAATTTCAATTGGGATGACTAACAGAAATTTCAGGAAAAAGATACCCTTCTGAACTTCTGAAGATATGGGAGAATGAGGGCAAATTAGTCTTTAAACTTGAAAAAAAATACCATGGAGAAATTTAGTTTTCTTGAGAATTGTTTGTTCATAAAAAACAAGTCCATGTATACTCATCAGAGAGATTTCAATTGCTAGCATCTGTAAGGCTGTTGAGACTCTTCTATGTCACAGCATTACATACTATTACATACTATGCTCTCAGCTTCTAGAAAAGTAGGAAAAAGTCAGGAGGTGTTGGAATTAGCTTTGTGAGAAGTTACTCATCATCTTTCAAATTTTTGTCATATGAACTAATTAAAAAAGTAGAAGTGAGATTTTTGCATTTTATAAACCAGGTCAGGAATGCAAGAGATGACTCTACAGTCTCTGTTCTAAATACCATTCTGTATTGCTTGGGCAAGTTTTTAAGACTATCTGAGTCTCAACTCCCTTTCTGTAAAAAGATAGCTAGGAACACTTCCTTTACATCTTCCTTCTCTCCTTCTTGTCTACTTAGAACCCAAGCTTTTCAAGCCAGGGAACGTCTCTTACTGCAGTCTTTCTGGGATCCCTTTGAAGGTTTCCAGAGCACTGATACCCAATGTATAGCAAATATGCTGCCAAATGGGAACCAAAAGAATGAATGTAAGCACAAAGAATGCAGATTCTTTGATGACATCATTTGAGAAAACCTTTCTGAAGAAGAGAAGCCAGTAAGAAACTACAAAGGAAGGAATAAATTAATGAAGAAAAATGTTATGAGGAAGCCCAGAAAGAATTAATGTTGAAGTAATATGAATGAATTAGAGAACTTTTTTAATCCTCATTTCAGGGTCTATATAAAACTGATGGGTAAAAAATGAAGAAGAAAAAGAAGCTGAGATGTGATTAACATTTCTCAGTATCAACCTTTGTATTCTGATTGCCACACTATCAAAGGATAAAATTGCTATGTGACCTATTTGCTCTGCTGCAGGCAGATGATACAAGCAGCATGCTGAAGAGGCATAGTTCTTTCTAAATGAGCCCATCCATGTACTTATTAAGCTTCTTTTTAAAATACACAGAAATTGAGGGAAAACCTTCCATAAGAATCGCAATTAAAAAAAAAAGAAACCAACCAACCAAAAAACACACACACAAAAAAATACAATTGAATCAATTTTTCCTATCCAACTGACACAATTTAAATAATTAATTCAAACACAGTTTGTTTTGCATCTATGCAGCCTTAAACCTGTCCTCTGTGGTTTGTTTAGGTGCTATAAAACATGCAAGCCTTACAGTGAACTCCATGTCTTAGACCCCTCTTCTTCTTCCTATTGTCCACTGACTACCAGATTACAGAAGCAATTCCCTTTTGTCTGAATCTGTGTTATTTCTGTTGCTATTGATAGCATTTATTATGCAAATTGGTACAAAGAGTAGTGAGCATTCAAAACACACGGGTATATCCCAGCTCAGCTAAAGGCAAAAGGTTAAGATGCTCCTCTAAGAAAAGTGTAAGAGAATCAAGTCACAGATAGGAAGACAGAGAACTCAATTTTCCCAAATAAGGGATTAGTGCAGTAATTATAGAATTCTTGGCCAAACTTCAATAGTAGTGCTCTGTCTAAAAGTGTAAGTGAAATGAGTATGGCCATTCCTAGTACACCTTGTACAGCTCTTACTCATTCAATATTTATTAAGGAAAATCTGAGCACACACCAAATATGTTATAGCCCTCTAGATATATATAAAAAAGAGAATGCAAATCTAATTGGAGGATCTTAAAACAAAAGAGGTATTGAGCTGCTCAGTGATTTCAGGATGGTTTTTTCTATATACAGGGAATAATGACCCATAAGCATACAGCTAAGCAGCAGAATCTTAGGCAGCTAGAATCTAGGTATGTGTTTTTTAAGAACATAGTGTTGGCCTTACCTATAAATTTGATGTAGTATCAGTTTAAGTGCCTTTATAAATCAGCACCTGCAGCAATGCAGCAGCATTTCCATTAACAGGTGATTTCTCTGTGATTCCCCTTGTGACAAACCTGTTTACTTTACATGTCAACCCTCCAGTGCGGCATTGGTTTATTGCACAATTTGAACCAAGTATCATCTTCAAAAGCACAATCTGCTTTTGATTTTCACAATTATCTTGTTCTTTTGTGAGGTAAACCCTAGACTTTTTTTTTTTTGAAGATTTTTTCCTGAAGAAATTCTGAAGAACCTTTCTTATGACAAAATGTTTGTCATTAATAGGACATTACATTTCATTACTTTTTAAAAATATGTAAATAATATACTTTAAAAAAATAATATAGGAATAGCTAGGATCTGTGCAAAAGCGTTAAAGTAAAAATGTTTTCTAATGTTGCCAAATGACAGAAGGATACTCTGCTACCATCGAACTGAATTGCTTCCCCTTCCCTCCTTAGTGATAAGACTTCTAAGGAGAAAGATGTCTCTTCTTATTTGATCAGAAGTTGCTACTGATAGTAATATGGCTTAAGTTTATTGACTTCCACAGGACACCCTCTTACAATGAACTCTGCTCACATAAATGATGTCCACTTAGTTGGTCCGCACAGAAGTTGTACTCAAGTACATAGCAGAAAATTTTGTCTGCAGATTATTAAACAAAGAGTGAGTTCAAGAAAAAAAAGACAGTCGGTACAATTTATTTTTAATCCTTCTCTTCTTAAGTAACATCAGAAACACAAGTAGTGGTGTGGGTAATTAAGGGACATCACCAAGAAATGAGATTAAAGCAAATTGAAAATAAAGAAACTGGGTTGAATAGGCAAACTACAATACAATATTTATTATCGTCTTGTGGGGACAGCGAAAAAAAAAAAGAGGGGTGAAGGAAGTTAGTGTGAAAAAGCATTAGCTTACTTCCTTTTTCTTGGTTTCTATCTCAGTTTATATTTTGCAAATCTAATAAGAAATCTATCAGTAAAGACATTAGAAGTTTATCTAGTATACCCAGATATGTTGAGATTATGAGTTAGCCGAAGCATATTTTGCTTTTTTCTCATTCTGATGACTGTAAAGAATTTTAAACCTATATTTTTCAAAAGAAAGAAAAAGGGTCAACTCTATCATTATTGTATTCCTTGTTTGCTTGTAAGAAATTTGTAATTGCTCTTTCCACAAAACTTTGAAGTACTTCAAAGTGTCTTGAAGTCTCTTAAAACTCAGAACACTTTGACTGTAACATACCATCAAAGCACAGAGGCATGTAGTGTAATAAGAGCGATGATACGTCATACGTATCAGGTCCCATAAAAGCTAATACTTAGCTATTGATGTAATATATCCTAATAGTGTTCTTTGTGCCAAAATGGTACTACAATATTCATATATTTTTTGATAACAGTGGGGAAAAAAGCAAATTAGTCTTTTAAGGAGGCAATAATTTTAGAAATGTTAAATTGTGCAAATATCTATGTATGTATTATATATGTATATGTCTGTATATCTAGCTATATATAAAACGCTGTTGTAAATGAATCAGTTGTCAATTGGGAAAATAAAATAAGGCTAATCTGTGCTTTCCACTTTTTCAGAAGATATTTGTGATATCTTTATGGCTTGCAGCTGAACCTTACACGTTTCCAAGTAGGCTCAATTTCAAAATTGCTTCAAAATGACAACTGGTTAATTCTCTAACTTATTAAAGCAGCTGCTAATTTATGTTGAGAACAGAACAATCCATCAGAACAATGTCCTATGTGGTAAAGTCATAATACTTACACAGGAATTACTGCACCTAGCTAATGGTTTATGTGCAGGAAAAGATCTTAAATCTGGTTTGAAGAGATCAAATGATAGAAATTTTGTCACAAGCTAATTTAGCCTTATATATAGCAATATATATATATCACACTTATTCTGTTAATATTATTTTTGTCTATACTGAAGAACCTCCTAGTACTCAATAACTTCTCCCTACATGAATATATTTTCAATCCTCATTCTCTGAACATCTTCAGTTTGGTTTTTTTTTTGCAACAGAATGCATACTGAAAGGAACGTGAACCTTAATCTGCAACTCGACATTGTGGTCTTCCTTCCCAAATAACAGAACAATAATAGTTAGTGGCCATAAAATTTTAGCTACATATTTATTGCTGGGGTTTTTTTATTGTCTGCTGTAACATGGAGAGTATGAAGTCCGGATGGAATTGAAGTCTTGAAAATACACCTTGCATTTTATTCATGGCCTTAACAGTAAAAATAGACTGGATGCAAAACCCACTGAAATCTCTAAGAAATGGATTTTTTTCTATTAACTTAAAATAAATTTTCCCAAGCCTTAGATCTCTCCTGTCAAGCCCTAGTATTCAGATAGTCCAAAAGATCTGAGAAATGTTTTTTTGAGAACCTCTTCAATAAGCTGACAGCTTCTATTTGCATCCACTTCAAAAATACAATACAAAAGGGTACCTATTGGAGGCTGTAGATACCCAAAATTTGCTTTTATTGTAAGAAAACTGCCACAAAAACATTATGCTATAAGAAGTAAAAAAAACTATGATACTCTTAAAAAATTGAGAGAAATAAGTAGGAAATACAGGTTTCATTTTGCTCTTCAAAAAATGCACACATCGCAGGTGCCAGGAGACTTCATTGCCGGCAAGTTGAGGAAATGATGGAAAGATCTTGCGTTATGTGTACAACTCCTTCATGCAAAACTCAGTACTGATGTTTTTCATTACTCAGCAGTGCCAAAATGTTCCAAATCACACATAGTTTATCTTTAATGCTTCAACAAGTCATTGTTTACTTCATCTGAATGTGTCACTGCTGGCCTGTCTGCTGCTGCTTTCTTCATTTGATATAAATGCTTCCAGACAAAAAGCAGCCCAAAAGTCTATGGAGTTTCATTAAAAATACAATCTTATAACTGTTATAGTAAAACTTACTGCAGCTCAAGCTGAAAAGCACAATTATACAAGCATCAAGATGTTAATTACTGAGATTTAATGTGTAGAAATCAGCCCTTCAGACAAGAAAACATGTATGCATCTGACAAGCTCATACAGTCATTGTTTCTATGCATTTGTGTATGCAATTACGCAATGCATGTGTGCAAATACATAAAAATTGCTCACATGGTTGCCTGTATGTTTTCCTGATTTGTAATTCCAAAGTTTTGCTCCTAAAAAGAGTCTTTGCCGGCTTTTTGGCCAAAATTTGAGTGCAATTCAATGTTCTCAGTTCTTTGTTTTGTAATGTGATTTAGCATTGCATTCAGAGGATTCTCACATGAATGTATCCAGAACAGATTAAATTAAATTATTAAATTAAAACCAAATTTATGCTAAAAAATTTACAGTAAAACAGGAAGTTTTATATACCTATACAAACATAAATAAGCTTAGTTAAATTAAGATGAATATTTATAAAATTCAGTAATATTTATTTCCATCACGGTGAAATGAAATTAGAAGAAATGAAAGTCTAATTTCACCTGAACTATTTGCAAGCGGTTTACATTTTTCTCAGATATTTTTTAAAGTGTTTTACAAAATAGTTTCTTAAAATAATTGAAGTAGGAATTTCAAATAGACATTGCAGTGAATAGTTCTCACTTGACATAATCAGAAAATTCGCACACACAACAGAGAAAATAACTATGTTTTGAAACATTAATTTTGCTTTCCTATGGACATTTCTGTTATGGGACTAATAAATTCCAGAGCTAAGTTAATTCACTAGAATATTTATAGGGGCTGAACACCTAATAAATTCAATAATTATTTTTGAAAATTATTTTTCAAAACAGAATATAGTCATTAAGTTGTACCTTGGTTTAATGGCATATGCTTTTTCAGCTGCCACAGCTGTCTCCTAACTGCCAGAAACCCGGTGTGTCACAGGAGCACAGGAGGACACCAAAGTCTGATCAAACACATGTATACTAAAAGGAGAGTTTCACATTATCTAATTTTAAGAAGTAAGCTTATGAAAGTTAGAAAGTTTGTTGATACTTAAAACAGAACTCTTCAGAACAGACTTTCCCATATAGGACTTTAGGCAGTGAACTAAGATATAAGATTCTTCTCAGCATCACTTTTAAAAGAGCCATCTCTTTCCAGCAGGTGAAAAGAGGTATAGCAAGATTACTATCTTAACTGGGACATATAAGAAATTTCTTTCAAATTTGGCAGCATGGGCAACTCCTAACCTATACAATCATTTCTAGTACAGATGAAGAGGGAGCACTGAGAGGACAACAGCAATTTTTGAAGTCTGAGACGGTTAAATTCATTATTACGTCATGGATATGAAATCATGGCACAGTCCAGGAACCAGAAGAAAATCTCTAATTTTCTCCATCCAGAAGCCCCAGATTCTCCAGACCAGAGAAAAAACATGCAGAAATGTAAACTAAGGATGTGATGCAGGGAGAAGGCGAGGACATCTGTTTGGATTTTGGCAAGATCAAAAAGCAGAGAATGTGAATGCTGGATATCTGAGAGATTCTTTGGGTAGCAAATAAACAGGGAATTTGGACAGACCTAATAAAAAATATTTTGGAATTAAAAAGGCAAATTGGTGGTACTGGTAACAAAGAGAGTATGTATAGAAGCCTATGATAGCTGTTTAGTAGTACTTTAATTGGAAAACACTAGATATTTGGTTGGAAAACACTCAATTTCTCTCAAACACTGAATTAAACTTGTGGTCTCAAAATATTGCTAAATTACAATGAATCAGAGTGCAGTGAATTTAAAAGAGAAGTTACATATTCTCTCTGTAGACTACTGGTATACAAAGTAATGTTATATTTATCATATGTATGTTTTGACTAAACTGGTTCCTGTGAAGAAAATAAAATTTACAATCCCAGATTTTGATACTATATAGCATATAGCTAACTCCAATGAAAGTTAGAAATTACCAGCTTGGTGATTGCTCATAATGACAATGCACTGATAAAGTTCTGGTAATTGCCTTTGAAATCCTACAGAAATAAATTAATTTTGAGGGAAAATGTGTGAGAAGAAAATCAAAAACAGACTCCTTGTAGCTTCAAATCCAGGGTCAGAAACATTTATCTTCTACCCTATCCCCAGATTTTTTTTTTTTACAACATGAAAATGGCAAAGCAAGTTGTTAGCTTTTCTAGTCTAAGAGTTTAAAGAGGGAAGTGATAGACAGAGAACATTTCATGAGAAAGATGTGTTAGGCAATCAAACAGAGCTTTTACATTTCTACCTTTCTAATTTTACAATTTCTTATAAGGTAGGCTGCCACTTACATTTTAAAGCTTGAAATAATAACTTTACAATTCAAGTGGTGACCATTGTGATAATAGGGGCAGTTTGCATCACAGGTCATTACCCTCTGCTTGTCTGTTCTGTAACTGAAAAGAAGAATTAAACAAATGTTAGGAGTGCTTCAGGAAATTTGAACAGCATAGTAAATGTCTTATTTCAGTAATAATACCTGTAAACTTAGATTTAACAGTCATTGAAGTGAGTAACACAAGAGAAACACCAAAACCTAAGTAAATAACTATGTTCTTAGTGAAGGAATGAAACTTCTTGCAGAAAAAATATAGGATGCCATATTTCAGTGGTAGTATTTAATACTAAACTCCAAAGCAGCTGTGTCTGTCAAAACTTGATTTTTTTTATTTGTGCTTTTCTATTCAAGGTGCCCTTTGTATGAAGTACAAAAGTGAACATATGTGATACAATGACTTCTCTCAGTTATCAAACAGCTTCAGAACAGAAAAAGTGTCTGCATATGGAAAATGAGGAGGAATTCCTTTGCACTTTCAAGGAGCTCCCTGAGAGATTTCAGAGGAAGATGGCATCATCAATACTGCCTAAATGAATTAATGGAATAAAAGGAAATAGCTAGATCATTTTTAAAGGTACATTTAAAGAGAATTTCTGAAATTAAATAAAAATTAAAAATATAAATATAAATAAAAAATAAAAATAAAATTAAATAAAAAAAAGTTCCTAGGTTGCTCATACCATATTTTCTCTTTAAAAAAAAATAAATTATTATTTATTATAGTCAAGAGGAAATTGTTGTCAAATTTGGAAACAAAAGCACACTTGTTTGTTACTACCTTAACTGAAACCACTGGGATTTTCTCCAGTGATTTTGATGTAAAAGGATTAAGTTTTCAGTTTTATCAAGCTGTTAAAATTTAGTAGATTAATTCTGAGTTCTCTTGTGCAACTAGTGGCCACATCTCTATGGGATTATGCAGAAGATGACCAACCACCCAGTGCATATTTAAGGCCAACAAACTGCTTCTGTTGATGTTGTTTACCTTCATTATTTGTCCAGTGAGAAACCAGACAAATGGGGGGAAAACCACAACAAAACCTGAATAGAAGGAAAAGCAAATTTCCCCTTGTGTGCTTGCAGTCAAATTTTTACACTATTGTGCATTTCAAGTACAGACTCGAAAAACACTGCATAGTGACTCTCAGTACAATCAAGCTAACCTTTTTAATTTTAATTTCCCAAACTGAGAGAAGTGTAAATGCAATGAAGAACATGCCCGAAATACGCTGGTATTTCTGTCTATTTCAAATATCTTTTGTGCTGTGCTATTATTTAAACAAGGGTAAGAAACCAGTAAAATTATAATTTTTCTTATCCATTCTGATTGAGGTTCAGTATTCAAGTGGCAAAAGATGCATTTTATGGCTTACACTATATGTGGAAAAAGCATCTTATTGATTTTTTTTTTCAGCAACACATCCATTTGATAGCTGACTGCAGTTTCCAGGAAGTAGGCTCCATCAACCAGGTTCTTCCTGTCCTTTCAGATTCTAATTAAAGCTCCCTTAAAAAGAATTATCTTCTCCCCACCACCCCATGCCCTCTGCCCCTGTCCTTCTAGCAATATTAAATTCATTGTTCAGGCTAGAATACTCTTAGTAAGCTATAACTGAAGAGAAATCCTTGTTTTGATTCTAGTGAAATTCTTCATTCATTTTTCAGAATGACACTGTGGATCACTGATTTCACCGAGGACATCTAAGATCTCACTGCTTCTGAGCAGGGACTTGGTCCATTGCAATCATAGAATAGAATTATTAAGGAGGGAAAAGACCTACAAGATCATTGGCTCCAACCTTTGACTGAACACCAAGGTATTAACTATATCATGGTACTAAGTGCCATGTCCACTTGTGTCTTGAACACTTCCAGGGATGGAAACTCCGCCACTCACTCGGCACCCCATTCCAATGCTTAACCACCCTTTCAGTGAAAAAAATTCCTCCTGATGTCCAACCTGAGCTTGCCCTGATGCAGCTTGAGGCCATTTCCTCTTGTCCTGTAAATAGTTGCCTGGGAGAAGAGACCTACCACCATCTTACTACGATCTCCTTTGAGGCACCTGGAGGGAGTTGTAAGGTCTCCCCTGAGCCTCCTTTTCTCCAGGCTAAATAAACCCAGCTCCCTTAGCCACTACTCATAGGACATACTCTCTAGATCCTTCATTAGGTTCAATACCCTTCTCTACACTCACTCCAACACTTCGATGTCTTTTTTGAAGTGAGGCGCCCAAAACTGGACAAATGTGGCCTCACTAGTGCCAACTACAGGTGAACAGGATCAGTTTCCTATTCCTTCTGGCCACACTATTTTCAATATAGGCCAGGAATGCCTTTGGCCTTCTTAGTAACATATGCACACTGCTGGCTCACGTTCAGTTCAACCAGCACCCCCAGGTCCTTTTCTGACAGGCAGCTTTCCAGCTGCTCTTCCCAGCCTGTAGCATTGAATGGGGTTCTTTTAAACCCAAGTGCAGGACCTGGCACTTGACTTGTTGAACCTCCTACCTCTGGTCTCAGTCTACCCATCTAGCCTGTCCAGATCCCTTTGTAGAGTCTTCCCACCCTCCCGCAGATCAACACTCCCATACAGCTTGGTGTTATCTGCAAGTGACTGAGGGTGCACTAGATCCCCTTGTGCTGATCATCCATGAAGGCATTAAACAGGGCTAACCCAGACACTGAGCCGTGGGGTACACCACTAGTGACTGCCCACCAACTAGATGAGACACTGTTCACCACCACTCTCTAGGACTGGCCATTCAGGCAGTTCTTACCCCAGGGGGAAGTGCCCCTCTCCAAGCTGTGGACCTCCAATTTCTCCAGGAGAACGCTACAGGAGACAGTATCAAAGGCTTTACTAAGGTCCTGGCAGAAAACATCCACCGCCTTTCTCCCATGCTCTCAGTGGGTCACCCTGTCATAAAAGGAGATCACGTTGGTCAAGCAGGATTTGCCTTTCCTAAATGCATGCTGGCTGGGCCTGGTCCGCTGATCGTGCTGCGTGTGCTGTGTGATGGCACTCCAGATGATTGGCTTCATAATGGCACTGAAATCAGGCTGATAGGCCTGTAGTTGACTGGATCCTCCTCCTGGAACTTTTTGTAGATGGACATCACATTGGCTAACCTCCAGTCATCTGGGACCTTCCTGGTTAGTCAGGACTGCTGGTAAATGATAGAGTGGCTTGGCAAGCATTTCTGAGTGAGAAATGAAAAAATGATGCCTTTTGTATTGTCATTATGTCTCATTTTGCCTTGAAATATGTCCAGATTTGTTGAAGCAATTAATCTTGAAAACAATCTTACACTACATAGATAGAGATTAATAAATTCTTATATGAATCTGTCTTAAATAAACATTCCTTCAGCAAGCCAAGAGGTGGCACCTTTACTACCACTTAAGACACTTAAGACTGCTCAATCCCCAGGATGTGAGAGCTTACAGGACTTTCCTTAGAATTCTTCATTCTAGCTTCTCTGTAACCATCCAGGAATCACTCTCCCTGATATGAGGTCTGAGATCCTCCTATTATGCTCTCACAAAGAATCTTATGGATGTTTTTACTGGGAAGAGGAAAGGAATATAAAAAAATAAATGTCATATATGCAAAAGAGAAAAAATAGTGGCCCCACTCTAGAAACATATCAATATTGTGCAACCCTATTTATTGCAGGCCTTGGAGAAAGTATTGCATATGGGGCAACGATTTCAGGAAAAAAAAGGAGGAAAATAATATTCTGTGTAGCTGGTTCCGTATATGAGACAGATGAACACCATGGCTGGTTCTTTTCATGACAGTATTACCCTGGTGATGAGCAACTTACGTAAACAAAATATTTTAGAAATGCTTACTAATACTTTTTTTTGTTTTCTGGATTAGCTACTTTGGGTTTAGTACTGAGCATTGGCAACTGAAATGTGAAATGATTATTCCTATTGTATTACAGTTACTTGAAAAAGAATTCATCATAACTAGTGTGTTTTTTCCTTCTGATATTTGATGTA
Source organism: Pachyramphus minor (assembly GCA_013397135.1). Lineage (NCBI taxonomy): Eukaryota > Metazoa > Chordata > Aves > Passeriformes > Tyrannidae > Pachyramphus > Pachyramphus minor. The sequence continues at coordinate 16,370 of VYXB01009793.1, read as the reverse complement.
TAAAGAATAGGTTTTAAATCAGTGATGGTTATCTATTTCATTTATCTCTAATGGAAACAATTAACACCCTTAAATGGCAAAATGACACAATCCACAAGGTGCTCTGCACCTCTCCATTGACAGCAGAGAGCAGTGAAATGTATATTTAGACTAAATATACAAGTGTTAGGTAGAAATTATAATACAGATTAATTCAACAATGATTCATACATTTGGAAAATCATTAGAACAAAATCATTACTTTAAAACTTTTTTTTGTAATAATGATGTCTGATGTTCTATATAAAAAGTATTTATTTACTCTAACAAAGACCCTGAAAAGATAAATACTTTAGAGATTTTAAAGAAATAAGATACTGGGCTATAATTATTACCACCTCCTGAAAAAAATCCCAATGGAAATTTTATATTTGCCCATGAATTCTAGGAATAAATGAGAACCATAATCACAGAAAATGTGAATCCTAATGGCTTGTAGGAAAAATGAGTATCTAATTGTAATTAAATAGGGTTTTTTAATGTTTAGGCATAGATAAGTATAATTTTCTGAATATTTGAAAAAAAAAGGTTAAAAACCTTACTGGAATTCTTGTGTACTTTTTGGTGTGCAATAAAAGGCTCAATCAGAGGAATGTGGCAAAAAAACCCAAAAACCAAAGTGCGGCTGCTGAAATGTAGTATTTGAAAATGTGTCTCTGGCCCTATGACTTCCCATGCAGGTCCAGTGACTTTCTCAGAAGGTCCAGTGATTTGTGATAAAATAAAAAAAAATAAAAAAAGATCCTGCCCGGCTAGTGGTAGAACAAAGCAAACAATATTTTCCTGATACATGAGTCTGAGCAGATTCTGCAAATAAACTTTTAAACTTTTAAAATTATCTTTCAAAACACACAAATGTCATCACTAATTAAGAACTACCACAAACATTGTGACAAATTAAGTTTTGGAATCAGCTTGATATTTAGTAGTACGAAAACATGACAGAATTCCTGTATATGCCCATCTGGGTGAGCTAATCCGTGGCTTTCCCTTTCCTTACCCTGCTGAGATTGATATCATCTGTTTCATTTGAACTCCTCTCTGACATATGCCTTTTGCTGGTTACCAGGCAACCAGCATCACTGAGAAAGCTAAACATGTGCATTGACTATTATTCACATCAATGCTTTATTTCAGAGTACCTCAAAACATCTTTGCCAATTCACAAGTTTGGTTTCCCAGACTGTAGTCCCTGAGGAATGGCTTCACGTCACTAAGTTCAAGGGGAAATGGGGATGCAGTTTCTTTGAGCAAATAAAATTCTCTGAAAAACATTATTGAAAATATATAGATCTAGAATTCTGAGGTCTTGATTTGTTTTGGGTTTTGTTATTCTTTTTTTCCTTAAATTCAACAAACAAATCCTTAAAACGTCACTATTTATTTTTATCTTTTCAGGAAATCTGTAATGAAGCAGCACAGATAAAGATTTACACTTTTTCTCACAAGGATAATTCATTTTCTAATGGTTCTGTAGAGGTTGTGAGGGGAAAGTATGAAGAGTCACATGAATATTGGGCTATTAAGAAATATATAGAGAGTCTAAGGTGATGAGCTGAATATATCATGGCATTCACAGGTATTTTTTCAGATGAAAGAAGGAAAGCATAAATTAAATAACCATACAGTTTAATAACATTCTAATATTCTTTTCTATATATCCAGTGGCATATACTGAACATGATTGTGTTCTGAAGGTTGGTTTGGAAAGGTATGTATATAGGTCAAATGGCTCCCACTACAAAGCTTACCAACTTTAATTACTGTTTATTTCTGATAGGAAGTGGCTATCATTATGATAATTAGCACAAAAATTAACAGGATTCTTACTTCAGAAAGATTATATAGTAAAACCACCAAAGCATATGCAGAGAAACATAAAAAAAGGTGTATAAAAAAATTAAATTAGTGGACATGGCACCTTGACAATTTACAATTTTTATGGTCCAATGATCTTATAAAAATGAGAAACAGAATTTTAGACAAACCATAGTCCCTTGAAATGGAACAGCTGACAGATATAGTAGCACTTAATTTTGATGTATGTGCAGTTCTTTCTGATCTGAATCTATTGGGGTAACATTACAACTTCATTCTCACTGTGTGAGCGGGATCTATTCATTATCTCATAAGAAGAGTAGTTACATAGAATATTTACCATAAAAACTAAAAACATTCCTAAATGAAAATGTTATTTGTACTATAATAATTATTGTCCCCTCCACTTAGCTCTCATGAGCCTCATCTGGAGTACTGTGTCCACTTCTGGGCTCTCCAGTACAAGAGGGGCATGGAGCTTCTGGAGTGGGTCCAGCGGAGGGCTACAAAGAGGATTGGGGGACTGAAGTGCCTCACTTATGAGGAAAGGCTGAGGGAGCTGGGACTGCTTAGCCTGGGGAGAACTGAGAAGGGATCATATTAATGTATACAAGTATCCGAAGGGAGGGTGTCAAGCAGATGGAGTCAGGCTCTTCTTGGTGGTGTTGATTAATAGGACAAGAGGCAACGGGCAAAAAGTGATGTACTGGAAATTCCACCTGAATATGGAGAAGAACTTCTTTACTGTGTGCGCCACTACACACTGGAACAGATTGCCCAGAGAGGACATGGAGTCTCCCTTTATGGATATATTCAACAGACACAATCCTGAGAATGCGCCTTGATTGAGCAGGGAGCTTAGGTTGGATGACCTTGAGTGGTCTCTTCCAACCCTACCCATTCTGTGATTCTGTGATTTATGTTTTAATTGCAATTTCTTTATGTTTATATCTGTATTTATGTTTTTTATTATATTATTTTTGTATAAAAAGTTCATCATAAAGATTCCTTTGGTCTTTATATGTCATATGACAGTACACAGTCAGGAAAATGACATAATTGTTTCAATTTTTCCTAAGCACTTATAAAGTGAAATGGAAATTGGAGATGTTTTCTCTCAGTTTTTTACTGTCAGACAGAGTAAACCCATAAAAACTATACAGTCTTGTACTAGCTTAGTTCATATCAAATTGGAATAAAAGATGAAAGGATTTGGAATTTTATTTACCAGTTGTGCTCCACACAAATGAGGATTTTGTCTTCCTGTAACTCTGGTTGTATCAAATGATGATTTCTTTTTTTAACCTGGAACCTTTTATGAAGATGAAATTAGTTACACTGGACAAACATTTCACTAGTAATAACTTTCTAAGATTTTGAAAATAAAATGTATTTCGGAGTGCAAATAAGGATATTCCTTTGCAAAATCTGGGTCCAAATATTGTGGTTTTATACACACACATACATATATGCATATATATATAAACATACTCATACACATGTAGCCCTACGTAAATATGTTAACATACATTCACCTCTCAATATAATAATTCTGCATGGGAATGCCATTAACTAAGTCATTGGCAGTAACTTTTGTCCTTTAATTATGGCCTTGGCTGTTCATTTCCTGTGAACACAAAGTCACCATGTCTTTCAAAGAAGTTCAAAAGTTTAGAAATTGCAGGAATGCAAAATAAGCCCCAGAAGATAAAATTATGATAAATTCTTCAATTCAAACCTGTATGACCATTAAAATCTTATTCTTAACATTCACATTTCTTTGAAATACTGTAGCAATTAGAAACAGTGTTGTTCCGCAGAGGTTGCTAAAACTGAATTGTGTAAAGATAAATTCTGGCACAGAATTGACATTGAAGGATCTGGATGCGTCTTTTGAACCTGAGTTTTAATTTTGTATATTTTTCTTTGATGCTAAAATGAAAATTTAGTTCCTGGGATAAAAAATATTCAGTAGTCACACAATTGGTGATAGCTCACAGTGAGGAAACCAATATAAGATCATAACCAGGCTAGTAGGTGTCCTCAGTTTACCTAATTGTTATAAATGTGATCAATTTTGCCTGTTGTAATTGTGGAAACAGTTTAAACTTATTTTATGCTCCCCTGAGTCACATAGTTTTCAGCAGCTGTATCATCCAAATGCAGTTCTATATTTTTGAACATATCTGTTGATTTTTTAAAAATAATTTCCTGAAAAAAAATCAAATCCATAAAGATGACCTCAGGTTCTGCGTGGAAGTATCCCTGGTACAAATGTTACGGAACACTAGGAAACAAACAGAGAAAACAAATCAATTCTAAAAATATAAAACATATTAGCTGACTGTCAGTAGAAAAAAATCTAAAAGTAAATGACCTGATAAAAATATTTTTTTAAAAAATTATATATCTTCTTTCTCTGGCACCGAGGTCAGGCTGATAGCCCTTAGTTCCCTGCATCCCCCTAGTGGCCCTTCCTGTACACAGCCGTAGCACTTGCTGGCTTCCAATCAACTGGGATCATCCTGGTTAGTCAGGATTGATGATAAATGATAAAAAGGGGCTCGGTGAGCATTTCCATCAGCTCCCTCAGTATCTTAGGATGGATCCCACCTTGACCCATATACCTGTGTGTGTCCTAGTGGGTGTAGTAGGTCCATTTTCACCTGGAGTATGGTTTACACAGGTGATTGCTGCTCAATCCCTGTTTACACAAGCGATTACTGATCAAAACTGGCCTTGAGACTATCTAAGACTTTGCCTTCTGTGGCTTTTTCAACCTTCTTAATCTTATTCCCCAAATTAGCAAAAATAACCATTTAAGTTAAGTTAACTTTTATCAGTCTTGCAATCGCTTTCACAACTGCTATGGCTCCACTTGAAGTTGCAACTAGTATTTTAATCATTAATTCCATAAAGAAAGGGAAATGCATGCAGTAAAAATATGTTTGATACCAGAAGGTGCGGAGTGGCCCATTTCCTCTGTTTTCACATGTAGTCTGAAATAAGGGGTGTAAAGGGGCATCAGGTCAGCAGTGTAGGCAGTATTTTGCAATGTAAACCACATTGTTGCATTTCTAATGAAAGACTGGAAATGATGCCCCAGCTGTTAACGCAATATAACAACAGTTGTCAAGCCATGTTGGCAAACTGTGGGTATAGGTTGTATAAGATGTACGAATTATTCCAGCAGTGTAACAGTGTTCGGTAAACAACAGACCTGCATATACTGATGCAGTCAAGATTTCAGAAACTATCGGATGTGTAAGGATACCAGCACGATCATACCTGCCTTCTTAGAAATGCTTAGGAACAACTACTAAACAGACACACGATATTTGCCATGAATTCAGAAACCAACATGTTTTGCTTTGTTTATGAAATCCCCACTGAGTGCCCTTCTGTATTCTCACACAAAGACTCTCTGCTGAATATTTGTCCCATAGCAAAATTCAGACTGGCTTTGTGGTGACATCCTGGAGTGGATTTGGAGGCTGGGTGACATCCCGTGAGTGAGGAGCCTGTTCTGGCCACTGTTCTCCAGTAGCCAGCACTCCCAGCAGTGGGTTAAGCCAGCCCTTGCTTAATAGCCCATCCTTTAATAGAGCAGATCGGGTTCAGAGCTTTTTGCAGACCATCACTGCATAAATTATCAATCCTTATAAGGAAGACTTGAGAAATGAAGAGGTCCAGCACATCTGTACATTCTCATTTGTTTCTTTCAGGGTATCTGGCACATGCCAGTTCTGGTATAAGCAGCACAGCAGGAAATGAAAGGATTTGGGAATGGTTCAAAAGACAAATGGCATTTTTTCCTCAGCCATTTATTTTCATATAACATAGGGAAGGGGGGATCTTCCTCTTCTTTCACTAAAAATTACACAATTTATTATATATTCCAGGGAAAAACAAGTATTTAAAAGTATCTTTATTTATTGCCAATACTGCGAAACTAAGCCTTTAACCAATTAAGGTTATTTTTAATGAGATTTCACAATCTTTTAGAATTTCATAATAGATTTGGGAAAACAAATGTTCCTGTGCCTATGTCTTGTTTCTTGAGGGGAAATAAAGTTTCCAACAAATAGAAACTAGCTAATTCTAAATTTTATATTGTAAAGTTGGAAATAACATCTTTTCTTTCAACAAATATACTGTACAACTGAGTGTGAATATTATTTAGGAACATGACCCAACTTACCAAATTTTGTTTAAAAATAATTAATGCAAAAGAATAAAAAAGCTTCAGTTCTGGTAGTTCTGAGAAAGATGCTAGTAATATTTCATAGTAAAGAAGAAAAATAAAGTAATTAACTTTCCAAGTCCATGATTTTAACATAGAGAAAATAAATGATAAATACCTCAAAATATCTTTGTGAGTGATTTAACTGTTTAGCCATTGGCATGGCAATTCAATGATAGTGACAGAAACTGCATTTAATAATCCAGTCCAGCTCAGCCCACATGAAACAACCACTGACTCAGTGAAAGAGTTGCTTTAAGAACAATATATTTTCTTCAGTTCCAAAGTAAATGAAAAGTGGAAATCAAAATACTGATTTTCAAAGAATGTCAGAGCTAAAGCCTGTCTTCACTAGAGTATTTTTATTCAAGTTGACTCTCAATTTCCTGCCATTAGTCTACATAGTGACATTATGTTCGTTTGAACTCTCTGTATCTGTATCAGGAGGAAAACATGCTGTCCAGAATTTCTCACATGCAGATTTGAGCATTTAAATTTATGGTGACAGACCATTACTTAATGTTAATTAAGTTCAACTATTTTTTTTAGTTTGGTGGTAATCAAAGACCAGACCACATAAGAGAGAAACTGCTGATGCATGTTGCATACCTGTACATTGACAAGCCATTATTTCAAGAGCCATTATTCTCAGCCTTTCAGCTGAGATGAACTATCACACCAGTCACATGGGGTCTAAACTTAAATGTATTTGGGTAATTAAAAAAAGGGAAATACCAGTTAAAATACACTTGGAAAACTATACCTTCTTTTAAACCTCCTCTTTTATGGATTTTAGAGATTCAGAACATACACTGTATTCTTTTAATTCTCCTGAACTAGCCAGGGACTTGGCCAAGAAAAATGCCCAAAAAAATGTGAACTATTAATGTCATATATCATAGACTAAGTGTACAAATCATCTGTATATAGGGATGGTCTCTTTGATTTATGATATGCTTTTCAAAACATACCTCCATGCACCAAACTACAATTTCCATTTTCTTATTTATTTTAATTTTTAGTTTCAAAGAAGTAGTGCTTAACTGTTTACAATTTTCTGACTTTCAAAGCTCTGCAGGGAAAATCTCCAATGCAGCAATTAAAATAAGGCACTGACTACAGATTTCCTTTTCTTCAAATGTTTTCTTAGATCCTAAAGGATCCTAACAGTAACAGTGAAAACTGAGTTAAAGATATCTTTAAATGAATGTACCGAATGTCCTATTTCTTGCTGAATTCTCAGACTATTATGTTCAGTCAAGATGAATGAATATTCTTTTCTCCTGCAAGCCACAGTCATCTTCATAAGGTTCCTTTTCATAGGCAGAAGCATTTATCTTCATCACATTAATGATGAATGACAGTTCTTGCTGCACTGTATGAATTAGATGTTATCTAATTCTTGATATAAATTGGACAGTTCAGGTCTTTTCTGTTGGCTTTTGGGAATGAAATAGAGGCCAAAAGAGAAAACAGAGGGCAGAGATAATTTACAACATTTCCAAACATACAACATGTGAATTTGTAATTTGCACAAGAATCTGAGTGGGAATGATTTGATAGAGTATTATTATCAGCATTAATTGCTCCCATATACATATTAAAAAATCATCATTCCATATAGAAAATAGTTGCCTTTGAAGTAGTCAGCTGTTAACTCTATGAAACCACTTTTATTCCTGGAAATAAAAAGTATATATCATTGCTTTCAGATAAAAAATAGAGAGAACATTTTAAAAACATTTTTTTCATAATGTTCATCACTGAAGTCTAAAATTAGGAGATGTTTCAGTAACCTCCATAAGGGAGTCCAAAATATTTCTAGTGCAACAAGGAATAATGATTTGTGGGAAGGACACACTGCAGAAAATGAAAAGGTGTGTCCATTTTTCTATTATTTCTGTTATTGCATTTTTTGTTTTTAATGGGAAAACTAACACTAAAAATGCTACTAGAACACGAAAAATTTGATTTTGACTTTTGCTGCCAGCAGAGCATTATAGGTGAATGACATGTTGTGCTAGAAGCCTCACATGGAACATCCACAGTCCTTGGCACATCTTGTGAGTGAAATAATAAGCTTTCACATGGCTCAGTTTTCTGAGCCTATAGAAGTCTCTCCTAGTGTAGACAACATATTTCTGATCACCTCTTCCATGATTATATGTCTGTTCTATAATCTCACTGAATGTATGAGGTATTGGATCAACGCTGGAATTCATGCTGTTGTATGAATGTTTAATTTGTTATACTATGTTTAATTTCTCCTATTGTCATCATCTTGAGAATCTGTGAATCTGGTGTCTTCCATTTAACTAGTCTCAGTCTTCAGAAGACGTTGGACTCAACTTTACTGGACTAAATATAATCTACAGTTTCATGATCAGGAATCCCTGCAATTCTAATGATACTTTCAGAAAGGTCAAACACTAAAAATTAAATTTATAGAAACCAGCAAGCTGGGAATGAACTCAGCAATGTACTGGAAATCAGTATGACTAACACTGTTTTGTCAGGGAGAATTTAATGATTGCCTGGAAGAAAACATCTACCTCAATTCAAGATTCTGAACTATGGACTTCATTCTTTGCATTTGGGCATGCAAATTGATAAACTCACCCTGAAATTGCTTTCTATGCAGCAATTCAGCACTAAGAGAACTCATCACTTATGTGGGAAAAACCTAGATGAAAGCTGCCCTCCTCTGATATTTGCAGTACATAGCTACACCTAGGTATTTCCATCCAGACCTCTGGTTTGGCATATTTAAGATTTAGGGATTTGGGTCTCTTTCACAGTCTTACTTTTAATACAATTTATTTGAACATTGTTCACTGGAACTGGGACCAATGCCTTTTTTTTTTTTCTTTAATGATAATTAATGATTTCCCAGATAAATGTGTAATCTTTTTCTGCCTTTGAAAAAAGAAATAAGTTTAAAGCATGTGTTCCTGTAAACTAGTTCAGGAAATATTCAGTAGATAGCCAAAAGGACACCGATTAAGGAAATGCAATTGAAAACGGGTGTCTAATTGCTCAACTTCATCAAGCTGTGGCTGTTCACATACTTAACAATAAAGTGTTAATTTTTATTGTTAAATGGAGCAGAATGGAGATACCTAAATCCATTTGTGGGTCTTGCCCTTTGCCATTCATTCTGGCTTTCAGTGGTTGAACTCACTGCACATAATCTACGAAATCATTGGAAACCTCTCTTTTTACAAGCTTAAAAGAAATTAAACAGTAATAGATTTGTTTCTCTTTGTTCTTTTTATGTATGATTATAAATGACATAACATATGCTCTTTTAGAAGAAAAAACTTACAGAAGCTTTACAAGGAAAGGACTTTTTCAAACTACTTGTGAATGCAGTAGCCACCCTCTGCTCGGTAAACCTTTAAAAACTTAGATATTGTACCACAAAATGCAATTTGCATTCAAAGTGTCTATAAAACATAGCCACACCAAAATGACTACATCTTGTAAATTACATCCTCCATTACTTGCTTCCAGAAAATCCTGTCTTTCCTTAGCTCTCAGAGAATCGGTGAGACATCTTGATTCTGGAACCAGATGTCAATCTGTTGCTAAGTCAGTAACTGCCTCTTAGAAAAACCTCAAACTAGACCTGGGATCTGGACACTGAGATTAGCAGCCCTTCATACAGTAGCCCATCCCTTCTTGTTATCAATGCAACCGTCACCCTTCAAGACGGAGGACCTGTATGCCTTCTATGAGAACCAGGGTATGTTTTCACAGTGCATTTGAAACTACAGTCCTCTTGCAATTCCTATGCAATCTTCTTACCAAAAAAACCAACTATAGCTTTTTCTCAGGTACAGTAACAGAAAGATACAGTCATGAGTTGCTTCATGAGACTCACGGCATTTTTTAATGTTTGCAAAAATTATTGAGTAGAAAAAAATTCCTAATCACATTGCATTTTGTACATCATGGCAGTTTTCCATGCTCAAAATTGAAGAGACAATGTTTTTATAGAGATATATTTTGTTTTTATAAACTTCTGTAAACATTGACTGCATAAATCCCTCATAAGCAAATACAAAATAAGCTTATCTTCCAGCTTATAGGAGAGGAGCTTAATATCCACTTCTTTCAGATAAGTAGTTTTTGAACTGCACTGGGTAAACATTTCAAAAGCAATTAAAAAGTAATCCTTGATTTCCGATAAAGAACTTGAATATCCACTGACCTGTAAGCACATATTTTTTAATTGAAGAGCACAACTACATGCAACCTATCTGAAAAACAAGTAAAAGATTATTAAACAGTGAGAGTGGGCATTTGCTTTACACTTATTTTAAAGACTTCTTTATTTACATAGATAGGAAAATGGCCATTTTTGTCAGCTTCAGTGTAAGCAGTATAATTTTGTTTTGCAAACAGAAAAAACCCTAAAAATAAATAGATGGGAATCAAAAGCTGAATACGAAATAAACATCTGGATTCATATAACAATTCCATGGTAGCAGGTCCTAATGTATAAGTAAAACATGACTATAGTTAAGAAAACAATGACTGGTTTTATTTTATCAGTACTCAAGATTTAGTGAACAAACACAATGTCTGAAAAGAAGGCAAAGAAACATCATAACTTTACACAAGGATGAATACAAAATTTGTGGCATAGTCCTTAATTGTAGCACAAATGACAAGAAGAAGCAGGTGGGCAAAATAGGGAGGGGGAAAGAAAAAAGGAAAAAAGAAAGACAATTTTTTTTTCACTTATATGCGCTCTGTTCGAGATCATCCAGTGGGATGAAAATTATTTTGTAAGCTTGCGGATAAACAGACAGAGAAGTACTGCTATTCAGCAAAGAAAGACAAAACAATGTAGAAACTTATACTGTATTTGATGGAGTTAGAAGTAGTTGATTTTTCTCTAGTAGATGAAATAAAGGTAAGCCCAGCATTTTAGAACACACATTATCTGATTAAAAATGCACACAGTATCCAATTAAAAAAATATCTAAAGCTGATTGTTTACATTTTGTTTAACTGTAAACAAAATAATTTTTCATAATCATTACATTATTTAGCCTCTGTTGCCAATCCTTTAGTTTCTGTTTTCCTTTTTTTTTGCTCTCTAAATAAGTTTGTCTCTTCATGTGCTTTAACCATTTCAAACCAAAGGAAAAAACAACCCCAAAATCATGACCATCAACAAAAACAGTAAAAAAAACCAAAGCCCTCTTGTTCTTTAGTAACTCTGTCTTGCAGAAGAGTTAGGTGGAATTGAATGCATATTTTTATCATGTTTGTGTGTTTTTGAAGGGCATCCTGTAACAGGATTCATTAGCTGTAAGTTTTGACAGTGGTGGGACTGCAGGGATAGTCTCTGTGAGAAGAGTCCAGGGGTTACCCCATTCTAGATACAGCCAGATCCAGACGTCTCCAATAAACCCACCACATGGCACAGCTGAGCCCTTCTGCCAAGTGTGTGGTGCCTTTGGGAAACATATTTAAGAAAAGGGAAAAGATGGGGGTGGGGGGAAGTGGGAGAAATACCAAGGCTAGAGGAGCAGGAGATAGTTCATGGCAGAGTTAGTGAAACACCTGAAGGGCCCACAGACTCTGGAGGACACATGTTAGAACACGTGCTGGCCTGTGGAAGACCCGCACTAGACCAGTGGAAGTGAGTAAGGAGCAGTGGGAGAAAAGAGTAAGAAACAGAAGTGACAGAAAGAAACTGTCCCACGCTGACACCAGCATCCTGTACTTCACTGAAGAGGCTGAGTGCAACCAGCAGTAATAACAAGGTAGGTAGAGCTTAGGAAGTGGGGAGGAGAGGTGCTTTCTGTAATTGCTTAAATGTTTGGCTCTGTTTCTATTTCAATCAGTATTTAAATGTTTATGTTAATCATCAATAAATTGAACTAAATTCACAAAGTTGCATCTGATTTGCCCATGACAGTAACTGGTGGGTTATTTCCCTGTCTTTATTTTGATCCATGAGTTTTTTCACTACCGGTCTTCATATTTTCTTCCCTATCCTGTGGTGAGCGTGATTGAGCAACTGGGTGGGTGTTTCGCTGTCAGGGAGGGCCAAACCAATGCACAAGAAAACCATACAGGATTTAATTTGAGGCTTTTGAGACTGCCTTCTTGTGCAAGAATTTCTGTCAAGTCAAAGTGAACACATAAAAAATAAAACATCTGACAGATATGCAACTTTAAAATTATGGGAACTTCAAATACTACATTATTATAGATGTTATGAAGATGGAAAACATAAAAAAAATATGTTTTTGTTTGTTTGTCTACAAGTGTTACGTAGATCCTTAAGCTTGCCCAGTTTTGAGATAAATACAGAAATCTCAGGGCAGGCTCCTAAATCCTCGAAAAGTATTGCTTCTGGAGAAATGCAGAGACATGAAAAATGAAATTGTACAAATGGGTTTGTTCTGGTAGAAAAATAACTAAAAATAAAGCTAAAAAGAAGGTAACCGTCCTCACATAGGTTTAAGTTTGACATGTGGAAGTGTCTTGCAGTTTGCTCCTGGATCCTATGAAAGTGGTTAGAGATAGTAACTGTTCCAATTCCTACCATGTAGCTTCATATATATATATATACATAGATTCAAGAACCATTGTGTGTTTATATGAGAATTGTCTGAGAAAATTAACATTCTGTGTTTTCAAAAGTATATCTTACCTTTGGAAAGACTTTTCCCTGCTTCTTCCCTTCTGCCCCCTCGTGTGAGTATACTNGCAGATCAACATCTGACTTCATAGCTGGTGCTGTCTATAGCCGAAAAAGAAAATTTTGGCTTTTATGAGAATGGGTTGTACTTTAATGATTGTAGCCTGCTAGGGAGGGATGGGATCTACCTATCCGAAAAGGGCAAGAGAATTTTTGGCAGCAGAGTGGTCAGTTTGTTGAGACAGGCTTTAAATCCAAGAACTTTGGGCAGGGGGTGGGGGGCAGGTGTGTCTAAAGTGGCAGTTCTCATGGCATTGCTCATGGGAGTAGGTCATTCTAACCAGTGCAGTGACAGATGTTTCTCGGCTGCCTCTCAAGATGAGAATCAAAGCACTAACCACATCAATGGTGTTTATCGCTATGGTGAATCCTCTTACACCCTCTTCTAGGGAACCTGCACGCTTGATACCTCTCTGAAGTGCCTGTACACAAACACGCGCAGCATGGGGAACAAATAAGAACTAGAAATCTGTATGCGGGCACAGGGCCACGATCTCATTGCAACTNCTTAGGAATTTATGATTTTCTCCCTATTTGTTATAGTTTTAGTTAAATGGGAAAGATTTTTTGTTGAATTTTTCATATCATAACATAGTTGGAAGGAAGGGAGACTGCCCCCTTCCCGGGAGGGGACTGTCTCCCAGCACTGGTATCTTACCAGAGGGAGTGGGGTTGCTGAAGTGAAACATCACAAGAGCTCAGAGGATTAAGTCTCCCGCACTTCCAAAACTTCCTTTCTTCTTCCCAGGTATAGTTGCAAGGGAAAGAACTGCCACTGGACATCTCGGAGGGTTGCCCCAGTCTGGCATGACAACAAACTCTTTAGGGCGGTTTTGCAATATTCTTGCCGCCAGCTGCCTAAGGGTGTTGCAGCCATGCTAGGTCAAATTCTCACCCTGTCTCTTTGGAAAGGAGTGGAGAGGCAGACCATTTCCTCCCTGTCCCCCTATGGTTACTGTGCTTTGTTTTATTTGTTTTTGTTTTGTTCTGTTTATTCTCAATTTTTTAGTAAAATTGTTATCTTTTTTCTCCTTCATTCAGACTCCTTGTGATTTCAAAATTTGTCAGCATTCGGGGGAGGGAATAAACAAAAGAGAAGGAGGGTTTTACCTCAGTAGAGGTCCCCCCTAGCCTTCCCCCCTAGCAAGTAGGTCCACAGTGCTACATGCTCTAGGTCTGCCATAATGGTGGACACTTGTCTTAGAGCCAAAACCACCGTGTCTACTGAGACAGTGGCTGACAAGTCTGATGCTTCCACCCAGACAAAAAGGTATATAAGTACAGGTAAGGAAGGATACATCAGTACAGGTGGTAGACTGCAGTGGACTCCCAGGTGCTTCTGCTGGAGAAAAAGCTAGTATCTGCACAAAATGTGCACAGTGAATACCATTGAGCATGAGAAATCTTGGAGCCTGCTGACCCACAAAACTGGAGATTCAATTCAACATCCAGCCTCCGACATCCAAAACGAGCACAGATATGAAGTTTTAAGGCTTTAGATGTCTATGAACAAGGTTGACAAGGAGAACCTGCATGAGTAGTGCACAGTGGTTACCATAAAAAGAAATGCTGAGAGGTCATGGTGGATGACTTTCTATCAAGGAACACTCAGGCACCCATCTGCCAGACTGATACAGACTCATGAGAAGTATGTTGCCTACTGGCAGCTAAGATATCTGATGTTTCCAAGAGGTTAACCCAACTTGTCAAGAGCATGGACTACTACACGCTACTACTTTTTTTATTTAGGTACGAATGACACCATAAGGCAAAAAATTGGCAGTTTCAAGGAAGACTATAAAGCCTGTCAAGGCAGACACATAGTACAGATCAACATCTGACTTCATAGCTGGTGCTGTCTATAGCCAAAAAAGAAAATTTTGGCTTTTATGAGAATGGGTTGTACTTTAATGATTGTAGCCTNCATAGAGAACAGGAGGTGCCTGATGAGTGGAGAAAAGCCCATCTTCAAAAAGAACAAGAAGGAGGACCTAGGAAACTACTGTCCAATCAACCTCACCTCCATCCCCGGAAGGGTGATGGAACAGACCATTCTGGAGGTCATAACCAAGCATGTAGAAGAAGGTATCTGGAGTTGTCAGCATATTAAATTCTGGATTTTTCAGGTTTTATATACAAATATTCAATTTCTTGCGTTTTGCTGGATCAAGCAGTCAGAGCCGTCATAGTATATGATGGAAAGAGAAAGGGGAAATCTGGCTCATTTTCCCACTTATTGACAAAAGTAGTTACAGTACTGTGAGCAGGAGGGAATATTAAGGTTACAGCTAGGATGAACCATTAGTATATTATCAATATTAAGAGTAGGAATGGAGAAGAAAAAAATTGATATTCACAGCTGCATCTAAGTTACTGTATCTCATACATTTGTACTTAGCATTCATGCATTTGCACATGTCTAAAGGAAAAGTTATGACTTCAATATTTTTCCAGTGTATGACATAATATAAATTTAGATATGATACGATTATAGCAATATGTTCTTGTAGTACTGGGTAATATTTGAAGAAATTGCAGAGCTTCAAGAGTGAAAAAGTTCTGTCAAAATTGCCCTCTTCTTCCCAGTTGAGTCAGTCACATAAAATACCCCAAAATGTTTTGGGCTTTTTTAATATTTCAGAGGAAAAATCCCATATTACGAAAGTTTCAAGCAAAGAGCTTAATACATGCATTATATATCTAACTCATGTTTACACATTCAGGAGGAAAAAAAAAGATGCGGAAACCCATCTTTTTGGTGTAAGTATTTTGCCTCCTTTCCAGTCTCCACAAAGGAAAAGATAACATGAAAGCAGTACTTTTTCTTTTTTCCTAATTAAGCTGAAAATCAGGAGTTAATTTACACATGTTGAGGAATATGATGCTTCTCTCTAGAGGTAAAAACGACTTCTTTAGCAGCTTACAAAAAGATGGATTCAGTATAACTAGGGGAGTAACAAGATATTAGAACACAAAATGACAGATGAAACTAAATTCAATGAAAGTACATGGTTATTCAGCAGGATTAGTGCAAGACATGATGCAGGAAGAGCATTGCATTTGGTCTTACATTAGAAACAAAAGCATTAGCTAGCTATTTTCTCTAAGGTTTTAAGGAAGAAAAGGATTCTAAGGAGAGAACTGAGTAAAGAGAATAGCCTTTAAGTGTCTTATGTTGAAAAAAGAGAAAAAATTGTTCTTAAAGCAGCATAATTTTTTTTCTGATTAACAAAGGATTTTGGTTTATATCAATGAAAAATAAAAATTTCTAACCTAGTTTTCTAGACAAATGGCAAAGTAATAATTCTATTTTCCAGTCAAATGTTTAGTTTCTTTTTTTTGTTTGAGAAATTTCATTAGCCATAAGAAATGTAGATTATAACACCGTCTTGGAGTAGAAGCTAAGGCTGCAACATAATAACTACTTCCCTCACAAAAACAGAAAGAAAATATTTCTGGCTACATGGTCAATACAATCCATTCTCTCTCACACCTGCCCAGCCCAACTTCATGCCTCCTGTTCAAAAGAAATCATAGAATCATAGA
>VYXB01009791.1:523799-558972 GCA_013397135.1 Pachyramphus minor | reverse complement strand
CTGATCCCCTCCCCGCCGCGTACCCCGAGCCAGGTGCAGAACAAAGGCGAAGCGCAGCGCCCAGGGTTTGAAGGTCAGGCTCTGGGCCGAGCGGGGCCCGCGCAGCCGCCGCCGCAGCCGCTGTGCAGGCCCGGGGCTCGGCGGCTCCGGCTGCCGCGCGGGCACATGAAAGGCTTTCCCCTAATGTAATAACTGACGGCCTCTTCAGTGCCGTTTGAACTGTTTACAGACCGAGTTAACGATTACAGGCAATGTGTACCTTGGCTGCTGCCCAAAATTCTTACCCGCCCGTCAGATATTATCAAAGAGCCCTTCACTGCTGGCCTGGAGTCCTTCCAAAGCGCAGCGCCGAAATGCCGGCGCAGAGGGGGGGCCTTGGGCGCTCCATCGTGAAACCCAAGCTAGAAAGTCACAGATCTGCCCTGGCGAGGTGTCTTGGGGTCCGGGTGCCAAGTCACACAGAGACAGTGCAGCACCCGAGCAGCTCCGAAAGCCCCTCGTGGGTGCATCCAGGTGGGCTCCCCCCTGCAGGACATCACCCGGGCTTTGCTGAGCTGCCTTCCAGGCTTTACTCGAGGACACCACACAACCCACAAGCTCTGGTTGTCCAGGTTTCCCTCCCGGCATGAGGTCGCTGCCGTCCGTACCTCCCTCCGCACACACAGTAGTGGTTGTGTTAATGCTGGTGGTTACACAGCTTAAAACTACTCCTGCCAAAAGCATTTTCAATATCCTTGTGCCTCAGAGTGTGGACAAGAACAAACCAGGTGGTGGGAGATTAGATAAAATCACTTCCATTGTTATTTGTAGCTGGAAAAATGCAGGTGTAGGTATAAGACCTGGCTAGATTTGGGTTGGAAAACAAGCCCCAGCTCTCTGGGGCAAATTGCACCAGGTCTGGAAATCCCGCTGAAACGAAGGGATGAAATCAAGAACTGGCAAGCTGCTCTAATTACAGCTGAGTAACACAGAGCCACATTCAAGCAGCACTGAGGCTACACAGCAAACTGCTTCTGAGCAGGAAATTCCGCAGCTGCACAGGAGGGTCCGTCCTACCCACGGTCCTGCACCCACAGCAACGTGGGCAGGCTCCGCCAGAGCAGGGGGTGAGCTCTGTGCTGTGCTCTGCCCCTGGGAGGCTCTATCAGAGGCAACTTCCTAAGCACAACTAGAAAAAAAAAATTAACATCTCCATTTCAGACAGAAATGTATCTCATGGCCCATCAGTCCCCCTTACCACTGAATTTTAGGCCGTAAAATGCTATTTAATACTTTTCACTAGACCATCTGCACACTGTGCTATGGTGGTATCACCAAACCATTGTTTAAAACCTCTGCTTCACTCCATTCCAGGGTTTCAAATTCCCAGCTACACCAGTAGCAGGAACTGATGCATCCCATGTCTATTAGGAGCCTGCAGAGTGCTGGGGTGCCGCCATTCCAAAGCTCCTGGTACAAAAGGCCACATGATAAAAGTATGAAGATTTACTTAAGAATTTTGCTCCCATGTTCCCAAAATGAGCCATTTTGTCCTGAAAAAAAAAAAATAATAAAAAGCATCTCTTTCACAGGCTCTCAAGAGACAGAGTTTCCAAGGGATGCTTTCCAGAGAGGGGCTGATGCCTTCACAGGGTGCCAATTCTGTCTTGAAAGCTGGATGTCAGCAGGTCCTGGGCACAAGGGCAAAAGACTGAACAGCTAAAGGAATAAATGACTTGCTTTTCAATCCCACACTGTACCAGCCTCCCATTGTTTTATGGCTCAGATGTCATTTTCTTTAATAGGGATGAGCCAGTGGCTGATGGAGGACACGAATGTCCCACTTGTTGGATGTTGTAGCATTGCCAGGAGACAGAAATGTAGATGCAAATACATTTGCTGTGATTTGACTCAATAAAACTTGCTGGTACAGTGCAGTACACTGCAGAAATTGGTTCCTCCTACGCTTACTTGCTAAGACATGAGTTCAGGCCCTCTGGGATCTGCAATTCCCTGGCTGCTATCGATGACATCACTGACATCTAAGGAGCTGCAGGAATGCTGAGAATGCAGCTCCAGGCTCCTGGGGATGCTGAGCTCATCGGCTGCTGCAGGAGGCACCAAGGACGGGGTGCCTGGGTCCTGCCTCACTTCCAGCCTCCCACTTCCAATGGGCACGTGCTCCTCTGGAGGCCACAGGACACGTGGACACACGTGGATGCACCAGTTTGAAGAGCAAAGGTGGAATTGTTTGAAAATTTCTTTCACTGGTGTCTTCACATGCTGGGCAGAAACAGGAATTTCAACACTGGCACATGGGGTCAACCCCAAACTGATGTAACCCTGTGACCTGGGCAGACACTGATGCCCAGGAAGCTCCAGCTGCACAGGAGGAAGAACTTCTTCCCTGTGCAGTGCCCCAGCTCTGAACAGGCTGCCCAGGGAGGGGCTGGAGTCTCCTCCCTGGGGATATTCCAGACCCCTCTGGACACAATCCTGTGCCCTGTGCTCTGGGCTGGCCCTGCCTGAGCAGGGAGGCGGGACCAGTGACCCGCTGGGGGCCCTTCCAGCCTGACCCATTTGGGATTCTGGGATTCTTGTGACCCTCACAAGCCAGCAGAGTGGTCTTCCACTTGACCTTCCATCTGGATACCTTCCCAGCATTGCTGGAGTTCC
Organism: Pachyramphus minor; assembly: GCA_013397135.1. Classification (NCBI taxonomy): domain Eukaryota; kingdom Metazoa; phylum Chordata; class Aves; order Passeriformes; family Tyrannidae; genus Pachyramphus; species Pachyramphus minor. The sequence continues at coordinate 556,317 of VYXB01009791.1, read as the reverse complement.
TGATCTGGAGGATGTACCCAGAGCAGGGAGATGATCAGCCTGAAGGATTTCAGAGACACACCGTGTTCCCTTTTTGCACATTTATACTTCTTCCAGGACATTCCCTGCAAGTGACCTCCACAAAGGATTTAAAACAAATCAATAACTATTTTTTTTTGACTGAAGATAATTTTATGGGAGACTTCCAAGAGTGAACTGTATTATCTCAAATGCCCCTTTAATCATTACTTGCTGCATCCTGGGGAGTCCAAGCACTGAAGATCACAGAATCCCAGAGTGTTCTGGGTTGGAAGGGACCTTAAAACTCATCTTGTTCCAACCCCTTGCCATGGGCAGGGACACCCTCCACAGGACCAGGTTGCTCCAAGGTATCACAAATGTTCCAAGAGCTGGGCTGGCATGCTGGGAGGAGCTTGAAGCAGGTAAGCATAAAACTCTTCCCCTGGTTTCAGCCTGTTGGGAGCCTCTGAAGACCCCAACACTCATCACCAAGGCATGTCTCCACATGGAAGTTCTTAGGGACAAGGATGACACAGCTCTTGGCCCAGGACTAAAGAGGCTGAGGCCAAAAAGGTGGAGAAATTTCCATTTTCAGGTACCTCCGCTGCCTGTCCAGAGCAGCACAGAGCTGTGAACACACAGGATCATGGACAAACAGGGCAGGAAGTGAAATACCTTCCCTGCTCAACAGAATGTGATGCAGGAAAAGATGTTCTACCCACTGTCTTGATTCCAGGCCACCAATAACTGGACCAAACTTTCCTTTGAAATGGTACAGACTGATCGAGCTCTACCAGCTTTTTCACTCCAAGGAACAGGAAGGGAGCTGCTCACAGCCCATTTGAAGCAGTAAAAGGAGGTGAGGTGAGACATCACCTCCACTGGAGGATCCAACTCTCCTTGTCTCCTTGAGAGGGGACATACATCCAAGAGAAGGATGAGTGCTGGGATAATGAGGACATTTGGAGCAACAGTAGTTAAGATTAAAAGAGAAGGAAAGGAGAAAGTCCTCCCTGCAGGAGTCAAGTCTCCCTCTCTCATGCCTGGTTACTGCAGATGAGGAGACATGATGGACAGAGCCACAGCCCAGCACCTGCCAATTCTGATCCTGTTCTGCTTTTTTTAACAATGACACTGAGCCCTGCCAGAGAAGGATCACTGGAAAAGAGAGTCCAGCACTGCCTAGAGCTTCTGATGTGGCTGCTCAGTGATCAAACCACACCACATTGTGTAAAATCAGGCATGAACACCTCAAGTTGACTCATGCAGGCCCTGGTTTAGGCTCCACTGCCTTTTCTCCTGGTCCTGAAGGGAGGAGGTGATTGTTGCAATCACAGGTTCTCCCCCTGTATCTCCTGTGCTCCTGTTCACTGAGGCAGGATGGCTGATGGAGGGTTTATTTATTACCCAGCCATTCTAGAAGCACAGGGAACAGCTTTTTGATGTTGTACCTCCTCCCTCTGTGCTCCACGCTTCTGCTCTGCTGGCCTGGGAAAAGGCAGATGCCCATCTTCCAAGGAAGGAAAGAGCTTGTTCTCCCACTTTCCATCTCCAGAGCCATGCCTGGTCCACACAGTGGGGGTTTGCAGGTCTCTTTTGCAGAAAGCAACTCTTGGTGAGCTGTGCCTCGCTGGCATCGATGTTACCACGGGCAACCTGCTCAAGTGTCTGCTCATGACTGTCTGCAAACCCTGCATGGTCCAATCCCTCATTGCAGCTCAGGTGATTTCTCCCCTGGTCAAATCCAGTTGATTCTCCCACCAATATTCCCTAAAGTTACACTGAACAATGTGCATTTACACTGCCCAGTGCCCCAAACTTTTGGTTCCCTTATGCAAGCACCATCCCTGTGACTGGGGAAAGACAAAAAGCCATTGTGGCCAAAACCTCAGAGCCTGCAGAGCACGGCCTCGATGGTTTCTGTGGTATTCAGAATCAGTGCAGCCCTTGGGAGCACAGGGATAAATCATTAACAAGTCATTATTGTTCACAGGTATTTTTGGCAGGAAACCACTGAGGTCAACTTGGACAAACTTGGTGTGTTCAGCTGGAGGAGACTGAGGGGAGAGCTCAGTGCAGTTCCAACTCCCTGGGCAGGGCCAGAGGAGGGGCAGGACTGAGCTCTGCTCTGGGGGGACCAGGGACAGCACCCAGGGAAGGGCTGGAGCTGTGTCAGGGCAGGGGCAGGTTGGATCTCAGGGAAAGGTTCTTCCCCCAGAGGGTGGTTGGCACTGCCCAGGCTCCCCAGGGCAGTGGGCACAGCCCCAAGGCTGCCAGAGCTCCAGGAGGGTTTGGCTGATCCTCTGGGGCACAGGGGGTGACTCTTGGGGCTGGGCCTGTGCAGGGCTGAGGGTTGGACTCCATGATCCTGGTGGGTCCCTTCCAACTCAGCATATTGTGGGCTTCTGTGAAACTGCTGTGGGGTAGTGAGGGTGGCATTTTCCTGGAGGAGCATTCAAATCTTCCTCTAACTAAACAAATAGGCTGGCAGTGACCTTCCTTGCTGAATGCAATGGAGATGAAGAGTGGCACAGCCCCTCCTTCCCACTAAGCCTGGCCTGAGCTCTCCCCTCCTCCCTGATCCAGTGCCATGTCCATGGAGCTGCTCTCCGGCACAGCCGAGAGGACAGCGCTGTTCATCACAGCTCCCGTCGCAGCATGGGCAGCCTGACAGCTCCAAACACTCCTCCTCACTCTCCAACCCCAGGATCTCGCAGCTGCCACCAATACTCCCACTACCAGGAGCTGGGGAATTCCTAAACACTGCAGCTTCTCCCAGAGATCTGCCCAGGGATGGCTGTTTCTCATTCTTTCGAAACCAGAGAGATGCCGCTTCTCTACAACTGTATCAATCATTCCTTCCTCCCCAGCAAGGCTCAGTGGGCAGTACAATGCTCCTGCTCCTGCTGTCTGCAGGGAGGGGGGATGAATCCATGTGCTATTTGCTCCCCTGGCCATCCACACTGGCAGCAAGCACTGAGAGCCCTCTAAACCAGAGAGATGCCGGAGGCTGATCCATCCTCACGGCTCCCGGTGCTGTCAGACACTCCAGCTCCATGGAACACTATTTACTCTTGTTGTCATTCAGCTTCCTGCTCAGTGGCCAGCTGGCCACTGCCCCCACTGCTATTTAGCTCTTGTAAACCAAATGCCAAAGGACACTTCCAGAGCCCCAGGATGTGGCAATCCCTCCCAATATGTGGATGTGGTTGTTTTAAAGTTAAGTAACTAAACAATTTGGATATGAACAGCTTAAAGGCTGTGGTGGGTTGGTCAGTGTGTGCTTCTGGCTGGGAGACACAACATAAGCCCAAAAACCTTCCAGAAGATGCCATGGCTTCAGCCCAGATGCTCAGGAAAGGCTTGGTGGGGATTTTTTTCTTACTAAGAAAAAGTACTTTCAACTTTGACATTTAAAAACCGCCTTTCGTAACCACAAAAAAATTCCTTTCCAAACTCACCAGCTTCTGGACACGTTCATGGAAGCCAAGAAAACCAGTCAGGTAACGGAGTCCAGCTCCTGAGCCAACCCACACTTCTATCTTTCCCTAAAAAATATTGAATGCACCATTGCAGACTCAGGCAGGGACACTCAGACTGCAAAGGGACACAACAACTGCTTTCCCAAAGCCTCAAGCACGGTCAGATGACTCTAAACAGTTCTCCAGCCCAGCCTGAGGTTGCCAATCCCCCATGTGTCCTGAGAGTGGGGGCTGTGCCTCCACCTGGAGGCCCTTCCTCTGATGATGTTCCTCAGCAACCTGAAGCTGCAGCTCTCTGAGCTCCAGCTCTTCCTGAGCTTTGAGAAAGTTTTGGTGTAAGAGGCTGAAAACATACACGTCATCACAGCCTGGAAGGACAGAGAAGTTCCTGGCTTCGTGGTAGGACTACAAGACCTGGGCTTCCAATAAGATCATAATCTGCACAGAAATAGTGGAAATAAGGATTTGGAAATGTTTGATATTCCCATCACTCCAGAGGAGACTGCAGGTGACCTTCTGTGATAAAAACAGCAAGTTCTCAATCTCCCACCATAAACCATTTGTAAATGATGGCAGATGGGCAACTGCTCCAGGAGATGCTGGTGGCAGCTGTGTTTTGGAGCCTGCCCACTGACCACATGCATTCCACACTCCTGAGGACAGGAACAACATCTGTCCTTCCCAGCTGCAAGGCCAGCTGTGTGCCAGGGGCCCTCTCCAGGACCCCCACTGACAGGGACAAACAGAAATGTGTTGTTACCCACACCTGTGTGCTGCAGTTCTGCAAAGTCTGTGCTGCAAACCCCACAGTCTGTGTCTTCTTCAGGAAGAAAACTTCCTTCCTTCCCCAGGTTGTCCCACAGCTCTTGAACTTGGTGNCCCACAGTCTGTGTCTTCTTCAGGGAGAAAACTTACTTCCTTCCCACAGCTCTTGAACTTGGTACTGATGAGACTTCCCCGGGCTCCCACAATATCCCACTCCTCCACCTCTGCAAAGAAGACTCACCACAGGGGTACCACCAAGTAGGATTTAATTGGACTGGTTTTTCCCTGGAATGACCAACAGTGTGAAAACAAAATCCTCCTGAGTTTGACAGTACTGGCTCTGAGGTACAGCCCAAGCTGCAGCCAACATTTCAAGGATCTTCTTCTGATGGAGCACCCAAGAGGGGCTTTAAATCCAGTCACAGAAGCTGCAGAAGTAACAGGACTCTGCTACAGGCATGTACTGGGGATCCCCCAACCCTTTCTTTCCAGGGTTTATTCCTGTGCTGGCATTTTGTCTGACCTAGAGCTGCACCAAGGGATTCACTGGCTCTGGAGTGCCCCCAAAATTCATCTGCCCCATCCCAGCAGGTCTGCTCCACTGGCTGCTGTCCCCTGTTCCCACAACCTCCAGGCTCCATTTTCCTGGTCCTTCAAAACCCCTTTCATACCCCAGGACTGGATGAACATCGAGTTGATTATAAAACAATTTCTTTTGTTGATAGAAAATTCTTTGCAGGGCGTGAACAGCAGGAGAAAGAAAGGGCTCCTCTGAAGTTGGAGCTGGCTGGAAACCCCCGGAGGGCAAGAATCCGATCCCTGTCTTTGAGGAGCACAGGCCTGTCTGTACAGGCTGCAGGCCCAAGAGAGCTCTGTGTGTGCAACTCCAACAACACACAGCAGCCCCTGCCCTGCCAGCACAACGGGAGGCTCAGGACCAGCCTCCAGCTCCTGCACCATGCGCCTAAAATGGCTTCACTCCTCCCGTTTGCTGAGTTTGAGGGACCCCCAAGGATCATGGAGTCCAGCACAGGCCCAGCCCCAAGAGTCACCCCCTGTGCCCCAGAGGAGCAGCCAAACCCTCCTGGAGCTCTGGCAGCCTTGGGGCTGTGCCCACTGCCCTGGGGAGCCTGGGCAGTGCCAACCACCCTCTGGGGGAAGAACCTTTCCCTGAGATCCACCCTGACCCTGCCCTGACACAGCTCCAGCCCTTCCCTGGGTGCTGTCCCTGGTCCCCCCAGAGCAGAGCTCAGTCCTGCCCCTGCTCTGCCCCTGCCCAGGGAGTTGGAACTGCACTGAGCTCTCCCCTCAGTCTCCTCTGCTCCAGCTGAACACACCAAGTGCCCTCAGTGTTCTCACACAGCTTCAAATCCAGGCCCTTCCCCATCCTCATTCCCTCCTTTGGACACTCTCCAATGGCTCAATCTCTCCCTTCCATTGTGTCCCCCCAAAGTGCCCCAATGTTGAGGTGAGGCCTCCCCAGGGCAGAGCAGAGTGGGACAATCCCCTCCCTGATGCCCCAGGACAGGGATGTCCCTCCTGGCTGCCAGGGCACTGCTGACTCAGGGTCACTGGCCCCACCAGGACCCCCAGGGCCCTTTTCCAGCTCTGCTTTCCAGCCCCTCATTCCCATTCTGTCCATCCATCTGGGATTGCCCCACCCCTGGACAGACCTTGTCCTCCTCACCCCACTGATCTCCTTCCACAGAGCCAAACTTCCTGCTCATCACCTCCCAACCCACCTGCCCCACAGGGCCTCCTCTGCCTCCCTCCCTGTCCCACTGTGTCCTTCCCCAGCCCCATCATCCTCTCAAAACCACATCCTTCCCTCCCACTGCTCAAAACCTCCCTGTGCATCCTCCAGAGCTGCTCAGGAGGGAGAAATCCTCCATCCACTGACCACAAACCTGGGCAGGGACATCCACCCACCTATTATTTGATATTTTCTGAATCCTCTGCTGTGTGCATCAAGCCCTGGCTGCAGCCAGTCTGCAGATGCCACGGCAACGCTCATAAAAAGAAATCCCAGGGATCATAAAGCACCACTTTTGCAAACTGGGCAGGACATGTTCCTCAGGAGCAAGTAATTTGCAGTCAGTGCTGAGCTTGAGCAGCCAAGTGCACAGGTTTTGTGTTTTCCAGCCCTCTGAAGAAGCATCGTTCCTTGGGCAGCCAGCCCTGCTCTGGATCAGCCCCACCTTCTTCCCAAAGTCCTTCAAAGTCCTTTGCACTTCAGTAAAATAATAAATACAGACCAAAAAACCCCAACCAAGAATGCAGAAATCTCTAAGACAGGGTTTGAAATCCCCCTGACAATCTCTGTATCCTGGGATGTAACACCACTGGCCCGCCAGCATCTCCTGATGTAGCTGTGCCATCCCAAGCAGCCCAACTAGGAGCAGATCCATTCCAATCACATTTGTGTCCCACATCCAGGAAAACCCATGGGTGTGCTGGTTACCCTTAAATATGTTTCCTTTCTCCCTCTACTCCCACCACTCAGCTCTGCTATTGGGTTTCACAGTCTTTCATGCAGTGGTAGTATTAATAATATTTATATAAAATATACAAGCTCAGAGTTGCATCCCAGCTGTCCTGCTGCTCCCAACATTCAGTGCCAGCAAGGAGAAAGCAAAGCCCACAGACCAAGGGCAGGGAGAAGGAGGTGACACTCCCATTTCTGGACCTCAGCATTGCCACGGACTGTGCTGAATGTTTGCAATTCCCTTTCCCCCATGGAATCCCAAATGGGTCAGGCTGGAAGGGCCCCCAGTGGGTCACTGGTCCCACCTCCCTGCTCAGGCAGGGCCAGCCCAGAGCACAGGGCACAGGATTGTGTCCAGAGGGGTCTGGAATATCCCCAGGGAGGAGACTCCAGCCCCTCCCTGGGCAGCCTGTTCAGAGCTGGGGCACTGCACAGGGAAGAAGTTCTTCCCCCTGTGCAGCTGGAGCTTCCTGGGCATCGGTTCCTGCCCGTTGCTCTGGTGCCATTGCTGGGCCCCCCCGAGCAGAGCTGCTCCATCCTCTGCCCCCTCCCTGCAGATACTTGAGGAGTCTCCAGTGTATCCCAGAATAGAAAGCTACTACCAAAACAGAAGAAACATCTTGGGAAGCTTCCCTGGAGCAGTCTGAAGCTGCTACCTGGGGTCTCAGTCCTTAAAATCAGAGATCAAGACTCCAGAAAATGCTCGAGAAGGGGCTCAGGTGGATCCCAGAACATACATTTTCCTTCAAATAAGAAAGGTCCCCTCAAGTATGTGCCTTTGAGGAGTCTGGGGTTGCTACTTGGGATCTCAGCTCTCTAGAGGAGATGTGAAAAGACTCCAGGAGATGCCTGGGAGGAGTCTCAGGTACCTCCTGGAAGACGCAGTTTCCATGAAAAGAGAAAAATCATTTCAGGTAACTTCCCTGGAGGAGCCTGGGACTGCGACCCAGATATCCAATGCCTAAATCAGAGATGAAAAGACTCTGGGAGATGGTACCTGAGATACCACCTGCCTAGAGGAGATGTGAAAAGACTCCAGGAGAAGCCTGGGAGGAGTCTCAGGTACATCCTGGAAGATGCAGTTTCCATGAAAAGAGAAAAATCATCTTGGAGAGCTTCCCTGGAGCAGCCTGGGGCTGCTACCCAGGATTTCAGCTCCTGAAATCAAGAGGTGAGGACTCCAGGAATGCTTCCTTTTGTCATCCTTGAAGTACAGTGGTAATGTGGTCTCCAACAAGGTTGGGCAAGAGTTCCCACAGCTGCTTCCTGGTTATTTCTGGTGGCAGCTCCTGGGTTTGGGGTCTGCTCATCCCAGTGCCCAGCCAGCTCTGGGGGAGATTTTCCCCTTCCCAGCCTTTTCTGCCATTCCCATTCTTTGGTCCCAGCTCCCCAATCTTCGGGGGAAAGATGCCCTGTAACTAGTGCAGCTTCCAGATCCCAGTGGTCCTGCTCCAAAACCAAGGTGGGGAGGAGACTGGGATGGTCATTCCCCCCTCCCCATCACACCGTGGCTGTTTCTCTCCCTCCTGGCTTCACTATAAAGGTCACTGGGTACATCCTCTGCCACCTCACACCCCACTGTGCTGGCAGGACATGAGGGGGCTGCCAGGGAATGCTCCAGGGAGCTCAGTTAAGCCCGATCAGGAATGTTACAGGAGCTGAGAAGAAAGCAAAGGGTGTGGAAAAACAGGGAGGAGAAAGATTGTTTTGGAGGAGAATAGGTCCAGAGCTCTGGGCAGTTTCATTAGAGGAATATTAAGTAAATGAGTCAGAGCTTGTGGTGCCTGAGGCTCGGGAAAGCTGTGCTGGTGTGGAGGGCTGGCAGGGGAGCGGGAGGTTCGTGGCAGGCTGTGTGCACACGGAATTCAACCCCAACACAACAAGAGGAAACATGTTGCTGCCTAACACTGTTATTAACATCTGCACAGATTAAGCTCTGCAGACGTTCCAGCAGGGCCTCCGTCTGCCCCCGGTTCAAGCTCTGGGCCAGTGACTCCAGGGAGCCTTTCCCAATCCACTGCTCTTCCCAAAGGCAACAGGAGCACCCGGAGTGACCGCCTGGAGCAGCGCCCATCGCACCACGTGCTCCTTCAGATCCCCAGAGTCATTCTGTATGTCAGGTTTTATGCAGCCATAGCTGGAATCTGGGTATCAAATTTGTCTCTGAATTCCTGCACCTAAAAACCTGGATATTGCACTGATATCCAGCATAAAGAATGCTCTGTGTGCCAATAATCCCTGGAAGTGTTCAGGGCCAGGTGGGATAGGGTTTGGAGTAACCTGGTCTAGTGGAACGTGGCCCTGCCCATGGCCCTTAAAGATGGTCTTTAAGATCTCTCCATCCCAAACCATTCCATGATCCTCTGAATAAATATCTATCATATATGTGTACATATCTATGTAGGTACATATACATATGTGTATACAGATATACATCTGTGTATATATCAAAATATAAATACTTATATTACCACCACAAAATCCAAACCTGAAGTTAAGATGGGTAAACCAAAATCCCTGCTTTCAAATTACCATATTCATTTCATAAGCACCTGGTAAGGAAGTTAATCCAGAGGATGTTGTAACACCAGAGATACAGGAATAATGCAGTGGACTGGACTAATATAAATTTAATTGCATGAAAGAGTTCCAAAGACCTATGGGTTGAAATTCCATGCAGGTATGGAAAAAGCTATTAAAGCTACCAGCCAACCACTGATCCATGGTGATGCCAGAGACCAGGAAAGGCAAAGGGAGGTGAGGAAGGTTATAGAAGTAGAAAAGCACAGTATTAATCACAGAATCCCAGAATCACTGAGGTTGGAAAAGACCTCCAAGGTCATCAAGTCCAACCTGTGCCCAATGCCCAGTGTCCCCCAGCCCAGAGCACTGAGTGCCACCTCCAGTGCTTCTGTGGACACATCCAGGGGTGGGGACTCCAAACCTCCCTGGGCAGCCCACAATTAATGGGTGACTTCAGTCATGGCCATACAGGCAAATGTTGTACTGAGGTCTGACCAAAACACAGACTTTGGTAACTTTACTGACTTCTTTAAGGAACAATTTGGAGAAACCTCCAAGGTAGATGCAATCCTGGGGGTTGGATGAAGACAGATTATTTCTCTAATAGTGCCCATTACATATTCAAATTCCCCTATTTCTAGGCAAGGAATAAATAAATAAATAAATAAAACCATACTCTCCAAACCATTAAAATGTAAGAATAAGGGAAGAATATTATAAAACCATAAAATATTCTTGGGGGATCCAAAAATTGTTGAGAGATCTGCCTGAGGCTCGGAGCAAAGCTACACCACGGAGCCCAGGACTTGAGCTGGACCCCAAAGCCCAGCAGTGAACAATAAAGGAAAGGAGAATACCCCAAGGAAAAGGCAACCCTTGAAAAGTGGAGCTCGAATCCAAAGGCAGAGAGCAGCAAGGGCTGCAATTCTGACAAGTTAAGGAGACTGGTCAAAAGAGAAAAACATGCCAGAGGCTTCCATACAAACAATAAAGCCTTTTTCAACACATCAGAAGCAGGGAGCCTGTTAGTAAGTCTCTGTGGCCAGCAAATAACTCAGCAAATGAAAGATGCACTCAAAAAATATTTGCAAAAAAAAAGCTCAATGAATTGTTTGCCTCCTGGGCCACTCCGGAGGGAGGCAGGAAGTTCCCATGCAGAGCATTTCAGCACAGCCATGAATTACTTGGGAAAAGGGGAAATTTATGAGGTGACAAAATTTGCAGATGAAACAATATTTTTTTGGAATTAGCCAAATCTCCAAATGCAAATTATCCAATCTCAGACTGATCGGGAAGACTTGCAAGAAGGACCTCAGGCTACTCAGTGGATGGTTTACTGGGGATGCCAACAGCTCCCTCCTCCTCCCACGCTCCTGGCCACGCATTCCCAATGCTTGCCCCATCCTTGACTTCTCCATGAGCTCATTTAGCTTATGAAAACATCAGAAAAATGATCACAGCAAATAAAATCGAGCATTTTCTGCAGTTCCAATGAGTTGGACAGGTTTGGGAAAGGGTCTCACAAGGCGCAGGGCCACAGCAAGTGAGGGATGGGTCATGACATGCAAAGCAGGGGTGGGGGAAAGCAGGAATTAGGGAAAATAGAGGAGAGCAAGTCTTCTTCAGCAAGGAGCCATCAGCTGGGATCAGCCACACGTGTAACTGCTGCTTAAATGGCTCTGTGACACGAGAGAGGTGAAATTCAGTGTGAGGGAGCATAAAGGGATGTGCCTGGGAAACAATCATTGCAGCTCTAAAGACAAGATTAGAGACAGGGAAGTTTCTGGAGCCTTTTCTGAAAACATCACACTATTGGTGTGCACTGTATATATATAGATATAGATAGATAGATAGATAGATAGATAGATAGATAGATAGATAGATAGATATATTCTTGCCCTACCCAAAAAGCAGATGAAATTAGGAATATATGGGAAAAAAGGACTGGGAAATGCTGACCATGGCACACTTACAGCCCAGCAGTCCATATGGCAATGATCACATTATCTCAACATGTTAAAATATGGAAAAGGGCAGTGGGAGCAGAAGTGGACAGGTAGCAAAAAGGTGGGATATGGTTTGTGGGTAAGAAGAGCCAAGGAGGCCCCACCCAGAAGAGCAGAGTGTCTTGTAAAGTTGTGAACATTGAAAATAATGAAAATATTGAACATTTATTCACTATTCTTCATCATGCAAGGAGGAAGGGGCACCCCAACCCTCTGCCAAGGAAAAGGTTTAAAGCAAAAAGAATTCTTCTCCCAGGCCCAGAGTGACATTCCCTGATGACAGATGATGTGGGGATATAAAAGATCCAGATAACCATGGGGGCAAGATCCATCTCAGGGAACAATCCAAGTCTGTGATTCCCGGCCTGGGTGGACCCAAAGCCCATCCCTTGCTGGGATTTGGGAAGATGGACCCATCCTGATCTTTCTCTCTTCCTGGGCTTTTCTCCTGACTTCAAGCACGTGGCCATGTGTAGTTCACGTCCTTGCTGAGCTGTGGCTTCATATCCCTTTAGAGACAACCCCCCCAAAAAAAACACTGGGCCCTTACATGGTTCATCTGCCCTGTCCTAGACACCTACACTGTATTGGAGCAGATGATCCAAGAAATCCCACTTCTTTCCACTGATTTTCCATAGAAGAGGTAAAACTCTTCTGCACAGAAGAGAACCTTTTGGAAAGGTCAAGACTCACAGTAAGGCCTGGATTCCCTGAACAAAGAAGCATCATGGAAGATTTAATTTTTCTCTTCTAGGTGAATTTTTTTTACTTCCAGATAAAGGCAACTTTGACTTCATGTTCTCCCATAAATGTAAGAAAACTATTCTTTTAAAACCAGCAAAGCAAGTCACTCATCAGCAAAGGAATACTGATCCTATGGAGGTGATAAAAACACAATTTATGGAGGCAGGTGCTGCTCAGTGCTGATGGGAGAGGGTCAATGCCACCCAATATCAGAGAATGGTTTGGTTTGGAAGGGACCCGAAGGACCATATCAGAGACACCCCTGCCATGGGCAGGGACACCTTCCACCAGCCCAGGTTGCTCCAACCTGGCCTTGGACACTTCCAGGGATGGAGCAGCCACAGCTTCTCTGGGCAACCTGTGCCAGGGCCTCCCCACCCTCACAGGGAAGAATTTCTCCCTAATATCCCATCTCTCCCTGCCCTCTGGCAGTTTGAAGCCATTCCCCCTTGTCCTGTCACTCCAGGCCTTGTAAATATTCTCTCTCCCCGTTCCTTGTAGATCCTTCAGCTCCTGCAAGGCCACAATTAGGTCATCCCGAAGTTTCTCTTCTCCAGGCTGAACAATCCCAATTGGTTATTACTGGTTTATTATTGCTAAAAAAACCACCAAAAACTAAAGAAGAAAGGCAGAACATACACAGAATGAAACTCTTGACTCAGGCTTTCATACTTCCTTTAAACCTGGCTCCAGGCTTTGATGTCAAGTAATTAAACCAAGCAGGCAGTTTAGCAAGGCCGGGTTTATCGTGGGTATCTCTGTGGGAGGCTCCAGAAGGGAGGCAGTGCAGTCACTCTCCTGCTGCCCTCACACTGCTTTAGCCCATCCTTGTTCACCTCCCTTTCCAGCACATTGGTGAGGTTCCTGGACACCTCAGAGGAGTGAAGATGAACATAATAATCTGTATTTCTTGGCTCCAGGCAGGATTACACCAATATAAACATTGCACACTGTCCCACTAAGACCGAAACAGCATTACCAGGCAATAAGAAGAAGGAGAAAAAGCATTATCAACTTGACTTTTGGTCAGTTATCCAAATTTACAACCTTGGTTTCTCATTTGATCCTGAACTTCCAGGCAATAACAGGTAAAAGTACATTGCATTCTTATGTCACTGCAAGGCAGCCATCTCCTCACTTCCAGGGGAGACTGCACTGTGGTTATCCAGGGATTTTTTATCAGGCAGGATCATGACACTCAGCTCTGAGGATGCAGAGTGGAGCTGAACACTTGGCCAGCTCACTTCAGGAGAGTGTATCACATCTGGCTTCAAGAGACAGACTTGTTTCCTTGTTTATTTGATGCAGAACTTCAATTACTGCCTTTTTGTCATAAATTCCTTTATGGTTTGAATCTTACACCCTCACACCCAGTTCTTCTTCTATATTGCTCTGCAGCACTTCAGAACAGTGGCAAACACTGGGTTGACAACACCTGGATTGAATTTTCAGGGGCTAAATGATTTCAGTGAAAGAACTTTGAAAACCTGAAAGAAACTCAATTCCCACCTCAGTGGCTGATGATGTCAAACTTCCAGGCATCTGGTAAGCAGCTTTGTTTACACAGGTTGTGTCTTTGGGGAGTGAGTTGAGAGAAATTAGTGCTTTTTTAAAACTTGTTTTCCCCATTTGATGCTCTGGGGAGCTTTTAATGAATTACCTGAGATGACAATACGATTAAGTGAGGGCTCTATGCAGTGAGGTGTGTGGGCTGTACACTGAGATCTTGATACCTGACCAGAAGGGCCCAGGAAATCGGTCACTAGAGAAGGCAATTACTGAAATGAAGGGAAAATACGGAGAGATTGTTATCTTGTTAAAACATGGTGGAAAACAAAGCAAAACAAACCAGTGAAACTAAGAGAAACCCCAAAGAGATCAGCTTACAGGTGCAGCCTGAGTGGGAATGGCAGATTTATTTCCCCTGCAAGCATATCTCAATGACAGTTCAATCCCTGAAGTTACTCTTAAGTCTGGCAAAACACACCTGAATATCCAAATTTCAAGATAAAAGAGAAATTACCTTGAAACTCGGGAGTTCTCCCGCTCCACCAGCGCTCACTGGGTGAACACATCACTCAGCTGGGCTTTGAGTAAGAAAAGAGTAACTCCTACAAAAACATTTCATAAACAGGGGATTTCAGTTTGTTCTTTACCCAAAGATGTTTCATTTCTCAACCAGAGAGAGAAAAGGGAGTTTGGGAGAGGTCTCCTTAGTGAATAATTCAGGTAGATGTAACAGCCAGGCTTCAGACATTTATATAGACAAGATTCTATGCACTAAAATATCCACAGCTGAAGAATAAATCAGAAAGGCTCTTGAGATGCTCATAGGTTATTCTGTTCTCCTCACCCGGCTCTAATCAATTAAGTTGAATCACCTATTTAATTGGGAAAGTCAATCAAATGGAGATACTTGGATTGCTTCTTTCTGGCAGTGCTGCTGTAGATAACAAACACCAAGTCCTGCACCATCATAAACAAGACCTGCGACCAGCTCTGACCATCCACATGGGAAATGGACATTTTAATGTGACCAGATACACTCACAGACACCAACACAACCCAAGAACAAAGAGCTCAGAAAATACTCAAATGATGAGGGACTTGTACCCTCGAAATCACCGACTGAGAAAACAACCAAAGGTCAATGAAAGGACAATATCATGATGAAATAACAAATTAACATACCCTGCCAGACTGATATCATGGACAAAAGGTCAGATGTGATCCTCTGAGTACAACCCAGGCTGAGGAGATCGAAGATCACTGGAACTGCCAGAGTGGATTAAAGGAAATCCTTAACATACACCCAAACCATGGACTGGTTTGCCAAGAGGCAGCCAAATCGTCACTGACCTCTCCAGGCAATGTGATCCCTCCACCAGGACACAGAAAAGGTACAGTTCGATATAAAATCAACCTTCAAGTCTGTGCTAACATGGACACATAAAAAAAAAATCCAAAACCGTGTTAAAATTCAGCAACTTTCACCTGAGTTCCACAGGACTTTTCAACACAAACTTTAGGGAAGGCCAGGAATACTCACAAAACACCCACAGTTCTCCAGCCCACCTACTTAAATCCGTGTTCACACAGATGCTTAGCCAAAGTTTATAAGGTATTAAAAGTCTCTCAAGGTTCTTAGCATGGTCAACAGAATTAAATAAACATCAGGAAGTTTGCCTTCATGGAAACATCAGCTTCTCAATACCCACATTCATCTTGTTTATTCAAAGCACCACATCCACCCAAAAATACCACCTTTTTTTCCCTCACTTCATAAGTCATGGCACAAGGTCAGATTACTGCAGTGGAAGAGGGAAAACCACCATTAGGCAGCATTCTCTGGGATGCACGTTATCCATATGACTGTACTCGGAATGGGAAGCAGGGACAGACTCCTCATTGTGGGCCCACAACTCATCCCAAGCACCAGACTCCAGTGGAAGCAAGACATTAGTTCATGTGCATTTGTGCCCTACATGTCCACGCAGCCCAGCTGCTAGAACTTATCTCCTCTTCTCCAAATGACAATGCACATCCATACTCAGGAGGTGAGGAACTCCAAGCAGAAATTCCTTCTCCATCTCTCCCAACAAGAAGTGGGGAGGGGTGTCTCCAGCATTTCAGACTTGTCTGCAAACCCCAAGCTGCCTAATTTGGCATCATTCCTGGAAGCATCAGCAACGGTATAGAGGGTAATGGGACTCCATGTGCCATGCAGATACCAAGAATGGAGAATCCTCTGGAGAGGCTACTGAACAACCTGACCTTTGGTGGAACTACCCCATGGCCCGAGGCACAACACACAGGCACTATCACAACATCTGATCCAACATGTTGTGCAATTACCAGCATCCCTGTAGCTCTTTATCTCCCAGTTCATGAGACAAATGAACAGAGGCCACCTGACAGGTCGGGTTCTGTCTAGATGAGGAGGAGATGTTCTGCTTGACATCAGTGTCTGAGGAGACAAACCACTCTGTCCTGCAGGTCTGGGGTTCACTGAGGGAAAAAGAAGAGCTATTTTCTGGCTCCAGTGAAACTTAGATACAACCTCGGGAAAGTGTATAAGAAACCTGACCTGGGAAGGGGGACCAAAGACACTGCATGTTAGAAATGTAGCAATGGCTCCTTTTCACCCTCTGGCAGAACTTCGTGCTACCAGGAAAATCACATCCAGGGCCATGGTCACAATAACACACAAGCTCCCACAGGCTCACGTGACTGGTACGTGTGGGTGGAGAGATCCTGCTCAAGGATAGAAGTCAACACCCTTTTACCAAAGCTCCCTACAGAATTTTAGGACTACGGGATCAAAGAAAATGGGAAATCCCTCAGATGGCCAAAAAGAGTTGCCCAGGTGTGTGCATTGATGCAATCTGTACATCACTGTTCACGAGGCCCAGGGGAACATCCAGAATCACTGAAACACAGCGAAGAAGGTCCAAGAAGAGAAAGACTTCATTTAATAACAATCACTGTCGAGCACCAAAACCCAGAGGGAAGAGCTCAGAGGAAGGACTGGAGCAAATGACTTGTCTCCTGTGCAAGTCAGGCTGGGAGGGTGGGCAAGCTCCTCTGGTCCCTCTGACTTCAGTGTTTCCTCAGCCTGTCCCAGCCAGACCAAAATCCTGCAGGATCACCATCCTGCCTTATCTTGCAGTTGGCTTTCGGGGAAGAAGGATTAGACGAGTATCAATTAATGCTTCAGGCTGCAAAATCCAGAATGTGTTTACCAGGAATCCAAGGAACAGGATGGCCTGTAGGCAATGGAGCCAGGACTTGTTGGCACCTGAGGAAGTCAATTTTGCAGAGCCCCTTACTTCTGCAAGCTGCCCTTTTGGGCCTTATCCCACATTTCTCACAGCTACAACAGTTTTCTGCCACTGGAACAGTCAGCATTCCCAGTGCTGGGCTCCCACCAGGCTCACTGCATTCCATGAGACAGGAAGGACAAGACCTCAAAATATCCTGTTTGACATTATCTGAACAAGACCTTAAAATGCAAATTATAGAAGTGTTTAGGTTGGAAAAGCCCCCTGAAATCATCAAGCCCAACTGTTCCCCCAGCACTGCCAGGGCCACCACTGACCCTTGTCCCCAAGTGCCACATCCACATGTCTGTTAAACCCCTCCAGGGATGGGGACTCCATCCCTGCCCTGGGCAGCTGTGCCAGTGTCTGATCACTCTTTCTGTGAAGAAACTGCCCCTAATATCCATCCTAGAATGATGTGGTTGGCAAGGGTTTGAAACTACTTGAAACACCTCCCAGGTGCGGGAAAGGTTTTACGTCCCAGAACTAATTAACTGATTTATTTATTCCATATCTCTAAATAAAACTGACCTTTGTAAAAAGCACTGAGTACTTACAGCCACTCAGGGCACATTTAGGGGCTTCATTAAATTACCAGTGTAGAGTAATTCAGCTGAAGCCTGTAGGATTATGGTCGGGGTATTTTCCCCCCTCCAGTCCTTTCTGTTTTCAGATAGATGCTGGTTTATGGTTTGACTCAATGATCCTAAAGATCTTTTCCAGCTTCACTGACCCTCTGATTCTGCATCAACTGGTCTTGGTGACCAAACCCCTGACGTTTACAGGTCACCTTGATTCACTCCCAAGGAGTCAGCAGACCTTTAAAAAACCCATATTCTCTAATCTGTAGAGAGGCTCTTATTTCAAACACAGGAGTATCTGAGTGTTACTGAGACACAGTTCTCACAAAGACAAGCGAATTCCTGAGAGCACGTCCTGATGTCCCACCTGAACCTCCCCTGGTGCAGCTTGAGACCATTTTCTCTTGACCTGTCATTTCTTACCAGGGACAAAATTTGTTACCTGCCCAGAAACGATGAGGGAGGACAGAAGTGGCAGACACAGGTGGAAGGAGGAAGATCCCTCGGTTATATCCTGAGATCTGGTGCACAGGGCAGGGTGCTGCAAGGTGCCCTCCAAGGTTTAGCTAGACAGAACTGGGAATAGTTTACATCCTGCTAGTCTGCACCCTGCCAGAAAGCCTTCCATAAACACAGTTACCTCTTTAGGAGGACTGGAATTCCAAAGGTACACTGGATGTACCAAGTCAGAAATCACAAGAGACACATCCAGTGTTGCCTGCAGAACAATTCCTGCTACTCCTGAAGGCTATTTAGAGTCACCAATATTAGGAGAATCAGACTCAGTTGAACACTTAATCACAGAGAGAGAGATACATCAAGTACAGAAAATCTAATAAAATATATAATATTTAAATATAATAAATATTACTCAGCCATTCTTCTAAAAGTTGGCTGCACAAACCCTGAACTTTGCCAAAACTGGAATATCCAAGGTGGGGCAGCATAATTCAGGAGGATAATGGTTTTCCATTCAGTGCAGAATACTTAAAAAACTAAAATTTAAGAAGGTGTTTGTGTTTTTTTAAACAGAATCCTGAGAAATGGGGAAGTCGTGGTGCACATGCCAGAGAGGATGACAGGCTTTACTCCAAAGGGGTACCACAAACTCATGTGGGATGTGCATCATGGAGAGGCCAAATTGCTTTGCAGCAATTAAAGATGAGGATCAGCAGTGAATGTTTATGACCAAGAGCCTCCACATCCCATCTGTGTTGATGAGGTACAGCCAGACTGGCCCCACCACAGACAGGACCATCTGCCCCTGGTGTCACTGGGGGTGAAGTCCCTGTGTGATTCCTCAGGAATACCAGATTCCCTCCTCCATCCCTTCTGCATTTTAGGCTGTGAGCAGGACATGGCTGGACAAGAGAGGGACAAGGAGGAGTCATTTTAGCCAATCTGAGCAGCAGACTTGAGAAATAAGACCCTACAGCAAGATTAGGGTTGATATTTCATCAGGTGAGTATTGTTGCATCAAAAACCAGACAAAAGCACAAATGATGGAATTACAATGGCTATTATCCCATCAGGAGAGCACAGCTGAGGGGACAAGGCAGGCTGAGGGTGAAAAGGGATAAAAATGGTACATCCAACAAGGATGGAGAGGAGTTGGAACAACCTGGTCTAGTGGAAGGTGTCCCTGCCCATGGCAGGGGGCTGGAATGAGATGGTCTTTGAGGTCACTTCTTGCCCAAACCATTCCAGAATTCTGTGACATGAAGGCCAAACTGCCAAGGGCATCAAACACTGGTTTAACAGCACCAGTTGAAAACTGCATTTTGAAATTTGCAACAACAGAACCCAAGGAATCGTGCAGGGCCTTCTTTATGAACAAACAGCTGAGCTCAAAGTCAGTGAGGGACAGTAAAGGTTGTACTTCTTGCAGTTTTTCCACAGAGACTTGCCCAAGCAGGACAGGGGCGGGCTTGGAAGGGCTGCTGCTGAAGGGGGTGGGGAGGCTGGAAGGTCTTCTGCAGGAGAGGAGGATGCAAGAGCAGCAGTGTGGATTCAGACCAAAGGTCCATCTAGCCCTTGATCTTTGCTTTGACAGTTGCCAACAGTGCATTTCTGAAGGAGAAGTACAGACAGGACAAGCTTGTAGGGCTTCTCCTCAGGACACCCTCCAAGCCTCCAACATTTTATAGCCCCCCTGAGGCAAAACTGGGAGCAGTTTATTCCACAGTCATTGATGGAGCCTTCTCCCATTCATTAGTTCCTGAACCTCTGTAAACTTCCAGCATCCACAGCAGTTCCTGCAGTGAGGGATTGTACATGTTAATGGTGACTGAAGAGCACTTCCCTTTGAATGTGGCTCTTAGGAGCTCCATGTGATGCCCCATCATTTTCATATGGAGAGAGAGACTTAACAGTCAATCCCTATTCATGACTCTGTGGATCTTCTTCACATCACCCCTGGGCTGCGACTTTTCCAGCCAGAAGAGTATCAATCAGTCCAGTTTGTTGTTCCTTGGATTAAACATCTTATGCTTTTTTTATCCTCACATTTTTGTCCAAATCTCTTCCAACAGAGCTGCAACTCTTTTACAGGGAAATGGAACTATGCACTATGTATCCTGGATGTCCACAGGAGTTAAAAGATATTCTCTGGTTTATTCTCTCATTTTTTTCATTCCTAATGCTCTCTTTGTGTTCATGACAACCACCACGTTCCAAGCTGACACTTGCATGGACCAATCTGTTATAACCACAAGATACAGTCGTGGCACAGGACAAACCAGAGCCCATCACCTGAGTGTGAAGAAATGACTCCTTCTCCACGTTCTCCTTAAGTATTTAGTCTCATGAGGTCCTTCTGCAATAGCTGATCTTTGTCTTCATTACTTCTAAGCAGTTGATGTATTGGAAAGCTCTAGAACATTGCCAAGAACTGTTTCCACATGCTCCTCAACACACAGGACAGCACCAGCTCACACACTTGCAGAGCTGCAGCATCAGCTTCTTACACAGGGAAAATCCGCCAGGTATCCCTACCACCTGCTTCTTATCTTCCAATAATTATTTATCCAGGGGCCTCCTTCTTAATCCATGTCTCAGTTTCCCTGAAAGTCTTTGCATTTGGGAAATTCAGCTGGACCTTCCCAACTGGTGCACGTGTTGACTCCACATCCACTCATTACACTCTATGTTATAACTCTTATCAGCTTACTCCACACAGCTCTTACAACACACTGCTCTGGGCTTTTGTGGATGACTTGGGGCCCAGAGAAGAGCTGGAATCACATCAGCCACCATGCAGGGATTTTAACCAAGAGTTCACAGACAAGTTAATAGTTCAGCGATTTCATCCTCCACAACTCCTGGGTGAACACCATCTGATCCCGGCGACTGATAATGGTAATTGTGTCTATCTCCAGCACCATCTCATCTCCAGACATTGCAGCCTGAGACAGATGAAAGCACAAAGAGAATTGCATTCATTTTTCTGCTGGGAGTTTAGCTGCCCTAAGTGCATTTTTCCGACTTGAATTTTTTATAGATCCTACACATTGTCAGGCGAACATTCTGCTGCTGATGTGACTGAAGAGAATCTGGCATTAATTCTCACAACATTTTCAAGTTCTTTCTCTTCTTCTCTTTTCACTGTGTCTTCACATATTTTTAGGTTCTGGGTTTTTTTCTCATTTTACCAAATTTCTTGCTTTTTCAGGATACTTTCTTACTCTTACGTTTAGGTGTCCTGATATCCTTTTATCACTTTTCAAGTGTTTCTTGAGAGCTACATTTGATCTCAATTCCTACTGTACTGTCCTTAAATACTTTGATGCCAAGGATATAACTCTTAGCTGCCCTCTCAGCTTCTTTTTAACAATCTTGTTTGAGTTCATGTCACCCCTGTCTGATTTAAAACACAACTGGGGATGATTTTTGGCTTCTCTCTCGACATCTCTACAGGAAAAAAACTACATGATTGCCACTGTCACAAAGTGGCTTTTCAAAAGTAGGATTTTGAAGGAGGGGTTGGAAAAGGTCAAGGCCAGCATGGTTTCTCCTTCCTGAAGGAAGAAACACAGATTATTTGATGATCTTTTTGAACACAGGGGCTGTGTGTTGTGGGGCCTGTGGGGTTTGTTCACCACTCAAATCAGACATGCTCCTCTCCTGGATGTGTGTGCTTTGTTTACAGAGTTCACAAACAGCAGCTTCTGGTGCTCTTGAGGGACAAAACAGGGATCAGAGGTCCTCTGGAGGAGGCAATGGAAAGACCAGATGACCACAGAGAAGGATGGAGGAGAGCCAAGAGGTTGGAGGCAAATGACACCAGGCAACGGCCTAAAGCATTTTGTGAACTGCTGGGGATCCACAAGAGCATTTACAGAAAAATAATCAGAATCAACATTGTTCTAAGCAAAAAGAAAGACGAAAATCATGAAAGAAAGACACTTGGGACATTAGGTGAGGAGGAAAAAAAATAGCTGAGTGGAACTGTATGACCTGGGGCATCTTATGCATATGGGAACGAGAGCAGGTGAGCTAGAGGGTAACGGGGAGGACAGAGACATTTCTGTGGCCCCAGGGAAAGGTTTGGAGAGAAGTCTCCAGTGGTGGCACTCGGGGACCATGTGCACCCCCAGCGTGGCTGCAGAGGAGCACATTCCATGCCCCTATGCCCTGTGCTCCAACAGGGACTTGATGGAACGAGGTACAACGTGACAAGCAGAAGAGGGGGAACTCCCGTCTCTTCAGGATCTTTGTGAGGTTCCACTTACTTTGTAATGAAAGTGTCTCAGTAAATAAAAAGCCCTTAAGATCATTTTACAAAGAACAGGACTCAGGACTGGAACAGTAACAGATGCACATATAACCATCTCTCTTACTGCTTTAAAAACAGTCAAGGCTGGGTTTGTGAAGCTCCATCTCTACACTGGATGGTGATGTCAATCATTAACCAAACTGACACACAGGAAACTACAGGAATTGCCACAATTCATTCTGTTATTTGACTTGCATATTCTCAGAGGTGTTCCCTACATTTAAACAATCGCAAAGCAACATTTTACTGCAGGATCCTGCTGAAAAGTCAATGAATGAAAGAACCAACGTTCTCCACTCAATACTTAGGCCTCCTCATCTTGGCTCTTCTGCTCTACTATGTGGTGATCATCCCATACCCTTTTCAGGCAGCATCTTCCCTGTGCCTGCTCTGCTATTATTGGGCTTTTTGGCCTTTGTAAGAACTGCTTCACATCTGTAATAGCACTGGAGTACTGTTCATTTTTCACCTCTGGGTCCAACTCAATCCCAGGGTCATTCTCCCCAAGTTTCTGTGGTGGACGTGTCTCTTCCACAGTGCTGCTCCAACAGCCTTGAGCAAATCCACTCTGCCCAACACAGACCCCATGGAACAACTGCTGCTGAGGTGCTTTGGGAGTAGGAAGTCAAAAACTAGTCTTTCCTGTAATTTTGAACTAGAATTCACACACCTTTTATCCAAACAATAGCAATTTTAATCCCCAAACTGCTTTGCTTACACTCAAAAGTAACATGTCATAACCAAACTTCGGCAAAAAAACGCTTTTAATTTGCTTCACAGTGTTTATGGCCAGAGGAATTAATTCAGCTCCCCAGTCAGAACTGCTGTATTTGACAATCCAGTACATCTCTGCCACTGCCCTGATGCTGAGCACAGTAATAAGCATTAGATTAACCCATTTGATCACTGGAGACCAAATTACTGAGATGGAGAACAAAAGAGAGATCAAAGAGCCACTAATGCCCTTAACCAGCCCCTTCAGGGATGGGGAAGTGACGAGGTGAGAACACATCCGTGGATCTGGGCAGATGATTCAGATCTCAACATGCAGAGGAAGAGGATACACACCCAAAATTTCAGATAATTTCAACGGGGTGGCTGCAGGGGGGAAGAGAGTGTTCCACTGGAATCTGGCAGCATGGGAGTAACCCTCCAACCTTAGCACATCCAACACAATATTCTCTCCCTCTGCTACCTTTGAACACTGACCTACATGTTTTAGCACCTTGTTTTGAGGTAAGGCCAAGCCTTGATGCTCCTAAAAACAAGATGAAAAGGTCCCAAGATAACTCTTGGCCAACTCCTGCCTGAGCCGTGCTGGCAGCGAGCCCGAGGCTCCGAAGCATGAGATGTGATTATGATTCCTTAATGCAGGCTCAGAGTGTTGTGGGCAAATGAAAGGCTGTGCAATGCTTCCTGTTCCTTAGAGACAGGGGAATAAGGGGAAAATAAACAGACATTAAATAATAAATCACAGAACTCAAAGACAGAAGAGACCACTATGACCATCCACACCACTACTTTACACCCTGCCCTGCTGTAGCTCAAGACCTCAAATGGAAGGAAGGCCAAAAGGGTGACAAAAAATGAATGTGCATTGCTTGAGTGTGATATATTCCCCTGTACTGAGGTTCAGTTTACAGCTCTGCTTTGTCTATAACGCCAAATTTCAGCTATTTCACTCCTGGCAATCCCTGCAACACAGATTTTTATGATACTCAAGATGACAGGCCTGAAGGACAAACTACACTGCACGTTCCCATTGCATTTATTTGTTACTTTTCTCATTTTAGGTCAAAAGTTGATTGCTTTCAGACTAAGACTTTTAGGGAAAGTCCACAGAAAGCTTTTAGGCATGTTTGAGAGCTCTCTGCCTGGAAAAGCACAGAGCTATAATACATAAAAATGCACATCAGTTTTTGTCCAAAGTAAAGTCTGATATAATAGAGCTTCCTCTGATCATACCAAGTTTGTGCCATTTGTATTACTTTGACCACTCTGAAAGTTTTCACTGAAAACTATGGAACCCTCAAGCAGTTCAGAACAGGCTTCCATAACCTGTAGGAAATACCTACCAAAGCTTTCACTTGACAGGGGCACAGAACAAAAGATCACTTCTCTAATGGGTCAGAACCATTCCACCACAAATCCAGCCTGGCTGCAGCCTGAAGGCACCACTGAGGCCTGTTTCCCTTCTCCTCTAATCTCACCCCTGTGCCAGCTTATCTTTGGGAAATGTCCACTTGTTCCCTGGATGTATTCCAGGACAGAGTGCGTGGCCAGACATCCTCTGTTGACTGTCACTCACTCCAGCCCTGTGGCTTCAGCCTCCTGACCACGTATCTCTGCTCTGCTCCAGCTGGGTTTGTGTCTCCTGTTCATACCTGCCCCATGTAATTAATTGAATCTCCTGATCCGTCACCCTTTTAGTACTGAAAATCTTCAGGATCAATCTATGCCTACATGTCATAAATAACTCTACTGGAATAACAACCAGTACCAGATGCTGTACTGAGAAGCTGGAGATTGAGCTTTAAAGTCCTTTAAACTCCTTAAACAGAGAACAGTTTCCTGCCACACATTTTCTGGATGAGGAAAGGAGAGGACACACTATGGAAAGCTCCAGCTCACCCTCTGTACGTGCTCAAGAGAGGGATGGAAGTTCAGCCTCTGAGTTCAGCCTTGTCTAGCAGCTAATTCTAACTGAGGCTCCCTTCTCTCCATCTGGATTGTAATGGGTCATCTTCTATTTTACACTTAAATCCTGTATCAACACCAAGCCAATCTGCACTGCAGGTTAGACTGGCTACTCTGCCAACCCCACACTCACATTCTACATCCAATTTGTAAGAGATCTGTTTGGGCCCTATGGTTTCTTTAACACCACCACCAATGCCCTGTGTTGGGTGACTACAGCCTTCCTGAGTCTGCTCTGTGTTCCCCAAGATGGCTTTTACTGTCATACAGTCCCAGAGCAGTTTGGGTTGAAGGGACCTTAAAGCTCATCCCCTTCCACCCCCTGCCATGGGCAGGGACACCTTCCACCAGCCCAGGTTGCTCCAAGCCCCGTCCAACCTGGCCTTGGACACTTCCAGGGATCCAGGGGCAGCCACAGTTTCTCCGGGCAGCCTGTGCCAGGGCCTCCCCACCCTGCCAGGGAAGGATTTCCTCCTAATATTGAATCTAAACCTACTGCCTTTTAGTTTGAAGCCACTTGTGCTGTCCCTCCAGGCCCTTGTAAATAGTCTTCCTCCATCTTTCTTGTCAGCTCCCTGCAGGTACTAGAAGGCTGTAATTAAGTCACCCCAAAGCTTCTCTTTTCCAGCTGGACAATCCCAATTCCTCAGCCTTTCCTGAGCAGTATCTGTGTCACATCAAAAAACATGGCTGGGTTTTTTGATCCATCAGATCCATTTGTCTCAGGGCAATTTCCCACCCTGAAGGGTTGTCTCAGAGTCCCACTTTTTGGTACTGGGGCACCGATTTTTATTGTGCTGCAGTCGAGCCAAGTGGCTCCATTATTGCTGCTTTTGAGGCAGTTCTTGCACATTACTTAACGCCAAGTCAAGTCTGTGTACTCTGGTACGAGCTGTTCCAAGAGGCAGAAAGTGCCTCTTTGAACTGCCTCGTATTGTGCTATCTGACCACTTTATTCACAGGTAATTTAAGTCCCCATTATCATTTGGTTCGACTTTCCCACTTCTTTGATCTCTGTCAACATTATGCACTCAACATCCTTCTGTTGATCCAGGAGCTGGTGGTATAGAAGAATATACTAATATATTTACTTTGCTTTGGGTTGGGAGTGTAACCCTCTATAAGTTGGGGAGTAGTTGATTATAATTCCAACTGCAACACTGGGAACACTCCGCATGTCCAGGGTGATCACACTGGGTTCACTGCAGCAATTCCAAGGGTTAATTATCATTGCTGTAACAAACACACACCACACTCCTTCTCTGACTGAATCTGTGATTGATTTTCAGCTTCTGAATTGTACACACCACCTAAAAAATGATGATTCAGGCTCCTCCTCCTCCTCCAATTTTCACTCATTCCACCCTAACCAATTGACTTGAATGTTTTTTAAACAATTTATTTCTCTAGGGGTGAGAGGAAAGAGGAAAATCCTTGGGTTTGGGGTTCAGAACCTTTGGGACATTGTTCTGTGGGTTTTTTTTCAAGTTTGTCTTTATTTTTTTCAAGGTGCTTTCCATCAGTCATAAGTTAAAACAATGAGCTCAGGGGGTAAATGAAAGTCGACTTTCTCCTACAATCACCTCATTATGCAACTGCTGAGTTTGTGCAGAAGTGGAACAAAGTATTGTGAGACTTGCAATAAAATAATGCAGGTTGGTAAAAGTGGTTATGTACTTTTGCCACTGTCCCACATATCCACAGGAATTTTCTGTGTAGACATGTGAGGTGATTGGTGATCCCTTTGCCCTCTCTGCAGTAACGTGAGGTTATCCAGCTCTTTTAAAATGTCATTATCTGGGACTTTTCCTAAATGTTTACCACTATTTCCCAAACTTTTATCACTGTTTCCCAAATGCCAGCCACAGAACCAGAGACTGTACCAATCCCAGCCATGCCACACACACTCATGGAATCATCCTTCCCTGTGTACAAGATTGGGGTTATACATGCAAATGAAGAGCTATTAATGCTCAGTTTGGTGCATCCTTGTATATACACTGTCCTAAACAAGACTTGAAGGCATGAACTATTTCTCAAATAAAAAGGGGTTTTTTTCTTCCACAATTAGATTTGCATGTGAATTCTGTTGTAATCGGAAAAATCTTAAAACTCTTCCCTCAGCAATCTCCAGTGATTGTCTCCTTTTCTTTCTGACACCTTCCTTATTTTCCTATCTACGTTCAAACCAACATCAGCTCTCTCCACTATCAAGTGGAGGCTGAGGCACAGGCTAGAAGGAAACTGGGATTTATTCCTCCAAAATCAGCTGAAAAAGCAGCAAAAGCATCAAAAGAAGAGGCTGAAAATTCACTGTAGCAATCTTGTGAAAGGGAGTTCATCTGCAAACAGCCACAGGAATTGCAATTCCAAATGCACACTCAGTCCTGGGCTGCTCATGGGTTGCCCATTGTCAGCAACATCCAAACATGTTCCTTCCAACCGACTTGTCGGAAAGGTTTGGTTCCTCCCTCTTTAATACAGGGGCAGTTTTTTAATACATGGGATGTTTTCCAGCAGTTCAGACTCCTGCAGTAGCCAACAGAGAGCACAGAATCCTGGAATGGTTTGGGTTGGAAGGGACATTAAAGCTCATCTCATTCCACCCCCTGCCCTGGGCAGGGACACCTTCCACCAGCCCAGGTTGCTCCAACCTGGCCTTGGACACTTCCAGGGATCCAGAGGCAGCCTCAGCTTCTCTGGGCACCCTGTGCTAGGGCCTCCCCACCCTCACAGGGAAGAATATTTTCCTACTATAAACTCCCTAATCTGAACTTCCAAATCTACACTTCCCACTTGGAAACTGCCAACGAGCTCCCCACGGTGCCTCCCGTGTCCAGCAAGAGTTAAAGCTCAGAGCAGGTGCTCTCCCAACAAGCTCGAGCACTGAACAAGCCTGAAGATGATTTCTGCAAGGAGTCTGAGGTGTTGGTTTTTTGACCTATAAAGGCTTAAGTGGCTCTACCTGCTTGAGAAATTCCTCTCCCTTTGCATCACTCCGGCAGCGCCGAGTGCCGGAGGTGGGAACACTGCCGGGGTTACACCAGCAGGGACAAGCGGCTGCCCCGCATCTTCCTCCTCACCCACCACGGGAAACAACAGAAATCCAGGGATCTGCCCCGAAAACCGGTCACAGGGACAAGGGATGTGAGGGTGAACTCAACGCCGGGGTTGTTCTATTACAGGTGAAGACGATATTGTTAAAGTAACACGGGACAATTAAAGTCCATTTCTGTAGGTGATCCTGGAAAACAGAGCACGGAGAAACGAAACCAGGAAAACGTTCTGGGAGAAGGAGCTTTGGAGAGGCTCCATCACTTACATGTAGGATTGTCTACATTGAATTAAGAAAGTATTTCTGAAAATGTATTGACCAGAGCACTATGAAGATAATTATAAGTTAAAAGAGTTTAACTTGACTGTAGGGCCGACTCTGCACCACTGATCCTTGAGCAATCCTATTATAACACTGACTGAAGGAAGCATTGCTTTGGGAACAGGACTGGGCCTCTTTTCTTCACTAAGGAGTTGGACTCAGTGATCCTTGTGGGTCCCTTCCCACTCAGAATATTCTGTGACCCTGCTGAAGCAACTTTTTTCCAAGCTAAGCTCTGCAGTTTGTGTTCTCCTGAAAGGGCCAATTGCATCTTACAGGGTCTGACATAACCAAGGCCTATCCAAAAATGCTGCAAAACCCAGACTTCCTAACTCATTAACTGCAAAGGTGATAGTGTTACGTCCCTAAATTATATTTAAAGAACCAAGAGTGCAGCTATGTGTGCACAGCCTTAAGTTTATTTAAGTAGGAGTTGCAATGACATCAAAGTTAAGCACGTGACCTAAAGTTTTTGCAAGATGGGATGTTGACAACCACATACAAAATGGGATGTTCCAACAAAGCCTAATTCTGGTGCATTTCATACCCAGCTATCAAAAAGCAAAGTGAAAATAATTCCTTCCATTAATTTCTTACTTATTTTGTTCCTCAAGGATTACATCCCGATTTGCCATTTTCTCTTTCCGGAGGCAGGAAGCCACTGCAGGATCAGGACCCAGACAACTTCAGAAGTCATTTTTACGTTCCAACTTTCAATATTTAGCAGCAGAATTTGAAACCCCACCACAAGATCTACACGAGAGGTCACAGGTACACTTGACTAAGCTTTCCCAGAGCACAGTGCCTGGCACCAGGCAAACATCCTGCTGCAGTAGGCACAGCCTGACCCCCATCCCAGCACTGCCACCTGAAACCAGACCCGAGGACTTCCCGCACTGGATTCATTGGGATCCGGAATGGGAGCCCTCACCTGCACATACAGAGTGGCCTAAAAACACTCCCAGTGCAGGGCAGTGTTTGCATACCCAAACTCCTGGCGTCTCCCCAGCCACCTCCATTCTGAGGATGATTTTTACAGGATGAAGTTGGACACTGTTCACAGCTCTGTATTCCAAAAATGTGTGCGACTGTACAAAATTCCCTCTTGGTATCCTTGCATTTGGTTACAAACCTCCACACATCCCACAGGAGAGGTTATCATCCTCCCATTTCCAAGAGGTCCCACTCTATACTTTGTGCTCGGTTGCAACACCACTGTAGTTTTTGTAAGGAATAAATATTGACTTTCCTGGACATTGCCTCACGACAGAACAAGACCTTGAGTACATTTGTCTAAGATATTTTTTTTAGCCTGGTAATATAATTTTATAGCAGAGCTTTCGTTCTGAGGAATTCAAAAGACGTGGAAAACCATGCAACAAATTGTCCATGTTCATTTTCAGAGAGGTGACCATGTTCTAAAGCTGGTTCAACTGTATTTTTTTTGTTATAAAACTACATAAATTTATTACTTTAAATTTCCAAGCTACAAATTTAATTAAGATTTCAACATACCCCATTTGGAAAGTCCAGACTGGAAAAACCCACGTGAAAATTAAGATTTAATGTTAATGAAGGCTATTTTGTCATTTATTTTGTTTGTTCTCAAGAATAAAGCCAATTACCCACAGATCTGAGAGAGTGCACACCAGGTCTCAGAAAACTGAGCTCAAAACTCAGAGTGTGCAGGAGATGGGGCTGCTCAGTGAATGACTGTGCAGCACCTGCACCTCCCAGCCAGGTGTTCAGATGCTCTTCCCTTAATGAAGGCCAGAAACCAGCATTAATTCACCTACAAAAATGCCTGGTGGTGACACCACCGGAGCTGCTGTGTGAGTAACACTCAGATTTTGGGTACAGGCACCAAGCAGCAGGGTCAGGGGTTCTGGTTGACACAGCCTGGATGAGTACTGGAAGTGGAACAGCACGCCAGGTATCAGCAGAGGGTACAGAAAACCACATGGATTTCACAGGAGAAAATAATGATCCCGTTTTCTGTCAGAAGTTTAACGTCCCAACATGTGACTCAACACACTCAGGTTCATAGTATCAATTAAGATATGAAATAATCTCCAGGGAATCAACCGACCACATCCACAATTCAGCATTAACAAGGCGCAGTCACAGCTCGGCCCTGGAGGAAGGATCAGCCCTTTGCACGATCCCGTCCCCTCAGCCCAGAGTGGAACCAAACCCACCCGGGATGAATCTGCTCCAGGAAACAAACCCCAAGGGAGCTGGAGCAGCAACAGGAGGAGAGGCCGGGCCAGGGATGGAGCGGGATAAAGCACAGCTGCTCTTACCTGGAGCAGCTTCCCTTCGGCCGGGGTCACCTCGGCGACGTTGGCGAACTCCCCTTCCAGGATGATGGGCTCCACTTTGAGGGGGATCACCCTGATGATGGCCTTCTGTGCCGCCGCCCGCTCCGACTCCACCGCGGCCGCCAGCGCCAGCCCGGTGTGGCCCAGTCCCGCCTGCAGGGTCGCCATGAGCAGCCAAGGCCAGAGGACAGCCAGCTGCAGCTGGGGGCCAGCACTCATGCTACCAGCTGCAGCAGCGGGCTCGGGCCACACATACCGTCGGGAACGCGTCCTCACCCCGCGGCGGGATCCGACCGGGAAAGCTCCTTGGGGGGGTCCGAGTGTGCGCTCCCAGAGGGACCCCAGGCACGGCACAGGGGGGCTCGGGCACCGCCAGCGCGGCTCAGCGGGCAACGGTGGCTCTCGCCATCGCCGCCCCTCTCCCTCGGTGCCACGTGCTCAAGGGCCGCTGGGAGCTCAGAGGCATATTTTAGACAAACAAACTAAAAAAAAAAATAAAAAAAATAAAAAAAAAATCCGAAATTGCGAGTCCCTCCTCCAGCAGATAAATCCGGAAAGATCAGCGAACAGGCTGCGAAGAAAGAAACCAGTTCGGATCTACAGGAACGCCACAGAGCATTGGGAACTCGGCGATCCCACAGGAATGAGGCGCGGGGAAACTTCCCCGTTGATGTGGAGTCCTCGTGTGTCCTGCCCAGGAGTTAGGAAGATCCAGAGGTTCCAAACACCCATCTCAAACACCCTTGAGAGACACCTCACCTCCTTGCCAGCATTTCCCACAGCACAGGCACAACCTTGAATGTTATCTGCACCGATCAGTATCCTTCCCAGAAATTAGACAGGCGGTATTTCTTGAATTTAGGGTGAAAAGAAGGTTTGCTTCGGTACCATCCCCTTCCAAACGGAGTTGATCCCTTCCATCTTCCTCGTGCCACAAGTGCTTCATTCAAGACCAGCTTTACCTTTCTCCTAGCAATTCATGCTCAAGCGTCTGACTCCGGGTGCAGTTCTCCAGGGTGATTAATAAAGCACCGAGCTCCTCTTCATAGTTTCCAAGTTCCCAGGAAATAAAAAGGCCCCTTAAACACTTATAAAAGTTTAGACACCAAGCCAAACAGGTATCAGGCAGAAAGTTACGGCGTATCTGGTTTCTCTGGCACTATTTCTGTGCGCGCCCGAGTTCCGGTATGACCACTTCCAAGCACACGTTAAGAAGATCCCGACTCAAGGCCCCACAAAATAAAATAGAAAGCTCCATGCTCTGCCCAAAGGTCACATGAAACGTAGCGAGGAACCTTCATAACTGGGAGAATACAGACAGGAGGTCTTTTCGATTAAAACCGAAGTTACGGTGACTGCACGGCTACGGAGAGAAATGGGGATTTACAACGAAAAAAGCTTTGCAAACCTGTTAGGCTGCGAGCCTGCTGGAGTCCGCAGGGGCCGGGAGGGAATGCTGCTGTAAATCCCTGGCAAAAGTTATTTCCAGTAGCTTAACAAACTCGTGTGGCTCTGATGCTGTTCGCGTTCGGTCTTAAGTAAAAAAAGTCGGTACTTATAGCAAAAAAACATAAGAAAAACCCAGAGGAAAAACCCTCTCTCGCGCACACGCAGCAGGCAGGTAGGTGCAAGCGGAGCTCCAGAGCCCGAGAGAGGATCCAGAGAGATCAAAGGGAGAAAATTACAGCAGGCAGAGAGCTCCCGGGGCAGGCATGGCTGAAAGCGAAGTGTCCGCATGTAATCGCCCGAGCTGCGCCAGCACCCCAGCGCGCCTCGGGAAAACTTGCCGAGCGCAGCGTCCGTCCGGGGCAGGCGGGCACCGGCTGTGCGGGCACGGCTGGCACATGGGCAGCGAGCCGGCGGCGCAGCCCGGCGGGGGCCGGGCCGATCCCGGGCGGCGATGGCGGGGCCGGAGGCTCGTCCCCTGCTCCACACGGGCCGGCC
>VYXB01009791.1:508449-520425 GCA_013397135.1 Pachyramphus minor | reverse complement strand
AAATTAAAAAGAAAAAGACCACTCAGTATTTTCTTGTAATCGCTTTAGGAACAAAATAATAGTTATTCTTCTCCACCCCAAAAGGGCATCTAACCCAAGGTGAACACTGCCTGGATGGGTTGTGTAATTAGTGTTTTACTCAGAATTAAGGGTGCCAAATTGAAACTCAGGCCTCACAAAATTAAGCAAAACATGAACTCAGAAAACTGGAATGGACAAAGGAGCCAGAATCCCAGGATGGGTGAGGCTGGAAGGGCCCCCAGTGGGTCACTGGTCCCACCTCCCTGCTCAGGCAGGGCCAGCCCAGAGCACATGGCACAGGATTGTGTCCAGAGGGGTCTGGAATATCCCCAGGGAGGAGACTCCAGCCCCTCCCTGGGCAGCCTGTTCAGAGCTGGGGCACTGCACAGGGAAGAAGTTCTTCCTCATGTCCAGGTGGTTCTTCCACAGAAAACAGAAACTTAAAAAATCATCATCAGAAACAATCTGACCATTTGTCTAAATTTGCAACGAAAATCTTTGCCTTCGTGGCAAATCTCAAAATACTCTTTTAAATGAGATTAACATAACCTGAAAAAAGCTTCCACCTCATCACCATGAATACACCTGAACATCAAATAACTTTCAAAGCAGAAAGAAGACAATGAGGAGTTTCAAAAGCAACAAGTCCTACCCAAGTGAAACTATCAATGGCATTTTAACAGCCAGTGTCTGTCCTGATGCTTCTTTTGGAGATAAATCAGAGTCAAAGGGCACTGGAAGGGTAATTTCTTCTGACAAAGATGAGTCATATAAAGAAGTTGAACAGAAGCTCAGGTATATTTAAAGTACAGTTTTATTTTGGAAGAGATCTAATATGAAAGTTTAGTCCTTAGTGCCATTTTATCCTCAGACTTTCTGGCTGAGGTAATGGTTAATAAAAAGCTTATTTCATAGATGAATGAATTAAAGGCACAGGATCACCTACTAGGAAAGCCATATAAGATCAAATGCTGGTGAAAGACTTGGTCTCTGAGCAGCAGGAACACCAGAAGTTCCTGAAGGGAATAGCACAGAGGTGAGATCCCTTCTCTGGTGTATGGATTAAATCCTGCTGTGGGTCCATGGAGATGTGCCTGCAGAGAGCCAGAAATTGTGGAGGGTGGGGGGAAAGGGAGGGGAAGAAAACAGCTGGAATTTGAGAAGTGTAGGTGAAGGTAAGCACAGCCTTTCCATTAAAAGCAGGCCACCCTTATATTTTTATGATCCAGGTTTAAACGTGGCTCCTTTCATTTAATTTTTTTTTCAGTTGTATTTTTTAAACCATGAACAAGGTGTTTCACTTTTGCTGTAGCAGCCAGGATTTTAGGTGAGATCCAGGTTACCAAGTGCAGGGATGGATGAGCTCATTCTGCCGAAGGCAACAAACCAACCCCCACCAAAATTCTCCTGCCTCTTTTTAGGGGACCTCAGCTTGAAGCTGTGATAACACAGGTCCTCTTCTGGGATGCACTATGGGATCTCAGGCACATTTCCAACAGGAGAAAGTGCCCACACAAAAGTACATTTTAAAGCCTTTTAGTTTCTCTAGATAGGACAGTTCAGAAAGGATGGGAGAGGAGCAGCAATGGAACCATGAAAAAGGATAAAGGATGGAGAAGTCAAGGCTCAAAATACTGATAGTTTCTGGGTAGTTGAGTTCAAGAGGAAAAATGGTAAAATTTAGCCAAAGTGGTTAAAGGGAAGTTCCTTTTCAGGGACTGCCAGGA
Organism: Pachyramphus minor; assembly: GCA_013397135.1. Taxonomy (NCBI): domain Eukaryota; kingdom Metazoa; phylum Chordata; class Aves; order Passeriformes; family Tyrannidae; genus Pachyramphus; species Pachyramphus minor. Next base: position 518,677 of record VYXB01009791.1, on the reverse strand, counting down.
CTAAACCAGACTAAACCTTGCAACGATTTTCTATCCCAAACATCCTTTCTGCGATAAGTTCTTTAATCGTGACTTGCATCACTCAGACTGATCCTTAAACCCTGGATGAAAAAGAAACTCATGATGAAAGTGAGAGGACAAAGATGGACTGTTGAAAAATAAATATTGGGATATCAATGGCCTGACTGGCTGTAGGTTATCCCTATCCTTGCACATTATCCTGGCTGTATCCAAGTTGAATAAGGTTGGATAAACTTGGATAAGCTTATATTATTTAAAAAAAAAAAATCATGAATAAAAGACAAAGGTTGATATTTGCAAGACAGGAAACTGGATGATCAAGCTTGGGTAGGTCAAGACTTTTTCAACACACATAAGCATAACTTGCTTTGCTTGTCCTCTGTGAGGGGGGAAAAAAGGATATGAATGATGCTGTAATAGGAAAGGAAGCCCTTGCAGTTTTTGCTTCAGATCTTTTGATATCTGATAAGCCAGGCCCTCCAAGTAAGGAGCAGTTTCCACCAGGAGGATATAAAGCCTTTAAGTCCTGTAGTTCTCTCATCTTGGAGGTGGGGCCGATTCCAAAAGCCACCAGAGTTTTTCTCATTCATCAAGTGAAACTAAGGGCTGCAGAAACTGCCTGGGGAAAAAAGGGGAGCTGTTTCCCAGTCTTTTCACAATATTAAAGCATCTCTTTTTGTCCAGGCAAGGACATTCTTCAAAGATAAACATAGACTCATTAACTAAGACAAATTCTGGTGAAGTCAAGCAAAAAACTTCTGAAGAACAAACCCCTGCACTGATGAGGACACCCAGGGCTGCTGCCCTGGAACCTCGCTGGAATTCCAAACCCCCTCGTTTCATGGCCGGTGCTCCTTTGAAAGAGATACTTGTAACCCCCAGCACTTTTGCTTTCTCAGGCAGATCCATTTGCAGATTTGCATCGTCCATTCCACAGTTCCCTCTGCAGTTCCTTGGCTTTCCCCTGGTCCCGTGTGCTGCCCTCGCCGGGAAGGTGCTGCCGTGTGCCCGGGGAAGCTGCAGAACCAGCACTGCCAGTCAGGGCCAGGGGCTGAAAAGTTCTCTGGGGGTCCAAACACAGGTATCAGACTCCCAGGATTTGTGCTTGCAGAGTTCTTTTGCTTGTTTGGACTAAACATTTCAAGAATCACACAGTAAAACAAATTCCAGAAATGTATTCTTACCTCCCAAGTGACTTGAAGACTGATTTCCTCATCTTCAAAAATATTTATTCTAATATATGTTATATATTCTATTTGTTTTAGGCATATTCTAATAAATATATTTAAAATATGTATTGGGAAAATAATCTACACACATAGAAACTCCATAATCCCAGTGGTTTTTGTCTTATTATCACCCTTTTGATTCTGCTGCTTGATTTTCTTATCGCAGAACACCACAGAAAGTGGATTTCCCACTGAAATTAAATGCTGATTTTATTCTAAAAACCAACGTCATAGATCAGGCAGATTTCTGCAGGTGGCACACAGAGCTAATTGAAAAGTAAAAGCATTATTTGCAGGACAGACAATCTTTCAAATCTGTAATTGTTCTGAGAGAGAGAGAGAAGTCCTTGATTAAATCAAATTTAGTCCAATGTTCATAATAAATCAATGTAATAAGTATAACCTGAGAGGGCAGACAGCTCAGATAACTTATTGTCACTGCTTGGCCCTCACATGGGATTTTACATGAGGTAGCTGCTCTGATAACCAGCAAGATTTTTAATATCTTTACCTATTGCCTTTTTGAATGTGATGTTGCTGATTTTTGTGCAGTTTGTTGTTGAAATTGCGCAGTTTAGAGCAACAAATCCACGAGCTAAACAACCCAGAATGAGTTAGTGGACATCCTTCCAAAGAAGCAGCAGATGTGGGAATGACTTACGTTACCCCAACAGCTAATTCTGAGCAGCTTTATGATGAAATCTGGACATCAGAACGTTCTGTGAGCTGTGAACAGATTACAGTTCTGGATACTGCCAAAATCCTGAATGGTATCTGTGTTTCACTCACTGGAAACTCCAAAATGTGTTTGCAAACCTGAGAAAACTGCCCAAGGAAAGCTTTGAAGGGCTCCTGTGGACACAAAGCGGGAGAGCAGTGCTGGAGAAATTCCTTGTAACCTGCTGGAGTTACTCTGGGGGAAGACAAACAGATATTACAAAAGAACCCAATCTTCTAAGAAAACAAAAGGAAAGACCTGAAAGGAAAAAGCGCTTGTGAAACATCAAATTTGGATCATATGCTGTAAAAAGCCACAAGTAAAAAGCCAAAAGCACTGGAGGAAGAAGAATTTACTGAGGGCAGTGATATCAAAGGGGAAAGTCAAGATTCATTTCCAAGACTCCTAGTCTTCAAATTGAATCGAGTCAACAAATAGACCTGTGAGACTTCCCTCACACGCTTTTGTCCTGCCCTGTTAATTGGAGAGGAGAGACTTCCACGCTCTTTTGTCTGAGATATCGTTAATCCAGTCCTACCCTGGAGAAATTACCAGCTCCAGCCCATCCTCTCACTGGCTCTTAGGAAATAGCTGACAGTGAACAATGATCTCCTTTGAGTCCTGAGGAGACAGGGATGAATGGCACCTTATGGAATAGGTCCATATTTATGACTAAATTAAGGAAGTGATACGGCTTCTTCCTTCTTCCGAGTCCCCCCTGTGCCCCATCCCCACCCTGTCCCCAGCCCAGAGCACTGAGTGCCACCTCCAGTCCTTCCTTGGACACCTCCAGGGCTGGGGACTCCAAACCTGCCTGGGCAGCCCCTGCCAGTGCCTGACCACCCTTTCGGTGAGGAAATCCACTCTGTTGGTTGGGGGCATTAAGGAAAAGAATCAGTCCCTTCTTGCTCTGCTCCTGCCCTCCTCCTTCTCTACTGTCAGAGGAAATGAGGAGCTGATGGGAGTTTGGTCTGACCCAGGCCAGTGTTCTCCTCTCCAAAGCAGAGAACAAGTCATTAGGGAATGATTGAGGCATTCACTAAATCCTGCTTTCTCAAAACTGGAAAAAATGTGATTAATTGGATAGAAAGAAGCCTGTAAAATCTGGCTGGAGGGATGACAGTGCTACATCACATTCTTATAGACATCTTCCTCTTGAGCAGTAAGATTGTGTGGACAAATCCACCACCACCTTTGCTGAAGGCACAAAGGCTGCAGCGCTGCCAGTGACTGTCCCCAGCTTCCTTCTCTGGTGCAGAGTCTGTAACACCAATGAAAACCTCTTACCCTTCTAAGAACAGCCACATCCAAAGAGACCTCTGGGAATGATGCCAAGCCCATGCCAACCACTGAACTAAGCCCAGCACTTTTGGGGGAGCACTAACCAGGCCAGTGATCCGATGCCAGAGCTGAGCAAGACCCCCGGGCACGTTTCCTGGTGAGGTCTGTGCACAGCAGGGTTCCCGTTGGCACTGAGGACTCTTGGCAGGTCCCAGTGCTGCCTGCAAGCTCAGGAAATCTGAAATCCCAGAAATCCAGCTCAGGGGTCCCCAGCACAGCGAGGACATGGAGCTGTTGGAGCGAGTCCAGAGGAGGCACCAAGTTGATGAGAGGGATGGAGCAGCTCTGCTGGGAGGAAAGGCTGAGGGAATTCAGGTTGTTCAGCCTGGAAAAGAGAAGCTTTGGGGTGACTTAATTGCAGCATTCCAGTATCTGAAGGGACACTACAAGGAAGATGGAGAGAGACTATTTACAAGGGCTTGGAGGGACTGGACAAGGGGCAATGGCTTCAAACTAAAAGGCAGTAGGTTTAGATTGGATATTAGGGAGAAATTCTTCCCTGTGAGGGTGGGGAGACCCTGGCACAGGTTGCCCAGAGAAGCTGTGGTTGCCCCATCCCTGGGAGTGTCCAAGGCCAGGTTGGACAGGGCTTGGAGCAACCTGGGACAGTGGAAGGTGTCCCTGCCCTTGGCAGGGGTGGAACTGGATGATATTTAAGATCCCTTCCAACTCAAGCCATTCCATGATTCTGTGATTCTGTGACACAAATGCAAACCCATATGATCAGCACCAGACCTGTTCCAAGCTTGAAGCAGCACCTCCTACATCATTTCTGCAAAGCCCTGTTGGAAATTGCAGGAATGTCTGGACCATTTCTATGCACTGAAAGCACAACAGACAGAAACACAGGTTATCATCAGCTCAGCTGGGCCGAAGGACACGAGGCCAACACTCTCCAGCATCTTCCAATCCACTGGAGCACCCTCTACCTGGGAATGTCAGGTCCAAACTTATGCTTAAGAGGAGCTTGTTTCTCATCTGGGGTCACCAGTAGTCAAAGCTGTGCTTGAAGAAATCAAGGAATGCAGCTGTGCCTGTTCCTGCCCAACCAGTGAACACATTGGAACGGGCCTGGATACAAAACCTGGGTGAACTCTGGTCCTTTACCAACCAAAGGACTGAGGAAAATGGAGGTGGTCCCCAAGGTCTCTTAAAGAAGGGAAGATGGGAAAGACAATGTTGCCTGAACTTCACCAGCCAGGTGGGGTTAATGCCTTCCTCCTGCAGAGCCTCAGGGGTCTGGCAGCTGTCGCCTCTCTGCACACTCCATGGGCTAATGGGCTCATCAGAAAGAAATTAATTGTCTTCCAAAGGCATCCATCTAAGAAAGCTGCAGTGACTCAACCTCTGGGAGGTGCCTTTTTCTCTGCACTGCCTGTATGTAATCCAGACAAGCCCAGGCACATACAACTGACTATTACACATTCAGATGAATCTTGGGCAAGATGAATCCTACAACTAGTTTTACAAGTGCATTACTAATGCAGCTACTCTGCTTTTCTCAAGGGAAAATGTGGTGCTGTTCACGCTGCGTTAAAACAGATGTTTTCAGCTGCTTCTTTATTTTAAGCAGCTTCTTTATTTCACCCCCCTGAGCAGGGGAAGGGTCGTTCAGAGTAAAACAACTCCTGAGCTCCCACTCGCCGTGAAGGTGATCGTGGGTAGTGGAACCCTTGGCCACAGAGGCCTTTGGGAGGCAGGATTGGACTTGTAAGGTCAGGTGGCACCAATGACTCCCGTTTCTCCCTTGAGTGATTTTTCCTTATTCTCTGATAATAAAGCTCTGCTGAGTTTCTTTGATCTGGTCCCACCTCGAGCAAAAGTTTTTGCAAATAGTTTAAAGCAAACAGAACTAAATCCTTCAAATAATTATGGTCTAAAAGGCCCAAATGGGCATCTTTTCTTTTACAGCTCTTTCAATAATAATCATAAGGAAAAAACCCAGAGAAATCTTTGCTGAAATGAACAAACAGTTTGAATACACATAAAAAGAAATCTTTTGACAAGGTTATGCTTTGATTTCATTTAATGGGTCTTCAAAAGTGAAATGAAAAGAATCAAGAATAAGATTGAAAATATGTTCCTTAGTCCCCTCACTTAGGAAATACATATTTGAAGATGAAGTAGCACTTTCCAAAGAAGTTAATCTTGGTGCTGTGCTGTTAAGATGAAGGAAAGAAGATGTTTTCATGTGAAGAAATAAGCTTTCAGCATTCTGAATGTTATAATGTACAGAAGAAAGGATAGTGGAGAGATTAAGAGATCATAGAATCCCAAAAAGGTTTGGGTTGGAAGGGACATTAAAGCTCATCCCAGTCCACCCCCAGTCCACCTTCCACCAGTCCAGGTTACTCCAACCTGGCCTTGGACACTCCCAGGGATCCAGGGGCAGCCTCAGCTTCTCTGGGCACCCTGAGCCAGGGCCTCCCCACCTGAACAAGGGAAGATCCTTTTTTCTGATTTACTTGCTTCAGCTTCTCTTCTAAAGAATAAAAACCTCTCAGTGAGACTGAAAATTTTAGCAGAAACATTTTGGACCAAAAGAAGGAGTGAGGACTTTTGGACTTTCTAATCTTCAGTGCATGAAAAATTATACAAGAAAGAAACCAGGCAAGAAAAAAAAATGATAGGAAAATAGTATGAGCAGAATGAACTATTCTGTACAACACTTTTGACTAATCTCTGCCTTTAAACACTTAACCTGGGAAAACATGAGACTGAGAAATTATCAATGAGTGCTTTGGTATCTTTGTCCTAATTTTGTTAAAAAAAAGAAAAAAAAGAAAAAAAAGAAAGTTAGCCTAACAGCAACTGATTGTTGGCAAATGTTTTTCTCCTCACCCGTTAACCTCAGCAGAGGCTGTCTGAAAACTCACCAGGGGACCCTCAAAATCTGAAGGAAGGACAGGAACACCAAAAAGAGACTCTTTTGGCTTTAAAGGTCTCTCTTCCTTTTAGACTCTATACTTTCTCTCCAGTTCTCACTGGAGGCATCCACACGACAGAGCACTGCAGAAATATGTGTAAAAGTGTCACTTTTAACTCTCTTTTTGACAAGTAAGTGCAGAAATTCTTCTCCTACCTGATGGATTGTAGGACAGGGGGTTCTGCAGTGAGGATGTGCAGCTGCTGGGCTGGGGCAGGGAAGTGGCAACAGGTTGAAACCATTGGGGAAGCAGCCAGAGTGGGAATCTCTTTATTTGGAAAAGCTGGGGGATTCTCATGGCTCTGGGATGAGGTTGGTGTTTAGAAGAATGGAAAGAAGCTGCCTCAGTGATGAAAGTGCCCTACAGTCAGCAGTAGGTACAGGAGAAAGTGAAACAAGAGCTGGAGAAAGGAGTTTTCACAGGAGATGAAAGGCAGTAAAAGGCTCTACTGCATTTTTGGGGCAGAAAGGCTCCCTTTGCTGCAGACCCCCAGCCCAGAAGCACATTGTGCCCCCAGCCCTGGGCACACAGGGCAGCTGCAGTGGCACCAGGGCAGTGCCAACACACTGCAGCCTCCTCAGACCTGCAGGAACAAGCCACCAGGATTTAGAAATGTGCTATAAATCAAAATCTGTAGGAGCTGACTAAACTAAAGCAAAGTAATTCAGGAAGTACTCCATGTTAAATCCAACAATATGGGGAAAAATAAGGGCACTTGATGATCCTTGTGGGTCCCTTCCAGCTCAGAATATTCTGGGAGAGCTGTGAAATCATAAAGCCAGAGTTTACCAAGAACCCCAAAGCTCTCAGCTCAGCTCAGGGAATACAATGTCCAAATCCTTCAGGTGACTTTGGAAGTGCTTTATGACAAGGCATTTTGTGGAGAAAATAATTCAAAGTCATTTTTTTTCCAGTCAGTTCAGCTAGTTCAGATTAGTCTGAAATATCCTGAACTTTGCCCTTTTGTTATTTCCTAGACATTCCTTTTGTTCTTCTCTCAGTTTCCTTCCTTGGTTGCTGATTATTCCATGAAATGAACATTTGCAGCTTGATTTCTACTGGAGACTGTGGTGACTTTGTGGAGACAGGAACACCCAGAAGTCCTGTGCTCACCAAATTCCTACCAGAACACCCAAAAGAACATTGTGACTTTTCTGCAGAGCTGTCCCATGCCAAGTACAAGCTTTGGGACACTTTACACCAAAAGAGTTTGTCCAAAAGCCAGGATTTCTCAGCCCTGGAGTTCCCAGTTCCCACTCTAAAGGAATTTTTTAAAAATAGCCTCACTTTTACCTCTTTCTGTCCTCTGACAGGTCAGGCTGGACAGGGCTTGGAGCAACCTGGTCTAGTAGAAGGTTCCCTGCCATGGCAGGGGCTTGAAACTGGGTGATCTTTCAGGTCCCTTCCATTCCATGATTCCACAATGGGAACTAACTCCAGGTGGGCAACTTGCCATCATCATTCTGCAAGTTCACATTAAATCACTAAGAACCACTAAATAAATACAACCTGCCTGTGGAAATTTGTCCAGAGGAGTGCTTATTTCCTTCTCAGGAAGAGCAGGAAATAAGTATTTTTATTCTTCTTTTAATCAGTATTTTTATCGTATATTAACAGAGAATGACCAGAGGTGTGAGAATTGCTTTGTTTATGTTTTACCTTGGACAGGGAAATTAAGATTATCTGGTTTTAGCACATCAATAAGACACCACAGGACACCAGGGTATGAAGGACCATTTGCTTTACAGGAATTGTTCCTGGATGTTTAACACAAAGTTCCATGTTGCAAGACATTTGGAACAGACTGAGGCTTTGCAAACAAAAATATCTTTTATCTCTCAAATTACCTCACATTTACAGCAAAGCCATGCCTAAATCACCAGGACTGTCAGCCTGTCAGGACTCGACCGTGTATAAAACCCAATGTTTGCCTTGTTGTGTCTTTCTAGAAACCGAGACTCTGAGACCCAAAGCTCCCTAAAACTGTGCCCTTAAAAACAGAGGCAAAAAAAAAATCAAAAGGCTATTTGTGTCTTTCTTAGCATTTGCTCTACCCCTGGCCTGCAGTGCATCACTCAGAGCAGGTTTCACTGCACAAATCTGTAATGACTCATCCTCTTAACAATGTTACCATCAAATCTTTAATTGAAATGCTTCCTAACTGGGTGTTGAGGTGAGTTCCTTCCCATTGCAAATGCTTTGTTTTGTTTTCTTGGTATTACAGGTGAAGTCCCGCATACCACAGGAATCAGATGGCAATTTCTATTCTGGAACAGTAGCCAAAAATAAGGATCAGGATGCCCTGATCTGTCCTGAAGGCAGTTGGTGCTGCAGGAAGCAGGATCATCAACTGCTTCTCCCCTTTTCCTGGCTGCCCAGTCCCAGCTCTCCCACATGGAGCCTCCACAGCTCTGCATCCTCCCTGCCCAAGAGCCAGACACAAATAAACCCACTCAGATCTCCTCAGATCCAGGTGCTGAACCAACACAGAATCCCAAATGGGTGAGGCTGGAAGGGCCCCCAGTGGGTCACTGGTCCCACCTCCCTGCTCAGGCAGGGCCAGCCCAGAGCACATGGCACAGGATTGTGTCCAGAGGGCTCTGGAATATCCCCAGGGAGGAGACTCCAGCCCCTCCCTGGGCAGCCTGTTCAGAGCTGGGGCACTGCACAGGGAAGAAGTTCTTCCTCCTGTGCAGCTGGAGCTTCCTGGGCATCGGTTCCTGCCCGTTGCTCTGGTGCCATTGCTGGGCCCCCCCGAGCAGAGCTGCTCCATCCTCTGCCCCCTCCCTGCAGCCCCTGACACACCCTGGGCAGGGCCCCTCTCAGGCTCTGCTCTGGAGGCTGCACAGCCCCAGCTCCCTCAGCCTTTCCTGCTCAGGGAGATGCTCCAGTCCCCTCCTCATCCTCACAGCCTGCGCTGGAGCCGCTCCAGGAGCTCCCTGTCCCTGCTGTGCTGAGGAGCCAGAGCTGGAGCAGCCCTGCAGATGTGCCTGCCCAGGGCTGGGCAGAGGGGCAGGATCCCTCCCTGCCCTGCTGGAAATGCTCTTCCTGGTGCCCCCCAGGATCCCAGGGCCCTCCCTGGCCCCCAGGGCTCCCTGCTGGTCAGGGACAGTTTGTTGTCCACCAGGATCTCCAGGTCCTTCTCCCAGAGCTGCTCTCCAGCAGGTTGACCCCAGCCTGAACTGGTGCCTGCAGGTATTCCTCCCCAGTTGCTGTATCAGGTGTGAGGAAGATGAGGGTTAACCCACGAGCAGGGAGTGGGAGCAGGATGCTCTTTGGGAGCAGCCCTTGGTTCAGTCAGACTAAGAACACTGTGAAACAAGATATTCACATCTTCCTTACATGACATAACTACAGTGCTCTCAGACCGATAAAGAATTCGTGGAATAGTCCTCTCAGGGCTCAGGCTTGTCTTGGAAAGCACAGATCCTCTCAAGGAGGGTTAAAAGAAAAAAACACACATTCTGGGGCTTTTCAACAATAATGTTTTCTACACAGCTCTCACCTCTCAGTCAATCCTCTTTAAAACCTATCCAGTTTGTAACTATTTTTCAGGAGATAACTTGCAGGTCTCTCCTTCTTTGCATGACACTGACAGGATGTTCTTGTCACTTCCCAGGACCCCTCCTTGCAGAGATTCCAGGGTTTATTCAGCATCCCTGCTGAGAGCAGCAACATTCACCTGGCAGAGCTGGGCCAGCTCCACAGGGTTCAGGTGAGACGTTCTCAGTGCAGACTGTTCTGTACCCTACAGGCAGATTGGCACAGGAACCACACTCCCCACTCTGACTGGCAGCACATCCACCTTCGTGGAGAAAACCTTTTCCTACACTGGCCTACACTGGCCTGAGCAGCCATCAGGACAGATCTCCCTCCTCCCTTGGGACAGTGCTGCTTTTCAAACCCCACAGCCCCCAGCACTTCTCAAACCCACCCACCAACTCCTTCAACACCTTCAGTCCCACCATCCCTCAGCCCCCCCAGTCCCCTCA
>VYXB01009791.1:477700-508405 GCA_013397135.1 Pachyramphus minor | reverse complement strand
GACATCCCTCAGCCCCCACCAGTCTCTTCAGCTTCCCAAGTCCTGTCAGTCCCCTCATCCCTCCCATTCCCCTCAGTATCCCAGTCTCCTCAGCCCTCATCACCCCCCTCACAATTCCCAGTCCTCTCAGTTCCCACCATTCNCATCCCCCCGAACTCCCCCCAGTCCCCTCATCCCATCATCCCTCAGCATCCCTCAGGCTCTGCTCCCAGAGAACAAGGGACAGGACCAGAGGAAAACAACCTCAAGTTGCACCAGGGGAGGTTTAGGTTGGATATTGGGAAAAATTCCTTCACTGAAAGGGTTGTCAAACACAGGAACAAGGCAGTGTTGGAGCCCCCATCCCTGGAGGGGTTTAACAGACATGTGGCACTTGGGGAGGCTGGTTAGTGCTGGCTTTGGCAGTGCTGGGGGAACGGATGGACTTGATCTTGGAGGTCTTTTCCAGCCTAAGTGATTCCATAATTCTAAAGCTGCATGAGTGGCCTAAGCTTTGTGTGACTGAAGCTGTGTGCTGCTTTGGGCAACTTTTTTTGTTGTTTCAAATGATGATGACTATGACAAACATACTGGAGGCTTCTCACAGCATCTTTTATCTCTGGATAATTTAGCATACATTAACTTTATGCTTTAACTTAGGAGATACAGATACCCAAGGTCTCATAAAGCAGCACCCCAAGTTCACATCTCAGAAGGCCAAGATTTTGGGAGAGAAATGTGCTGTCACTGAAAACTGCCTGGGCAGACACAGCCCCTCAGAAAGCTGCTCAGAAATCCTTCTTCCCTGTGTGTCTCACCTTGAACCACCTCCTGCATGGCCCTCGCAGGGTTCACAAGGCCACACATCACCTTCCTCTTCCTCTTCTTCCTCCACATCCCTGGCAGTTTTAACGTTATCCATTACCACACCTCGATAACCCCAACCACCCCCAGCCTGACCTGGCTTCTCACTACACCTAAATGCTGTTTATTTTGCTCACTGGCTGCTGAGATATCGTGGCACATCACACACAGACCCAGCTGTTAATTCACTAGGAATTCCTGGCACTTACTGCACGATGGGGCAGCTTTGATCTCCCTGTCTGTGCTGGGTTCAGACCCATTTCAGCACAGATACCCATCACCTCAGGTTCAATGTGCTGGCAACGATAGTTTAACGTTCCTCAAGTGATAATTCCCCCCTGTGCTCAATAACCACGAGCACTCACTGCTCCTCACTGGCCCGACCAGCCTGACGTGACACCAGCCTCAAGTGTCCCAGCAGCTTATTTACTACTTAAGAAATGTTATTGATAAGTAAAAAATGATTATTTATAGTTTAATTGGTGTGACTATTGGAGCAGCAACGGTGGATGTTTCAAATTGCTGCTCACGTTTCTAATACAGGGCCTTTAGTACCACCTGCCTGACATAACTCCTGAGCTGAACTGTGGGAATAGTTCACCAGGGATCTGCTTCATTTCCAGGTCCCTGCATCTTTACACTGAGGACAGGCTTTCTAGGAGATTCTCTCTGGCTCCATCACAAATTATTCCTGACCTGCAGCACCATCCAGCTGATGAAGCACAACAGTCCCGTCCCCTGTCCAACCATACACCTACCTGGGAACAGTGTAGGAGTGAGGGAATCATGGAATCCCAGAATGGTTTGGGTTGGAAGGGACCTTAAAACCCATTTCATTCCAACCCCCTGCCCTGGGCAGGGACACCTTCCACTAGCCCAGGTTGCTCCAACCTGGCCTTGGACACTTCCAGGGATGGGGCAGCCACAGCTTCTCTGGGCAACCTGTGCCAGGGCCTCCCCACCCTCCCAGCCAAGAATTCCTTCCCAATATCCCATCTAACCCTGCCCTCTGGCAGTTTGAAGCCATTGCCCCTTGTCCTGTCCCTCCAGGCCCTTCTGAACAGTCTCTCTCCATCTTTCTTGACATCTCCCTTCAGGCACTGGGAGGCCACAATCAGGTCACCCCAAACCCTTCTCTTCTACAGGCTGAACAATCCCAATTCTCTCAGCTTTTCCTCATAGGAGAGAATTCTGCCTAACATTTCATCCTTAGAAAAGTTGTTACAGGAGAGGCTGGAAGGAGCTGGTATCCTGGGAAGCTGCAGGTTTGTTTGGAAGAGAGCAGAGGTCCTCTAGTACGAGGTGCCTTGTGTCCTACCCACGATTCTGATCCTGAGAAGGGCTGTTACATCCCGTAACAGCCTGAAAACCACTGGGCACACAGACAGACTCCCCACAGAGGAATGAAGGGCCCAAACACAGCAGCACTAATATAGAGATTTTATTTTGACTGTATTGAGTTGTACAGCACATTTTGTTTGTCACAATGCCATCGAACTGATTGGAGAGTTTTTGGCCAGCACATTGTGACGCTGAAAACTCACGAGAGCTAAAAGCAGTTTGGACTAATGGCCTGAACAGCAGGGCCAGGAGTACCTAGTTCTGGCTTCCTTATTGCTTGCAGTCATTCCAACACGTGCAAAACAGGAGCAAATCCAGTTTCTTCTGCCAGCCCAACGTTCACCTTTCCATGTCTGGCAATGACTGCAAGGTACAAGGCAGGGGAGAATCTGAAGCGAGGTGCCCTCTCTTCCCAAAGCCGTGTTGGTTGTTCCCCGGATGGAAAAGAAGCAGAGTCCAAGTAAGTACAGGGTCCTCAGAGGATGAGCTTCACTCAGGATTTACCAAACCAGAGGCTGACACGTCAAAGTGCAGGAAAGGCTCATTATTCCATTCCCTCCGACGGAGATGCCAAACCATTACCAAAAAAATCTGGGAGATCACAACAGTGTGAAGTCCTTTGCCTTGCTAGCAGACCAATGTCCTCACAGGTCCTCCCTGCCACGCACCAAATCTCAGCTCCTGAGGTGCACAATAGACCAACAAGAAAACATGCATTTCCGTGGAGAAATGCCCCATTTGCAAACTCTTCTTCCTCACTAATATCCACAGATGCCTTGCAGGGGAGGCAGGATGCATGTTCCCCGAGGGATCTAGGGATTACAACCCCACTGAAACCCACTTCCTAAACCTTTCTTCCTTTCTAAACCCAGTTCCTTGTCCTTAAGATGAGTTGGGATTCCTGCTGTCGAGTTGAAAGGAGAAGCAGAGAGGCAATTACAAGTTGGCAACTCTGAACTTTGACCACTGTACAGGAGACAAAAAAAGAAGTCAAATTCAAGAGGCATTTTAGGTAGCGCTGGGGCAAGTCAGAGAGATTGTTTCCACCACTGAACAGATGCCACACATCATGGTTATCACTGTAGCTTGGCTGTACATCCTAAAGTGAAAAGCACAGACTGTAGTGTCTACGTCAGCCAGTCCTTCCTCACCCCCGTTTTGGTATCGATGCTTCATTCTCCCTTCTTCGGGTTACATTAAGTGCACAGAAATATATAGCAGCATTTGGACTGAAACCCTCACATACACCAGACAGCACATTCCAGGAGGTAAAACAACACATTATGGCCTATACCCTCAAGGTATCAAGTTTTCAGGATAAAGAGCAGTAGGAAGTGGAGAGCTGAGGGCAGAAAAGGGGAGGAGGAGCAACACAGGAACACGAGTTCTGTTTCCATGCCAGGAGGGGATCAGGGTGCCATTCCTGTGTTAGCACCAGGCTGTGACACGACCGCAGACAAAGCAGACGGGCAGAGCAGAAGTGAAAAGCCAATCTCCCACCTCCCCACAGCGTGGGGGGCAGGGGCAAAGTCCAAAGTGTGCCCACCGATCCCAGCGGAGCCTGAAAACGGGCACGACCCACTCGGCCCCTTTGCAGCCAGAATGAATTTCTCTTCAACACCCAAGAGAAAATCAATTAGCGATGGCTAATGAGTCTTGTTCACCAAGCTGATCGCAAATCACACTCACGGAAAGAGAATCTACAGATCTGCTCCAGGCTGAGGCCCTTCTGATGCCATCAGGAGCCTGCCCTCTTCCTTCTCGTACAGCAGCCTGCCTTTGGAAGGGGAGGTGGTTCTAAACATGCCTTTCTATTGCTTTGGGGGGACTTTGCACAGGCAAGAGCTGTGAAAACGTTGCTTTCCAGCCCACAAAAGGAAGAGGTTGTGATCCCCTCTCAGCCCTAGGTTGTCAGGACTACAACACACGGGCCCACCGGTTGGGAGCAGGGACACACCCCGTCCTCTCTGATCCGAGCTCCTCTGCTCCAGCCTGGCAGTGAGGCTGCTGCAGACAGTGCATTCCAGCTTGGTGTTCAAGTGTTGCACCAAAGGCCTTCACAGTTACCCTGGAGGCAGAGTCACCCTTCAAACCCACAGCAGAAAAGGCTGGGCTTAGACAGGTCCCTTGTCTGGCATTCAGCTGGAAGCTGTGGCGATGGGTTTCTTCAGATGTTGGCTCATGAGCTCCCTGGCACGAGACACTTGGATGTGGTCATAGCAGGAGTTACAAACGAGGACAGGGTCGTACAACTGCTGATCAGGGATGGGCAGCTTCAGATGGCAACAACCAGCACAGAACACGTTGCCACAGTTCCTGTCAAGAACAAGAAAACCAGTGAGAAGAGAGCTGGGAACACCACAGCAGAACTTGCACAAAGGGCCCAGGGCAGGGTGAAGCACCAGCCTGACTGAGGACTTGTCAATGTGTTTCTTATACTGTGGTCTGCCATGCAAGCAAACTCCTAGAGCTGAGAGGCACTCATGGGCATTGCTGCCCAGGGGAGGGATGAAAGGCCTTGGAAAAACAGAAACAAGAACAATGAAGAATGGAAATCTGCAGGGAATTGATGAGGCCTGGCATAGAACAGAAAGGCCTAAAACCTTCTCCTGGGAGCTGGAGGGAACAGATATGGCAGAGGGGCATTTTGTGGGCGCCAGGCTGAGGAGGGGGGCAGAGCCAGAGCGCTGGTGTTGGTTACCTGCAGTGGTGCCTCCGCTTGGCCAGCCAGAACTCACAGTCGCAGTTAAAGCAGTGCGAGGCCATGTGGTCCGGAACCCACCGCGTCACCTGCGGGGACACCAGTCAGCTCCCAGTCTGGGACTGCCCAGCCACAGCTCTGCAAAGCCTCAGGGTGGCTTTAGGCCACACCAGGCTGGCTCAGAGCGAGCCCACCCCAGCAGAGCCAGCAGCATCAGAGGATGTGATAAGGACCTGGGGGGCTGCTCTCTGTACTTTGCTGCTGTACCCAGCCCAGTCAGCTGCAAAGAAACATTCCCTCCCACTGCATCCCAGCTCCACAGCGGGACACGTACCTCGGTCTCCTTCTTATCCACAGGCTCCCAGCTTGCTTCTGACAAACAGTCCTCACTGTGGTCAGAACAGAAGTCCTCCGTGTCGCTGCCGTCCGACTCCTTCAAACACGTCTGCAAAATGAGACCAGGTCACCAACCCCACCCACTCCAGGGCATTCCCTGCTCCGTGCTGGTGAGGGGCACCTGGGTGGCTCCAGAGTGCCCCAAACCAAGCGGTAAAGCTTCCATCAGTGTGTAGGAGCTTGGCCCTCAAGCAGCAGAGATAGCTCTGTGTGGTGTGAGGACAGGGACAGGAAGGGAACAGGGCTGAGGGAACACAGGAACAACCTCACCCACCCCCTCCCAAAGTGCTGTGGTTGGAGGGGGCAGTGGGGGAGCAGGACCCCTGCCATGCCAGGGCTGGGGTGTGGGAGGCCAGTACTCACAAAGTCATCCTCGTAGTCCATGGGGGGCTCTGCCGGGGGGGCACAGAAGTGCCGGATGTCCAGGCGCAGCTGCAGCTCCCGCACCTGCCGGCGCAGCTGCTCCACCTCCTGCTTGTAGCTGGCCTCGATCTGCCGCAGGCGGTGCTGGATCACGTCCGTGGGGAAGGGCAGCCCGTCGTCGTCCAGGTACAGAGGAGGCACGGGAGAGGGGCATTTTGGAGGCATGTGCTTGGGACCACAGGCTTGTTTCAGGTGGCAGGGCAGCCACGAACGGCTGGGCTTCCCAAAGTGTGTGCCCATGTGGCCAGTGCAGGCCGAGGGTTTCCCACCTTCCCTGGCAGGCCATGGGCCACTGAGGCACAGGCCCGGGGCCCGCAGGGGTTTGCTGCTCAACCTCTTGCTGCAGCAGCCATAGGAGAGGAGGTGTCTCGGGGCAGGCTCCCCATTGGGGAGCGATGTCACCATGCCTTGAAAACTGTCCCAGTTGGACCCCAGGAAGGAGAACTCGCTGCTTTGGCTCTGGGAGATGGGCTTGCGCCATTGCTCCAGCAGGACCCTGCCCGGCCGGCCCAGCTCCTCGCAGGGCACACTCCGCCCACCATCAGCTCTGCCCTTGGCTGCATCCGGGCACGGGATGCCCGGAGCAGGGCCTGGGATGTCCTGGGAAGGGGCACCTGGTGCCAGGGACTCCTGGCTGGGAATGTCTTGGCAGGTTGTGGTTCTCTTGGGGCAGCCTCCTCCGTTGGACACGGTGCCAGCAGCCTTCAAAGGCTCCTGGGGACAGGTTTCTAACTGCTTTCCAGAACCGGTGGAAGCCTTGTCAACATTTTCCTGTCCAGAAGGATTCGGAGCTGGTCCTGTGCCATCCAGTTCCTCTGTGTGTGTTCCCTTTCCTGCCTCCACAGGGACACTGCTGGCTGGCACAGCAGCCCTGCTGCCCGGCTGCCTGCTCTGCCCCTCCTGCTCAGCACGGCTGCTGCCTTGCAGGCGTGGGTTCTCCTCCTTCTCCTCCAGCTGCCGTGCCTCTCCTGTGGCCACAGCACCTTCAGCCCCCTCGGTGGCAGCATGTCGGGCTTCCAGGCCCACCCGGACCTCCTGGCAGTGGTTGTTCAGGTTGGGATCACTGGATGTGCGGGTCAAGGGGCTGCTGGAGTCACAGGCTGAGAGCAGGTCATCCACAGATCGTGTCTTTGGTAATCTAGAATCCGAAAGCAAAGCAAATCTCACAACAACCCCCCGAAACTTCCCCAGTTTCAGTCAAACCTGAGATGAGGGAAGGGAAATGTTCCAAATGATCGCAGCGTGTGGGCAGGGGTGGTGCAGCTGCATGAGCCAAAATACACAATGCTACAGTGTGGCCTCTGCTGTCTGCCTTTGAGGTGCAGCAGGGAGCTGCACACCTCCTTCTCCAAGTGCCTGGTACACTGCTCTTGCTCCCACAGGGAACGTGAGAATAGGTCAACCCAAGGAACTACAACAAGGGAGAGAAGGTCTGCGGGCAGGGAGCAACCTGGGCCTGGAGCTTTAGGCTCTTACCTGTCCAAACACCTTCCGCTGAACTCCTGGCTCTGGGACCCAGGGGGCATGTAGATGTCCATGTCATCCTGTCCCAGAGGGTGTGGCGAGGAGGCCGGCAGGTACACGGCTGTCCAGAGGTGCAGCGCGCGCACGTGGCACACGGGGTGGAGCACCTGCGACAACCGCCACGGTCAGAGACGAGCGCGGAAGGAAAACCCTTCCGGCCCCTCCCTGGTGCCTGCCTAACCCTAACCTGGGCCAGGAGTTCTACTGACCTGCTCAGACCCTGGCATGTAGAGAAGGTTGTGGAAGTTCTTGTTGCCAGCCCGCAGCAGAGACCACACGGAGCAGGTGCGCTTGTAGATGTTGTGCATCTCGCGCTCGCAGGGGCTGTTCCCCAGGAAGGTCCCATAGAGGCAGGAATATGTGTGCTGCACCAGCTTCACCTGGGGTATGGAAGGGACAACATCAGGAAATGGGGGCTCCTGTCCACAGGGGACACATCTGCCCCTCCTCTGGGATGGCTCATGCACTGCCTACCCCATCGGTGACCCCACTGCTGTCCTCGCTTCCACACAAAGCAGGACAGGGACAGTACAGGGATCACCTGGATTAAAGTGAAAGCAACACTCAACTGACACCAAACTCATTCCTCTATAACCCTCACCTGCATTATTTGATAAGGTAGGGATTAATTTTTTCCTAATTTATTTTTCTTAAATGTTTCAGACTTATACAGCTCTAAGATATGCAACTCAAACCAGTGGCATCTGAATTCCCTGGGCTGGAAAGGGACCTGAAGAAGGGATTCAGGGAAACCAGAGAATCTAAACCTTTTACCATAGGCATGTTCATGGGGGAAGGGTTTTAAATTAGAAGATGAGAGATTTAGATCAGATGTTAGGGAGAAATTCTCCCCTGTGAGGGTGGGGAGGCCCTGGCACAGGTTGCCCAGAGAAGCTGTGGCTGCCCCTGGATCCCTGGAAGTGTCCAAGGCCAGGTTGGACAGGGCGTGGAATATGGCAGGGGGGTTGAAACAAGATGGTCTTTAAGGACCCTTTCAACCCAAACTATTCCAGGATTCTGTGATCACTGCACAATCTCCTGAGTTCTGCAGATCTGTTCTCTTTCAACCTCAATACTGTTAAAACATCATGACCTTCCCCCTGCCTCTGCTCACACTTGGGATAAAGACATGTTTGCATGTGTATTTCTTACCAAAAAAGCTTCATTAAATTCGAAGAGGCAGGGAAATTGCTTCAGAAGCTGATGAACAGCATCCAGCCACTGGAGGAAAACTGGGCACTGCTCATTCTGGTCTTCCACCTTCTCCTGGTGCCCACAGCGATCCCCAAACTTGTGCCCAAAATCCAGCCAGTCTGATTCAACCAGCACCTGGAAACCCTGTGAGTAAAAGAGAAAAACAACTGCAGAGGCTTTGCTTTGTCCTGCACATAGCAGGACAAGGCAAGGCCCATCCACCAGGATACTCAGGACTGGGAAGGGCCGGGAAGGAGGCTGCAGCAGTACCTGGCTTGAGAGCAAAGCTCCCTGACTGTCAGGGGTTTCCAGACACAAACTAACAGTTGTTATTTCTATCCAATAACCAGCTTGGAGAACTAAGAGTAGGGAAGCAGCTGAACCTTGAGCACAAGATGTTATTTCCCACAGCACTTCCCCAGGCTGGGCAGAGCAGTGAGGAACAGTTCACCCAAAACAGGCAGGAAGAGGACAGGCAAAACCCAACACCCACAACAGCAGCTCAGAAATGCCATTAAGCTTATTCCCAAATGTGATCCTGCTCCTTGCCACAGGGACTCCAAGCCAAAAGCTGCCTTTGAACAGCCATGAACTGCAGCAGAGCACAGTCCTACCTCCATGGTCCTGTAGTAAGGATCCAGGAGAATCTTTGCCAGTGCCACAATCTGCGGGGTCCTGTCCCAGCCGTCGGAGCAGTGAACCAGCACCGGACGCCCTTCCCTGTCGACAGCACTGGAGACCAGCACTGCTGCCTTCAGCATCACAGACAGGTGCTGCAGCCACTTGGTGCTCTCCAGGGCTGAAAGCCAGCTGGAAGAGGAAAAAGAAGCAAAAAAAAAGGTTGTTTAGTTCTTCCATGAAAAAAAAAAAATCTATCTTTAGTCCTTTTGGAATCCTCAGTGGAAATCAGTCTTTTCTAAAACATGTCCCAGAGGAGCCAGGCAGCC
This sequence comes from Pachyramphus minor, assembly GCA_013397135.1. Taxonomy (NCBI): domain Eukaryota; kingdom Metazoa; phylum Chordata; class Aves; order Passeriformes; family Tyrannidae; genus Pachyramphus; species Pachyramphus minor. The sequence goes on along the minus strand of VYXB01009791.1, from coordinate 499,036 downwards.
TGGGAAGAATGGCAAAGAATTCAATCTCTAATTTAATTTCTCTAAAATACAGCCATCTTTTAGAAACCCACAGACACACACTATGAAGTGGCACCAAGGCAGTGCCACAATCCCTCTGGGATTAATGGATCAAAATGAGCAGCAATGATGCACTGTGAGCACTTTCCTACCCCTCCATTTTTGGACACTGAAACCTCAGATGAGAAAAAGGAGAAAGGAAGGAACCCCCCCCCAGGATGCTGACAGATACAGCATCTAAGTCAGCTAGAGAACAGTCACTCACTTGCTGGGGTCTGGCACCTGACTGCAGACAGCACGGAGATACTGGAAACTGTTCCGGATGGAATGGATGTTGGCCATGCCCATGAACACGACTTCACAGTTTGGGTAATACTCTGACACAAGAGACAAGCACATTCAGAGAGAGCTACAGCAGTTACAGAATATTCTCAGTTGGAAAGAACCCAAAAGGATCAAGTCAAACTCTGCTGCCACCACAGCAACTGCCTCCACACCCTCAGTGCAGCCGTCCCCTCACACACCATTTCTGGTCTTCACGGAATCACTAAGGTCAGGAAAGGCCTCTAATACCAAGTCCAACTGTTCCCCCAGCACTGCCAAGGCCATCACTAACCCATGGCCCCAAGTGGCACACCTACATATCTCTTAAATCCCTCCAGGAAAGGGGAATCCACCACTGTCCTGGGCAGCTGTGCCAGGGCCTGACAACCATTTCCATGCAGAAATTTTCCCCAGTAACCATCCCTGGCACAACTTGAGGCTGTTTCCTCTGGTCCTGACCCTTGTTCCCTGGGAGCAGAGCCCAACCCTCCCCTGTCAGGGAGTTGCAGAGCCAGAAGGTCCCCCCTGAGCCTCCTTTTCTCCAGGCTGAGCCCCCCCAGCTCCCTCAGCTGCTGCTGCTGCTCCAGCCCCTTCCCAGCTCCCTTCCCTTCCCTGCACACGCTCCAGCCCCTCAATGTCTTTCTTGCAGTGAAGGACCCAAAACTGCCCCCAGGATTCAAGATGTCTCAGCAGTGCCAGCACAGGGGGACAATCCCTGCCCTGTTCCTGCTACCACATCATGGTTGGGACAGCCCAGGTGCCACTGGCCTCTTGCCCACCTTGGCACACACTGGCTCATGTTCAGCTGCTGTCAACCAGCACCTCCAGGTCCTTTCCCAGCTTTCCAAACCCTCTGCCCCAGGCCTGGAGCTTTCATGGTGTTGTGACCCAAGTGCAGAATGGGAAGCTTGCCCCTGTTGAACCTCCTCCGCTGGCCTCAACCCATCGATTTAGCCTGCCCAGATCCCATCCCAAGTACCAAAAGAGTGACCGACCCCCCGCTGTGCTCTAGGACCCACTACATGGTGCAAGAGGAAGGTGCTCTGGGAGGCGCTTGATACCTTCACACTCGCAGCCACCTCCCTTGGCTCTGTTGGCCACGGCTGCAGTGTAGGACCTGGCATCCAGGATGAGCAGCTTCTGAGGAGTCCCCGCGTTCTCCACGCCCGAACACGCCGTCAGGGACGAGTCTGCTGGGACAGACGTGGACTGAGCTCCCCACACCTCCCTCCCACAGCCCCCACGAACGACCCCAGGGACACATGGCATGACAGGGCCCAGGCAGAGCCCGCACTGGGAGCAGCAGGGAGCTCTAATCCCCACATTTGGAGCGTGGGAGGGCAGGGCTGTCTCACCGAAGTCGGTGTCGCAGGCCTCGCTGCCGTCGCTGCTCCCGGCGTGTGGCGCGGCGCCGGCCGCCTTCGCTCCGGGGTTCAAGGCACAGGCTTTGGCAATGGATGTCACCAGGTACTCGTCGTCGGCGTTGCGCCAGCCCCACCAGCTGATCTCGGGCTGGCTGCACCGCGCGATCACCGCCCCGTTGCGCACGTGTCTGCGGGAGAAGGGGAGACTGAAGAACCCTCTGGAGCGGGAAGGGAAAACCCAGGAAATGTGCCCCATTTACAGTCAGCACCTGAGCAACCTCCTGGCTGCAGCTGCTTTATCTGCTGCACTGACTCTGAGGGGCAGAGGAGGGGCAGGACTGAGCTCTGCTCTAGGGGAGCAGAGACAGCACCCAGGGAAGGGCTGGAGCTGTGTCAGGGCAGGGGCAGGGTGGATCTCAGGGAAAGGTTCTTCCCCCAGAGGGTGGTTGGCACTGCCCAGGCTCCCCAGGGCAGTGGGCACAGCCCCAAGGCTGCCAGAGCTCCAGGAGGGTTTGGCTGCTCCTCTGGGGCACAGGGGGTGACTCTTGGGGCTGGGCCTGTGCAGGGCTGAGGGGTGGACTCTGTGAGCCTTGGGGGGCCCTCCCAACTCAGCATACTGTGGGCTTCTGTGTGACTCTTGCACTGAGTGCTGAAACAGGGAAGGGAATCTCAAATAACCATTATTCATGACTGCAGCACTGACAGAGGCTAAATTAGCCTTGTATTTTTATTTAAAATAATACAGAATCATAGAATCATTAAGGTTGGAAAAGACCTCCCAAGATCATCAAGTCCAACCTTTGATTTCTATTTATATATAGAAATATATACTGTAATCTGTAAATATATAATATATAAAGCATGTATTACTGTATATAGATAGGTATTTATATACCAAACCAGAGAGAAGAACTTTAAATCATTATGGTTGTACTTTGGGAAAGTAATAACTATTCCACAGAACCACAGAATGTGCTGAGCTGGAAGGGACCCGCAAGGATCAGAGTCCAACTTTCAGCCCTGCACAGAAAGAGTCACACCAGTCATTCCACAAGATCCCAGAATGGTTTGGGTTGGAAGGAACCTTAAAGACCATCTTGTTCCACCCCACTGCCTTGGGCTGGGACACCTTCCACTTTATTTAATGCTGTCCAGCTCTCCCCTTCTCTTTTTCCTCCCTTAGATTATGGACTGGTTGTTAAACCATTTCACTTAGTACCTGTATGTTGGAAAGATGAGCTCACTCGGCATCAGACTGGGGAGTTTCTGGGTGGAGGCCTGAGCTGGTGTTTATCAACAACCCCTAAATGTGAATCCTACCCTGGCTGTTGCTTAGTGACGCCTCCCAGGAGGCCTGAAGCAGGAATACAATTGTTTTTCACATGAACACACTGGTCAAGTCACCCACAAATGGCCTGGAAAGCGAAGAGACCATGAAGTGACAAAGTTGCTGGTGACAGAAAATGACTGAGGAGAGTCTGTCGCTGCCTGGAAAAAGTTACAAATGCGCCCACATGATAAAAAAAAAGGCTGAAATTTAGTATTAATAAGTGAAGAATATTTACAGATGATCAAAACACAACACCAGCTATGACACACAAACCAGCAGCCAAATTTCAAAAGCTTGGAAGTCACCAGGGAGCTCTGAAAAAGCCTCATTGCCCAAGAGAAGCAGAAAGGTTGTGGTAACAGTTTTTGGGAAAAGAATATGACAGAAAACAGCACGGCTTCACATCTTAACCAATCTTAAAATGACACGAATTTTTCACTAATCCACCTCAAAAAGGATCATGCCATACTCAAACCTCCAGAGAAGGCAGAGGTACAGAAGAACTTCACTTTAGGAGCAACTTAAGTAGGAAACAACCACCCACCATGAGAGAAGAGCATGAATGGAAGAGAAGCATAAAGGGTCATGAAAGACAAAAGAGGCGAGTTTGGAAGATTAGTCTTGTTTTCCCCTGAGAGAAACACAAGTAAGCACTGGAATGGTCATGCCATACCTTTCAGAAAAACAAGTATTTTTTGGACAATGAACAAAACAAAGAATGGACTGCCTGCCACAGTGCAACGTGGAAGAACAAACTGTTCCAAAATACATTCCTAAATTCTTGGTGGCAGGTCCATCAAGCGACCAGGACACACGGCCACCCGTTCTGAATGGGGGTAGGAAATCTAAGATCTCAGCTGCTCCAAAGATGCCCCACGAAAGAATATCTGCATCCCTGTCCCATCTGTTACACTTCCCCAAGGTGCTACTCCTGATGCCAAGTCCTTCCTGGAGATGGGATAATGGGCTGCACAGCACCTCAGTCCTCACACCAACCGTGCTCAGCCCATCCCACCACCCTTCCTGCAGCACCTCTCTGAAGATCACAGAATCATGGAATGGTTTGTTGGAAGGGAACTTAAATATCATCCAGTTCCACCCCCTGCCATGGGCAGGGACACCTCCCACTATCCCAGGTTGCTTCAACCTGGCCTTGGACACTTCCAGGGATGGGGCAGCCACAGCTTCTCTGGGCACCCTGTGCCAGGGCCTCACCTGCCTCGCAGGGAACTATTTCTTCCCAATATCCCATCTAACCCTGCCCTCTGTCAGTTTATGTAGTTCCCTTAAGGACATCTCACAGATAATAGTGATGAAGACTTTAAACTTCCACAGAACCAATAATCACATTCGGCCAAGTTGAAATACTGTGGGGTTCTTTGCTTTCGGTGCTGTTCTGTTTTGTGAGGTGACTTGAGAGCAGTCACTTCCAGGAGATCTATTCCTGCCTTCAGGATCACTGAGGGATGGATAACACAGACAGCAGCAAAGGCTTTGTTTATACTAGTAAATGAACCAGAGCCAAGGTGTGGACTTAAGCACCGGGCTGTGATCTCCAAGCCTGTTTGTGAGCCACCCACAGTCCCCAGCCTGTGCCAACCAGCACTTTCCCAGACAGCGCCTCAGCACAGTTTGGGAAAGGCAGGTGCTGTGCCAGGGACTGCTCCCAGCAGGCTGTTTGGATGCAAGGACACTGTTTTGGGATGGAAGGCACAGGAGTGCAGCCGTGTGGGGCAGCTGGATCCAGGCAATGCTGTGACAGCACCAGAGTCACGTTAAACTCAGCAAACTTCTTGGGAGCACAAACCTCTGAGCGCTCCAGCAGCAGTTGGGGACTTTCAAGAGACACAGTAACCTGCCAAAAACACGAGGAAATGTGGCAGCACTGATGAGTGTGAAGCCACCAGCGAGCAGAAAGTACAGCAGGTGCCAGTGGAGGAACCAAAACCACAGCTGAGCTTGCCATGAGCTCCCCCCCAGGGCAGCACCCACAGCCCAACTCTGCCTCCTCCTGCACATCTCCCCAGCATGAGCACAGGAAGCCTTTCAGGGCTTTTCTTACTTGGGACTTTTGGGGAGGTTTTCCTCAAAGGGAAAAGCTCCTTTCTTGAAACTGGAATGGCAGAAGGTGCTGGAATGTGTTAACTTATGTGGAGCCTATTATTCTTTAGGGACTTCAGTTTAGTTGCAATTACTCAAGACCCTTTCAACATCCAAAACTGGAGTATGAAGTGCCTTTGTAGTTTATCAGTTCAGCTTTTCCTCCCAGGTTCATTCCAAGCACAAGGCTAGAGCACATCTGATACTGTCAGCACATGCCATGGAAGCCACAACAACCATCCCGAATGGATTAATTAATATCTGGTTAATGGAAGGTGGTGGGGCGGTTGGAAGTAGATTATCTTTAAGGTACATTCCAAGCCAAACCATTCCATGATTCTGTGATCTCCCAAGTCCTCTCTCTGTTATTTCCCTGCCATGGGAGTGCTCATCCACCACACAAAAAGCAGCTTGGCTTAAAACACAAGAAAGAGCTTGGAGAGGGTTTACTGAGCTGAGCTTAAAGGTTCCCAACTGCGTGTGCAAATGCTTCCACTTCCCAGATCTCTGGGTTAAACTCCCACCTCACTGTGACATGATCTAAACCTGTGGCATGATCTGAAATTCTGACATGACCTGAGAGCCCAAGAGCAAGTACCCAGCTTGGGGCTGGAGCAGTGCCCACTGTTCCACCCTCTGCCTCCCTGGCAGCCAGAGCACCACAGGCACAGGCGATGCCAAGTGTTGGGATCTCTCCTGCTGCCACAGTCCCAAGGTCTCCTCAAGGTGGCTGTGCAGACAGAGCCACGCTGAGCAGAGGCTGCCATGCTGTGCCCGTCTGCCTCTGCACTCAGCTAAATAATTAATTGCACCCTCTGCCTTGATTCAGAAGTGGACTGTGCCCAGAGGCTCCTGCATCTCTCCTGTGCATCTCACTGAGGGCTGAGATGGAGACCCGAATTTCTGCTTTGCTTAACAGCTAAATTGGACTTCTTCAAAGAAATCTGATGATGTAGTGGCACGTTTTACAGATGTGACTGTCACACGTCACACAGTGAGTTCAGCCTTGCTCTCCAAAAGCTCTGAGGTCTATCAACAGTCCCTGGGATGCAGGATTCAGTCTCTCCTGAACTCCAAGTGAGAAGGAGAAGCTGAGTGTGAGGCTTTTCCTTTCTTCCACTTCCACACAGCACAAGGCAGTGCAGAAGCAGCCATGGCCCTCACAGACCCTTCTGGACAAAACACTTCAATCTTGAGGGCAAATGCTACAAAAAGTGCACGAAAATGTGAGACACATACGGGCAAGCACTTGTCCCATCTTGTCACATCCCCTGTCAGCGTCTTCTAATCTGATCCCAGGCTGCAAAGGGTTGCAGCTCAGCCTGTAAATTACTGGGTACCATTACAGAGATATAAAGCAAGGAACAAAATAATTGTTGGAGTAGGAAAAAGACAAGGCTTTGCCCTCGGGTGGGGAGGCACACTGGGACAGGCTCCAGAGCAGGCCATTTTTAGCAAAAGGAATCACAAATACAATTAACTTCTTAGCTGACTTGGCTCCAAGGAGGGACAGGCTCCCTGAGATAAGCTCTGCTCGTTCTTACTTTGCTGCACAACTGAGCTCTAGAAGCAACACATGATGTTTTGCCAGCATTTTACAAGCCATGAAACGTGAAGATGCAGAGTTAAGGTATCTGTAAATTCAGTGGGCTTGTTTCCTGACTTTTGTACTTTGCTTTGCTGTGCAGCTGTGATATTTTAAAGTTTTCTTCTACTGGGATTTGGTGACTGCTAACACAGAGTCTAAGGCTAGAAATCATAATGTACATTTTACACAGTGCACAACTGGCTGGGTGCACCTTTCCAACTGCCTCCCATTGGCTTCAAACACATCAGTCTCCCAGGAGACAAGTTTAATGAGGGACAACTCCCTACCCTGAAAAGCTCTCCCCCACTGGCCCAGCCTCCTGCAGCCCACTCTATGGATTATTTCTGGAAGGCTGGCCAGGGAATATTTCATAGAATCATGAAATATCCTGAGCTGGAAGAGACCCTCAAGGATCACTGAGTCCAGCTCCTGGCCCTGCACAGACACCCCAACAATCCCACCCTGGCCCTCAGAGTGTTGTCCAAACCCTCCTGGAGCTCTGGCAGCCTTGGGGCTGTGCCCACTGCCCTGGGGAGCCTGGGCAGTGCCAACCACCCTCTGGGGGAGGAACCTTTTCCTCACATTCTCAGGTAGGAGGCAAAAGGACCCCCCAGCTCTTGGTGTCACCCCTTGCTCCTGTGGCTGTGGAACTCTGCTCACCTGCCCAACCCTGTGCAGGACCACGTGGGTTGGGGGGAGAACACAGCTTTGGGTTTGCATTTACCTGTAAACCACCACAGGGATCCTTTTCCATGACCTGAATGAAGCCACATTCTCCAGCTCCTTATCAGTGATCCAGACGGGGACCAGCAGCTTCTGGGGATAACTGGAACAAAGCCTGGAGTAAAGAAAGCACAAAGGCAAGATGAGGACTGGGCAGTCAAAAATCTATCCCAGAGCAGCTCACATTTCCCCAAACTCAACATGCAGGACTTTGTCTCTTCCTCTTCATCTGTGTCTCAGTACAGCCTCGACATGGAAAAAGTGACCCAAAAAGTGCTGTGAGGGACTGAGACAACTTCTTCTCACCTCAGGCCCCACCTCTGGGCCCATACTAAGTATCCCAAAACTTCCCAAGGGTGCCTTTGGAACATCCTCTGGACTGAAGAATGTGAGTTCACAAGGGTTTAGTGGAACAGTCAGTAATTTTTGTGGGGCTTTGTTTTTCTTGAAGCAGGTGCAAACCCAGATACACACAGAGTTTCTGGTAAACAATGACCTGCAGAACACAGGTCACCTTGACACATTTCTTGTGAGGAAGAATCACAGAATTAACTGGGTTGGAAGAGACCTCCGAGACCATCAAGTTGAGCTCTGCCCAGAAAGATGGCAATGGGGACTGGGTATGTGCAAATAAAATGACAGGACAGAGATCTAAATAATACCTTGTTTGGTGTGGAGCCAGAAATCAAATTCCTAATAGGCATCTGAAAATGTACCAGCAGTGAGAGGAAAACAAAGAAGAGAGAGCACTGACAGAGGGCAGGGTTAAAATTTGGGAAGGAATTCTTGTCTGTGAGGGTGGGGAGGCCCTGGTACAGGGTGCCCAGAGAAGCTGTGGCTGCCCCATCCCTGGAAGTGTCCAAGGCCAGGCTGGAGCAACCTGGGCTGGTGAAAGGTGTCCTTGCCCATGGCACAGGGTGGGATGAGATGATCCTTAAGGTCCCTTCCAACCCAAACCATTCTGGGATTCTATGAAGCACACACAAAATTCCAGGAGAGCAGGGGGCTTCCTGGCTACTGCAGCTGCTGCCCTGCCCCTGCTGCTCACAGCACAGGCTGAGGGCAGGCTCAGACACAGCAGTGCCTGGAAGCTGGACCAGCTGAGCCCCCAGGGCCCAGGCTGACACAGGTGGGTACATGGCAAGGAACATCAAAGAGCAGCTCCAGCTCTAGGCTATAACCCACATCACTTAGCAGGAATGTTTCAGGGCAGATGGGGAGCAAGGTGAAAGGGGTGAAAACATCCAGTCAGCAAGCTCCAGAGGGTGAGCTGGTTTTCCTGGGCCCAGGATATCCCAGCTGATGGCAAAAGGCATGACATAGTATTAATTAGTTTGTGATGCTAGTGAAGAACTGCCTGCCACGGTGCAAAAAGGCACTTCACAGTGTCTAGACAGCTCCTCTGAGAGCCCCAGGCAGAAAGCAAGGCTGGTTGAGGGATAAAAACAACAGGGTGAGGAATCCAGGAGAGAAAATTAAAGCTGTCAGGTAAGAAGGTGAAGAGCAGGACGTCTGTGGTAGGATGTCTAGGCTTGGACATCTCTGAAATGCCTCAGATTCCATGTGTAAAGTTGGACAGGAAATTAGAGAAGCACTGGAGCTTGACTGAAGATGCAGGAATGTGGAAAGGGATAGCACCTGGTGAGGTCTGGAGGAACTTTTGGAATAGATGAGTCTATACAAGAATGGGCTTCATTGAAATGCAAACAGAATCAGTGCCTTGGCACCTCAAATGAAACCTTAAGGGTGATGTGTTACATTACAAACTGGGGAGAGGCAGGCCAGGAGAGGCTCAGGAGCATTCCAAGAGTTAAGGCACTAAAACTCAGGAAAACAGTATGACAGAAATCAATAAAATTCAGGTATGAAACAGGACAGCCTTAAGAAGTTAAGCCAAATTTAAGCAGGGTGCATAGAAACAGCCAACAAGGTCAAGAGAAACAGATGTGTTTCTAGGCTAGAAGTCAAAAAAAATACCATAGAGGAAGTGAAAAGCCAGGACAAGTAAGCATGCTGGCTTACCAGCATCTTATAAACTTGATACAAGGAAGAACATTAGTGGTACGCTAAATTTCAGAGCACAAGCTTTGTAGGGAGGCCAAGACAGGCTGAGCTTGTGAACAAAGTGTGGGCATGTTCCAGGGAAATGTGAGGGTAACAGCGTGAGGCCCAGAGCTACCAGCATCTTCCAGAGTGTGCATGGATCAAACCCCAAGGCTAAAGAGAAACAGGGCAGCATTGAGGCTACACTACCAACCCCCAGAGAGACAGGAATGACATCCAGAGATTCCCATGGGAGACTTGTGTTGCTCCCACAGAGAACACACACGTCAGGACAGTGCCTGAGCCAAAGGTGACATTTTCAGACACGACCAGGTGTTCCTTGGTGCTCCCAGACAAATTATACAGAAGTCCATGGCTCCCTTATTTTGGGTCTACACTGCTGTGAAGTAGAATAACTGAAAAATGACTTTGTCACAGCATTTATCACTCAGTAGGTTTAAGAATACTTTCAGAGTGGATAATGATCCCATGACAGTAACAATGAAAAGAGTGAGGGGGGAGCTGACAGATATGATGGTTATTTAAATATAGAAACATACAACTGTTTATGTTTGAAAAGACCTCCAAGATCAACAAGACCAACCACCAAACCATGTCCTCAAGTGCCCTATCCATACATTTTTTGAACATTGCAAGGGATGGGGAGTTTACTATCTCCCTGGGCAGCCTGTTGCAGTGCTTGACAGTCCTTTCCATGAAGAAATTTTCCCCAATATCCAACCTAAACCTACCCTGGTGCAACTTGAGGCCATTCCCTCTCCTCCTGTCCCTGTTCCCTGGGAGCAGAGCCCGACCCCCCCCAGCTCCCCCTTCCTGTCAGGGAGTTGCAGAGCCAGAAGGTCCCCCCTGAGCCTCCTTTTCTCCAGGCTGAGCCCCCCCAGCTCCTCCTCCTCAGACTCCTGCTCCAGACCCATTTTTCCACACAAGAGGAGCCCTAAAAGGAACCACCTGTGGTGGGATGGCCTGGAACACTCTGGGATCACACTGAGCCAGACCTTGAAGGAAACATCTTGGAACTGTGAGGTTTGAGGCAGAAAAAGGGCTGGAACAACACAGACACATAAATTGGCACCTCTGGACAAGGAGCATCTTCTGACCACAAAGGTAACTATAAGAGAAATCACAGAATTATGCAATATCCCAAGTTAGAAGGGACCCACAAGGATGGACTCCAATTCCTGGCCCTGCACAGGACACACCAATAGTCCCACCATGTGCCTCAGAGTCTTGTCCAACCTTTTCCTTCACACATGTTTATCACTAACAGTCCTCACAGCCTTATTGCTCACATGCTCCTACAGCAAATCCAATCAAGGACACTAATTATCACTTTTCCAATGGTATGGACAGTAGTAAAATCTATAGAGAATTGTAACAAAATAAGATAAAATATGAATTAAGAACAGTCCCAGAAACAAGCAGGAAACACCAACTGGGTAAAGCAGCAACACAGAATTCCAGGCAGCTTTTTCCTCATAAAGTCAAAAATAAATAAAACCACCACTGTAAAAAGATGAAACCTGAAAACAAGCATCAAAAGTGGAGGAAAAGTGGATTTTTTTTTTTTCCCCTTTTTGAAGGAACTACATGTGTACCAAACCCACCTAAGGCTGCTATGAAACAACTCCTCCCTGGGACAGCCTGGGTGCACCAGATGGGGATGTACAGATCCCTGGAGATGTGGGAGCCAGGGAGAGCCCGTGTAATAATTTTATTATCACTGTACACTTTTATCAGGACCGAAGGAGTGGTTGTTATAAGCTTGTACTGCTCTCATTTTATGATGGTTGTCTCCAGGAAGAAGATAATAGTTCCCAGATAAGGACATCTCAGAACAGACTTGAAAGACAAGGAACAAAGCCATTGCCTTGGAGTATCCTGTCTTTAACAACACTGTTTTGCCAATGCAGGGAAATAAAAGATAAAAGGACTATAAACAGTTAAAAAGTAACCTGATCCCTGTGAATAGAGGCAGGTGGTTATGATCAAAAGCCAAGGCAGGATTTAAAGACACACTCCCCCAGCAGCAAGAGAGAACTGGTTTGAGTTGCACAAGGCAATTACACCACCCCTTGAGATCCCAGGATGTCTGTAGGAAGCTGGGACCTGCCAGGATCCCCAGGGAGGAACTCAGGCAGGTGGAGGGAAGCAAAGCTCGGCTTGCTGAGGTTTGTTTCAAAGTCCTTTCTTCCCTGGTTGGGTTGGAAATCAAACACCTGCCTTCAGAGAAGTTGGTAATGGCTGTGGATTACTGGCCAGGAAGTGAAGCACAGATGGTCAATGGAAGCTGAGCTTTCTGAAATGGTCAGAAGGGACCACACCCCAAAATTTAACAGGGGAGAAAGCCTGACTGCTCTCAAAGATGTGCAGAGACTCTACCCAGGGCAGGGACCCTCCAAAACCAAGCAGTTCAGGATAACGAGTTTTATTTGACATCCTTGAAGAAACTACATAAATGCAAAGTCATGTGGACAGTTGCAAAGCAATGATGTGGTCTTTGGGGACAAAGGGGAAACTGTAAATCACCTCTCAGATCTCTGCATTCTTCACGCAGACAGAACAGGCAGCAAACTGCAAAACTTCATCAGCATTTCCCCAGTCCAGTGTCTCCAGGGCACTCCCAAAGAAACCAGTGTCCTGGGACTGTCCAGGCCACAGGTGATAGGGATGCCTTTCCTGGCTGAGCCAGAGAGGAAAGACTGAGGGATACCAGTGGTTTCAAGAAAAGGATTATAGGGAATGCACAGATGAATGTGTCCAACAAAGCTTAATAAAATCCTGTTGGCTTAATGCCACCTGCTGCAAAGAGAGGAGCAGTGCTTCTCCGAGAGTCCTGTGCTCCTCCAGGAGTAGAAGACAGGCTGGAAACACTGATGTGCTGGTGGAAAAGACCTTCTAGGGATCCCCACTCCAACTCCCTGCTCACCTGCAATACTGAGATGTGAAACATCCTAACAACTGAGAAACCCCTCTCGCTGGTGATCTGCCCCAGCCCAGCACCATGTCCTGGGGAATGGCTTTTTTTCCTCTCTCATGTCCAGTCTGAGACTCCCAATGTGCACTTTGTGGCTGTTGGCCCTTGCTCTGCCATGTGCCCCTGTCAGGAGGGTTTCAGTCTGTCCCCTCTGTGAATGCCCTCCCAGCAGCTGGAGGCAGATCACCCCTCCTGCTTCTCCTGCTCTGACTGAACAAGCCTTGCTCGTTCCCAGACCCCTGAGCATCCCAACAGCTCTGCACTGGCTCACTCTCAGCTCCTCACAAAGCTGAACAGCTGCCCCAGTGTATGAAAACTGTTTGTCATAACTGACCAGAAAGACAAACCCACGATGGATGGATCCTCCACACTCTCAAATGCCTTCCAGGAGGAATTAGAGCCACATCATTAGAAACCACCTGAGTCAGCAATTACCCTCCCTGCTAGCTCTGACATTTGGGCTGTATTCCTTCTGCAATTCCATGAAAGGCAGAAAGAAGAGCGATCTGGCTCAGACACTGAACTGCCTGAGGGTTGTTGAGGCCAGGAAGGAGGATTAGCTGAAGTTTGACTCACCCACTATTCTTCACGAGGATTAGGAAGCAAAAGTAAGGGAAGAGGAGAGTGGGGAGAGCCTGGTGGTGAAACACTCACTTGTAATTGTTGTTGATGTCAGAGACGCGCCAGACGTTCTGCAAGTCAAAGCCCATCCTCACCAGCTCCATCTCAAAGCGGTACCTCACGTGGTCTCCTGGAGAGCAGAGCACAGGGATTCACTGACAGCACTGAGGGGACCTGAACATGTTCATGGCAACTATTCCAGGCTGGAGAGAATCCCACACTGCCTTGGATTGGGAGGGACATTAAAGCTCATCCCATTCCACCCCCTGTCATGGGTAGGGACACCTTCCACTGGCCCAGGTTGCTCCAAGCCCCATCCAACTTGGCCTTGGACACTTCCAGGGATCCAGGGGCAGCCACAGCTTCTCTGGGGAACCTGTGCCAGGGCCTCCCCACCCTCTGATTAAAGAATTTCTTCCCAATATCCCTGGCAGTTTAAAATCACTCCCCCTTGTCCTGTCACTCTTTGCCAACACAAGAAGTCTCTCTCCTCGTGTTATAAGCCCCTTTAGCCACTGGAAGGGGCTCTAAGGTCATCCCTTCTCCAGGCTAAACATCCCCAGCCCTTGGACCATGTCCATGGCAAGGAGACAGGGCAGCTGGATGGCAGCAGGGCCTGTGCTTCAGAAGCCAAAAAGACTTGCCCCTCAGAGAAGTTCCTCTGTTTATTTTGTCAAGTCAGATCACTTCTAGTCTCAGAGTGCAGAGCAGCATGGAAAGAGCCTCCCCCGTGTCACTGAGGGAGTTAATTTAATGCACTTCTGCCCTTCTGCCAGTGACAGCTTCCAAAGTGGATGTCAGGAACCCCATGGCAAGGAGTACTGAGCACCCACCCCAGGCAGTTCCTTCCTCCAGACTGCTCTCAGACGCTGACTCAGGGTTTGCTCTCTTACGTTTTAGCCTCACCTCACGAATTCTGGATGTCTTTGTTGCTCCAGTGTCAAACCCTGCTAATAAATAAATACTGCAAAGCTCTTTGCCTCAGTCATATCCTGCAGCAACAACTTCCACAGGTGAGTTTATTTATACTAGAGAATACTACTTTCCCTAAAGGAAAGACAGCAAATATCTCCCAATTGCTGGTGTTTGGGGCATGGTAAGGACACAGAATTTACCTTTTTTTTTATCAGCTTCTTTTTGGTATCTCTTTCAGCTCTACTATTGAATCTCCTCCCTCCATCCCAGCCTCTGTTTGGACATTTCACTCAGGCTACTGCTGCTCTCCTGTAGGATCAGCACATTTTTTAACCCTAAAACCAGGTTTCTCACTCATTTCAATCCCCTTTTGAACAGCTTAATCATGAATAAGACAAAGCAGCTGCAAGGGAACTTTGTGTTCCCAGAGAAGGGAAGCTCCCAATCCACACGAGGGCACCAGCACAGCTCTGGTGCTCTCCTTATGGATTCAAAGATTTGACTATGCAAGGATGAGCCAGAGCTCTCCACAGACCTGATCCTGGGAATGTCACAGCATTTCTGGGTGTTGGAGAAGAGATGCAGATGGGCTCATATTAATTAGGCTGCCTCAAAGCTGATGATGTTTACAGGACTGCCTGAGCTCTCAATCATCATGGTGAGAGTGCTAAAGTATGGGATGTTTTCTTCCTTCACAAGGAGAAAGGGAAAAGCTGCTTCTGTGGTGCTGGCTCCGAATGTTCCTTATTGTATTTAGAATTCTTTTTATTGTGCTTGTTCTCCTGCAGCATCCAGCCATCAGCAGGACTCAGGATGAGCCAGCAGGGTGAATTTGGGCCATGGCTGCAGCAGAGCTCAAGACAGGGCCAGACAGGGTTCATGAACAGCTAAAGTGCACTGCAGTGCTCCTGGGCAGAAGAACAGGAAGGGGACAGGCAGGAGCTCACCGGGACGGCACAGATGTGCATGTTGATCCTCCTCATCCACACAGACTCCCAAGCACCAGGCGTGGTAGGCAAATGCAAAGAGGTCCTCAGGCTTGGCAGGGCGGGCGATGGCTCGGGTCAGCCTCTTCAGCCACTCCTGGCACTGCTTGAAGGTGGAAAAATGGCACCTGAAAGCACAAAGACAAATCACCCTCAGTGGGGACATTCATCCGTGGCCACAGACAGCTCAGTTCTCCAGAGGGAGACACCAGAGCTGGTCACAGCCTGCAGCAGCACCCACCCCTCAGCCATACAGCAGGTACCTGATCACTTTGGAGTCCTTGCAGACGATGTGAAGCTGGAACATATCCCGACACTCCACACTTTCCATCATCCTCAAAGGCACCTGTGGGAGAGGGACAGCTGTAGGGCATGACAAGGCACAGCACGACAGCAGCCCTGCAGCCCTGCCCACAGGCCCCTCAAGCTCAGTCACGGCTCCAGCAGCAGTCACGAGCTGCCACTGGGAACTACAAACCCACTCCCAGGGCTCTGGAGCTTCATGACTCAGCATGCAGCTCCTTCCATGATTACTATTCTGATTCCTGCTCTGTCCCTGGGTAATCTCCCACCTGGGGCCAGTTACTGACTCAAGCACAGGTAACTGAGCCGAGCAGCAGCTGCAGTAAGAGGTGGCAAGTCGAGGAAGCCTCAGGCTCCCACTGGCTGACTCTGGGTTGGTGAGAAGTCTCATTAAAACTGGCTTTCAGGAGACCTCAACAGCCTTAAAACCATTGAGGTTAAAGCTTGAATTTAAAGAGAACACAGCAAAGGAAAGACCTAATTAATATCCAAAAGAAAACCCCATCCTCACACCTCAGTACAGCAGCAGAACAACAACTGCACGTATACAGGCAGCATCATGGCTGGCAGACTTTGAGAAGCACCTTCCCATGCCCCAGCCCCCTGAAAAAGGTTATTCCCACCCCTCCCCACTCTGAAACCCCACGAGAGGTGACGGTTCAGGCGGATCCAGACTCACATTGATCACGGAATCCTTGAATTTGATGTGCAGGCGGTAGTTGGAGATGGCGATCACGGCGTCGTTGGCATGGCCCAGGTACTCCACCCCCTCACCCTGCAACACAGTGAATGGCACCTGCAAGGGAGACAGCACGGGGTCAGCACCCACACACAGGCAGCACATACCCCAGCCACACAAAAGGAGATCCTTGTGCACTGGAGTTCCTAGAGCCGCTCTTCCCACTGCCTCTGCAGTGCATTTCCCATGGGAAACGTGCTCCTTGTACCCTGAGAGCTGACAACAGCACGGAGCAGCACTGGGACCCACTGTCCAGCCCCACATGTAGATCTGCTTCCCAAGGATGCCTCCAGAGCACCTTCTGAAGGATCACGCTTATGGAGGAGGGGTGTGAGCACACACACTGCACACCTGGCAGGGAGGGTGTGCAACAGGGCAGAGAGATCGATGATCCCTGCTCTTAGGAGAGGGTAAACCAGCCCTGGAATAAGGGGCAGCCCAGGGAGGTGGTGGAGTCACCATCACTGGAGGTGTCCAAGGAAGGACTGGCTGTGGCACTCAGTGCTCTGGGCTGGACAAGGTGGGCATCAGGCACAGCTTGGGCCTGATGATCTTGGAGGTCTTTTCCAACCTTAATGATTCTGTGCTGGATCAGAATTCCCTGCCCCAGGGCAGAGTCACCTATGTGATCCTGCACTACTGAAATGGTCATCACTGTGAGACTCAACACCACTTACCACCCAGGGAAGCAAATGAACCAAAGTTGTGTCCAGTTTCTGCTAACCAGTCAGAGGGAATCTGTATAGTTGTTGTGTGACTGAGGAGGCTTGTCCCGGCTAAACCACAGCAAAGCTTCACTTAAGTTACCTGGATTCAATTTTTTTTTGTTAAATATCTAGATAATCAAGTGTCTCTGTGTTCCTCCCCATCAGTCTGGACATGCTGCAGCTATTTTTAAAATGTGGGATCCTGGCAGACAGTCAGGTTTGACTTTTCTTATATAAAAAAAGAAGGCAGAACAGCCTAAAATTCACCAGGCCCCTTTGTCCTTAGCTAATCAGGCTCCTCCTGTTCCCTGAATGCCACCTACACCAGGTGATGTCGGCAACCAATTATGCAAAAAATGTCACGACGATTCATCATTTCAGCCAGAGCTGGAACCTGCCAGACAGGGCAGCTGATGGCACATTTTATTACACTGTAATTTGTGCAAGTCAGACCACCTTCTCTTTATTTCTAACTTGTTTCTATGGCTTGGGTATGTGCTGCCTGAAAACCTGAATTTCCTGGATTTCAGACTTCAAGTGACAACTGCACAAACAACTTCTCCTTTCTTTGTACAAAAATAACCACCTTAGACTGGCATGTGTCCGAACACCCTTTAAAAGTATTAATTATTTGCCATGAAGACAATATCCTCTCTTTATTTCTGCAGTTTATTTCTGCTTGCTTGCCAAAGCTGTTTTTAGCTGGCATGTGTTTCTTCTGCTTACGTGGCTCTTTCACACAGCACCAGAAGGGAGACAGATTAGAAAGGGATGGAAAGGCTGCAAGAACTGACAGAGGGAAATCCTGGAATAAACCAGCAGGTGCCTGAATACAGCTTGTTATCAAGCCACTGGCATCCTTTTGGACTCACAGAATTGTAGAATGGTTTGGGTTGGGAGGGACCTTAAAGCTCATTTTGTTCTAATCCCCTGCCATGGACAGGGACACCTTCCATTAGACCAGGCTGCTCCAAGCCCCGTCCAACCTGGCCTTGGACACTTCACTTATTTTAAATAACAATTTACTGAAGGGAAATTACCCTTGAGAGGGGTGATTTATGGTCCTCCATGCAGGAGACTTAAAGCAGAGCCTGTTCTTCTCAGGAGCCTCGGCTCAGAGTCATTTCACCCTCAAAGGCCTCAGACCTGCAGCCTTGACCCCAACAACTCCGTGGTTGCTTCTTCAAGCCAACACCTCTCAGACTTTCATTTGCCCAGCACCTTTTGCCAAGGCAATGCTGATCCCAGAACAACCTCAGACACTGCAGCAGCAGTGGGATCAAGGTGAGCCTGGCTCCAGCCCCAGGAGGAGGACGATGAGCACTGGATGATGCCAAAGGAAGCACCAAACCCCAGAGGGCTGTGCTCCTGCCCTTGCTGCACAGCAGCAAAGCACCCAGGGCTCTTCCAAGGGCTTTTTGCAGCAGGAGGCTGGCACCATATGGAGGTGTCTCCTGGCCACTCTGCAGCAGGAAAATGGCAGGAGCAATGTGTACCAGGGCCAGAGCAGGCAGTGTAGTCACTGCACCAAGCACCGCTCCGACAGTACAGAATATTCTGAGTTGGAAGGGACCCACAAGGATCATCAAGTCCAACTCCCAAGCAAATAGCCCATACTGGGATAGAACCTGCAACCTTGGCACTATCAGCACCATGCTCTAATCAACTGAGCTAATCCCCTGTCCCAGGGAGCAGCTCCCTGCTGCAGAACCACGCATGCAGCGTCACGTTCCTCGCTGCCAGCACGGGCGAGGACAGGGAATACCCAGCCTGGCTGCGCATTGCATCATGCTCCAGACATGTTTCCCAGAGGCAGGAGGTGCTGTACACATCCTGGCAGGGCTGGGAAGGCAGGGATGGTGCATTTGGAACAACTGGCAGCACATGGAAGGACCCAGCACTCCGAATGTGACCTTTGGTACTGGTCAGCCTGTGGCTGCCAGGCTGTCCTGGGCTGGAGAGCTGCCCTGCAGAGCCCAGCCTGCCACATCCCAAAGCTGTCTGGGTGTTCTGACTCCCTTACCTGCAGTGATTCCTCCTCCTTTACGAGCTCCTTCGGGGGGAACAAGTCCTTGGCCTGGATGTACTCCAAACTGGGAGGGCCCTCCTCACCCTGCATTGCAAACAGAGCACACAGTCAGACAGGCCCCAGTCAGCACATGCTGTGAAAGCCAAGAACTGAAGCTGCTGGATACTCTCAGCATCCCAGGAGTTTGGGGATACCTGTGCATGGAAATGCCTGTTGTGCCTCTGGACCCCAGCAGCTCCTCTGGCTGTTGCAGAGTCCCCACAGCACAGTAAAAGGCCAAAGCAGGCCTCCAATCCTGCCTCTTCCAGCTGAGTGGTGTTTGGAAAGCCAAGCAGATGCACCTTGGCCACGCACAGGATCTGGGACTGATGTGACAATAATTTGACATGTCAGCTGTTCCCCTGGTACCACAGCAGACACACACCATGACACAGAGGGTTTCCATCCACAGTCCAGCTTCAACCAACTCCTCCTCCTCTTAAGGACTGCTTTCTTTGAGGAGTTTTCATTTTCACTTTCAGCCCCAAAAAATCTGGCAAGAGCCTGAAGTTTCTTGAGGAAAATATGTAAGTGGGAAAAGTAACCCAACAACAACTGCACCTGAGTGCACCCAGTTCACAGCAGGCATTACCAACTGCTGCCAGCACCCAAGTAGGGCACTGAGCCCCAGGACAGCTGGACATGTCCACACTGCTCAGATGGATACCCCAAAAAGCCCATGTAGGCCTCAGTGTGGTCTGAGAGGACACACAGAGCCTGGACACGCCCTCCTTCACAAGTAGAGTGTGTGTCTCAGTTTGGGATCTGGGATTCTTCAGTCACTTATAGAATCATAGACTATTCCAAGTTGGATGGGACTCACAAAGATGAAGTTTAACTCCTGGCCCTGCACAGGACACCCCAACAATCCCCCTATGTGCCAGAGACATTGTCCAAATGGTCCTTGAGCTCTGGCATGAAATGTCAGCGCCAAGTTTCACCAGCCCTCACACAGACCCTGTCAAACCACCATGTTGTCTGAAGGACTGGCCCGTAGATGCTCACTACTGGGAGCCCAGGATGGTGTTAATTCCACATGTATTTGCTGTGGGAATGTTTTCTTCAGAATGCCTCCTGTTTTCTAACCGTAGCTTCTCTAGGCTGGAGCATTCATCAGGAAACACTCTGTTCTGTAAGCACTGAGTAATATTTTAAAATGAAATATCTTTCTGGGTATGCCACCCAAGCCAGAATCTAAATTTTAAGCTGAAGAAAGGAGATGCCAACCCTTCTGGCTCAGGAGTATTTAAAATGATGCTGAATCCCCTTGTGTTAGTGACAGGGGCTGAAGCCTTGACACACAGAAGAACAGCGTGGCCTGAGGAGCTCCCTGGACCTCAGGTGGGGGTGACCAGACCCACCCCAGGCCATCTCCAAGAAACCTGCACACATGCTGTTACAACCGGTGTAAAACTCGGCATCAACCCCAGCTGGAGAGAAAGGGACTGCCCCTCCTCATCCCCACTGTGATGGACACAGGGCACAGCACCTGCGGGGGGCTCGGGGCCCCTCCTGCCACAGACTCCCTCCCACACTGAGGCACAAAGGGACGGCGTGTGCCCGCGTGCCGGGGCGGCAGCCGAGGAGCAGAGACCTCCCATCCCCACTTTGCAGCTCGCAGAGAAATCCCAGTGAGCAGCAGAACTGGAACAGGGCAGCCCGAGCTCTCCGTCGGCCTGGGTGTCCTTGAGTGCCGCCTCGCCTGCGGCGCAGGGCGGGCGGGAGGCTGAGCATCTCCTGCTGCCACATCCCATCCCGGCCACCGGCAGGGCGGGGGCTCAGGGCCCCGCGCTCTTCACAAGCTGCCTGAAGCCCTCAGGGCCCATTTGGCCAGGCGTCCCCCGGGGAGAGGTGGAGAGTGGGTCTGCAGAAAGGGCGTCAGAGCAGGAAACCTCCTCTCCCCGAAGGTATAAAAGCCGGGGAGCTCGGGACGCCCTCCCAGCACAGCAGCACAGGAGGGGTCCTGCACACCCTGCGAGCGCCGCAGCCACGGCGGGAGCGGAGCTCCCCTGGGGTCGGATGCTCTCCACGGTAATTTTCCAGCTCCAGGCAAGGACCGGCCGTGTCCCGCGTGGCACATCATGGCACACGGTGGCCGGGGCCTTCGGGTGGCTCAGGGACCGCTGTGCCCTTGGGCCGGGGCAGGGCAGCAGTGACCGGCCACCGTGTCGGCCGGCGGGAGCCAGCAAAGGGGATTCCCCCTCTCCACGCCCAGCTGGGCACACCCAGGGCGGAGGATGCTGCAGAGAGCATCTGCCTTACGGCCCCGCTTCCATGGAGGAGAGGAGGGGAATGAAAAGCAGCACTTACAAAGCAGTTGAGCATGGAGCAGGAGACGCGGCCTGGCAGAGTCATGTTCATTTCCCGAGGCGGCAGCAGGGCCGGGCAGGCGAAAGCAGCATCTCCTCCCTGCGGCTCCGAGCTGCGGCCGCGGGCCCGGCGCTGCGGCAGCGTCCCCGTCCCCGCTCCGCCGGGAAGGGCAGGAGCATCCCGGCCGCCGGCGGCCCGAGCA
>VYXB01009791.1:449835-477647 GCA_013397135.1 Pachyramphus minor | reverse complement strand
GCGGGCGCCCGGAGCAGGGGCCGCCGCCGCCGCTGACAATGGAGGGAGGGCGGGCGGAGGACGGGCAGACTCCTCCTCCCTCCCGAGGCCGCCGAGCGCGGCTCTGCCATCTGAGCGTCTCCCTGACAGGCGAGGCAGAAAATGGAGCGGGCGGCGCAGGGACGGCGGCCCCGCCGGGCGCTGCCCCCTCCTCGCCCCTTCCCGGTGGGGCGGCCCCGGGAGGTGCATTCCCGGTCTCTGGAGCTGCTCCCGCCGGCACCTGCCTCGTGCCGCGCTGATGGCGGGAGCGCCAGGAACAACAGCGGGAAGGCGGCTTCATAGCCCGGCACCCGGGCACTCAGTCCTCTGCCCCGGCACCGAGCCCTTGGCCCTGGCTTTGCATCCCAGAACCGAGCCCTCCACCCCAAACCCTCCACCCTGACATCAAACCTCTGCCCTCCAGCCCAGCACCGACCCCTCAGCCCCAGCACCAAGCCCTGTGCCTCGGTACCAAGCCACCCACCCTGGCATTGACGCTTCCACCCCAAGCCCTCAAGCTCAGCATTGACCCCTCTGCTCTGGCCGTGCTCAGCCAGAACCTGCCGCTGCACGTCTGAGCCCCCATCCTCCTCCAGTCCTCTCTGCGTGGCCATGGAGATGAGGACAAAGGGGCTGCCCTGCTGCTAGCTCACTGCAGAACACTCCCAAGACTAAGTCCCCCTTCCCAGGAGCTCCTGAGTGTGCAGGGAATAGCTGGATGTCCTCAGCTCCCACCAGCACCTGTGTTCCAGAGCTCAGTCCCCCGTGTGGGGAAGGCTCCCAAGGGCCACTGCTGCCCTTGGTGACCATTTGGACAGTCAGCTCCCATGGGAAGCTTCCCCAGCTCCCATTTGTCAACCCTCACAGACACAGGTCAGGAAATGCTGCGGTTGAGCACCCACACCCCACCCCAGCCTCCCAGGAGCTCACCTTTACTACTTTCAAGCCCATGAGCAAACAGCTTCCAGGTCACAGCACATCCCAGAAGCCACAGGACAGCAGTTTCCTGGGCAAGACCATCTCCATTTCTAACATCAGCTGCTGCTCTGCCTCCACCACTGGGCCAGAGGGAGAATCTCGTTCTTCAAATGAAAACTTAAAACCCAGCCCTTCATCAATCCTCTAAGGCCCAACTGTTTTGCTCAAATCACACCAGCTTTCTGCCCCCAAAACAAAACACAAATCCAAAACAGAACACAGCCCGTAGCTGTTGAGCTCCTCTTAGATGTGGTTGCCCCCAAACCACCACAGACAGCTCTCCCCAGCAATACCAATGAGATCTCAAAGGGTTTTTCTCAAGTCAGACAAAAGATTCGGGCATTTCTCGCAAAATTGTTCAGTGTTAGATTATTCAGAACTGCTTTGGCCACAGGACAGCTTTGTGACACCCAGACCTGCTGCCTGCTGTCACTGCAGGGCAAAACACAGTTCCCTGAGCTCTCTTGCTGGGAAAACAATCCCACAGATTGCCCAGGGTCACACCGGATAAAAGACTTGGAAGAACATACAACCACACCTGGAGATAAGCCATGAAATCCCATTTCACCTCAGCTCTGTCCCACTCCAACATTTACATGGAGTGGGGTGGGTGAACCTCAGGCACTGCCCATCCTCAGGGGCACTCAACTCAAGCTGGCACCCACAAACCAAAACACAAGGAGAAGAGAGGGTTACGGATGAGGACAGAGGGTTATGGATGAGAGCAGAGGGTTAAGGATGAGGTTATGGATTTGTCTTGGTCAAATGTGAGTGGCAGGGGAGGTGCCCTGCTCCCTGCAGGTTCTCTGAGGGGGATGCCAGAGCTGTGCTGAGCAAGCAGAGCAACATAAGGTGGAAGAAACCTTTTATACCAGAGAGAAAGTAGAGCCATAAACTGTTAAGTCAATATTTATTCTTTTTCCTGACATGTATCAAGGGGAAAGCAGCAGAGCAGGTCTGGGGAACAGCTGAAGCACAGGAGTTTCTTAGGCAGAGTTCAAGCATACATTGTTATTGAGAGCAGACAGCACATGACCAGTGTTTATAACACACAAAACCATGGACAATGCAGGTGAGAGTCTGCTCCGACCCACGGCAAGATTTTTAGGAGCAAGGCTGAGTTCAGGGCCTGGCATGGGGCCTGTTTGCAGCTCGAGTTGCAGAAGGACCTTTGTAACCCCCCTAAGCTGCAGCTGTGCCCAGTTAAAGGGCTGCTTGTCAGAGCAGGACTTTGAATTTCCAACCTGAGCTGACCTGAGCATCCACAAATAGAATTTCTTCTGCTTTCACTGAAATATTTCTGTACTTTTAGCATTAGAAGAAGATTCACACATGGCTTAGAAACTTCTGCCTGAGCGCAGTGCCTGGTGCAGAGCAGAAGCAGACCTTGCCCTGCAGTTCAGTGGTTTGACAGAGTTTCAGGAGGAACTGGATTCAGGTTCTGCTTTCACTTCCTTCAACAGTTCCTGAAATACCTGCCCTCCTTTCCCCTCCAGTGACCCAGGCGAGGCCAGGAGTGGTGCTGGGCAGCTGGGGTGGCCCAGCACAGGACCGCAGAGCGCTCCAGCCTCCTGAGCTGGCTTAGCCACAGGGATTTCCTAAATGCCACCTCGGATGCCTCCCTGGCTGAGCAGCTGACTTCCGCTCCACTATCACGAATCACCAAGGAAGAGAAGGTTATTTTCACACAACTGGGCTCCTCCTCGTGCATGTGTGTTCACGCAGGCAGAGAGAGAAACCTCCCTCGTCATCTCCCAACCACAACAATCCAAAAGGTTCCTCGGCTCTGAGGAATCAGAGCTGAACATAACCTGAGCAGCATGTTCTTAAGGGCAGTTGGCAGGGATTAACCCTTTTCCCTCTCACTAGCACTGCACAGTGTTCCTGTGCTGCTCTTCCCAACCCTCTGGACACCTCTGCTCCCACGCTGCAGGTAAACAGCTTGCAACGTCTCCGGAGGGAACCCAAAGGGATTTGGAGGCTCAGAGATAACACACAGCTTGGCAAAGATAGGACTGGCATTCAAGGGGCCATCCTGCAGCCTCCAAGGGAGAAGATATTCCCTGTGGAAAGAAGCCTGCATGCACCAGGAGTGCAGCCTGCAGCATGGGCTTCACAGGAATGAGCTGCCATCTGGTCCCACGTGCCCAGGGAGTCTGTACTGGGAGCAGGGGACAGGCACAGAAATGCTGGAATCTCTCTGGTGGCCTGGAGCCAGTCAACACCCTGAACTGAATCATGTTGCCAATGGCTGGCCCAGCATTCCACAAGTTTGGGAATGGGTGGGGGTCAGGAAGCAGCTAATTCCCACCCTGCCAGGTCACCTCTGGTCCCTCTCTGTGGGTCTGCAGCTCAACCTCTCCAAAATGGACAACTGTCCCAAGCAAACATCTGCAAATGTCCCAGATTGCTGAAGGATTCACAGATTAGCTGGGGGAGCCCAAACCTTGCATGAAATACAGCTGCTGGCAGAGTCTGGTCCCTGCAGAAAGGGTGAGAAGAGCCATAAGCTGATCCCAGGGCTGGAACACTTCTCCTATGGAGCCAGGCTGGGAGAGCTGGGGGGGATCACCTGGAGAAGAGAAGGCTCTGGGGACACCTGAGAGCCCCTTCCAGGGCCTAAAGGGGCTCCAGGAGAGTGGAGAGGGACTGGGGACAAGGGATGGAGGGACAGGACAAGGGGGAATGGCTTCCCACTGCCATGGGGCAGGGATAGATGGGATATTGGGAAGGAATTCTTCCCTGTGAGGGTGGTGAGGTCCTGGCACAGGTTGCCCAGAGAAGCTGTGGCTGCCCCATCCCTGGAGGGTCCAAGGCCAGGTTGGAACCTGGCCAGTGGAAGGTGGAGACAGGGGGAGAACCAGCCAATCTTTAAGGTCCCTTCCACCCCGAACAATTCCATGATTCCAAGAGGCAAACTGGTCACATCCACTGCAGGGAGGTACCAGCACACCTGATTCAGACTTCTGCTGGCAGGGACACCCTTCCCGACCCTGACATAGCTCAATCCTCTATTTATTTTTGGTGCCACAAAAAATTACTGGAAAGTTATTTCCTTGGGCAGAAGGCACCACATCCATCTCTTCTACAGATTAAGGGTGGGCTTTTCATCCCCCCAGCACGGTGCATCCTGCAGACAGAGAGGAGGGAGGACAGGGGATGGCAGGGATCCGAATGCGCAGCCCTGTCCCTGGGAGCACATCCACTGCCCAGACTGCCCTGATCTGCCTCCAGCTGGAGAACACCGACAGGAAAATTGGCAGGCAGAGCTGACTGCCCTGGGAAGGGACTTCCAGGCCATGAGAAGCAAGTCAAAAACAGCCAGGGCAGCTCTGCCTGACAGCCGGGGGCTCTGGCAGCAGAGGGGCCATCAGGGTACTCCAGTTTAGATCCTTCCAGGTCTGAATTTTTGATGACGATCAAGGAACTGATCATCTAGATCTTTTTATCCAGGTAAGGAGGGAGAAGGAGAGACTTGTGTCATTTATCTCATCCTAGAATTTAAAATTTGTCCTGTTCCTGCTTGGCAGATGCTGCACTGGGGTGAGATGAACTGCACATGTATTTCTATCTCTCTCCATAAGCTAATGCAGGGAGCTGATGAGCTGTGGCCAAAGGGACTTCTTGTTCTGCCTCCCCTACTTCTGTTGCACAAAAGGCACTTTTTTCAGGTCCCCCCTACAAAAATAGTTCATTTCCTCAAAGCCTAAGGATGAACTGAAAGGCTGCTGAGCCACTGAGGTGGCCTCCCAGAAATAAACCCCCAAAGAGAAGTTGCTGTTTTATAGCCCATAAATCAGGACTGGGATGGTGAGTTGTCATCTTTTCATTTTCACAGGATGACAGAAGAGCTTACGGATCTGTAATACTGCATTTAGTATTTGCTCAGAAGGTTGCCCAGAGGTGAGCACAGAACAGAATATGGAGCAAGAAACCTTTGAGAAGAGGGACAAAAGGGCAGAAGTCACAGGCTGTCGACTCCATGCACCTCAAGAGGGGACAAGGGAGGGCTGAGCTGCAAACCCCAACCTGGGATAAGTCATAGGCCCCTCCAAAGAGTAAGAACTGTCATGGAAACTCAGATGTTTATAGTCCCAGTATTCCCAGCAATAAGAAAAGGGAATGCTGCCATGGGAGCTGTGCACACAGTGAGAGCTGAACACTGAGCAGAGCAGCACCTGCTCTACTCTACTTGCCAGGTGAGTTTTAAGTAATGTATTAAGGTACCAGGGCTCCATTGGCCAGAGTTAAGGATTAAACCAACACTAGTGTGGTCTTCAAGGTCATTCCCATCACAGCTGGTCTTTGGGGAAAAGCAGGAAGAGCCTTGCAATCCAAGGTCTGAACTGATACTCGACCAAGCATCGGTGCAGCCAGAAAGGGCAGAGCAGCTGCTGAGCCACATCTGGGCTGCTGCTGCATCAGGGAGAAGCTTCTGGGCATGCCCTTGCTAACTAGAGGGCACTGGTGCTGTGCCCTCTGCCTCCAGTGACCATGGGGAATTCAGGAAGCACTCAGCATGCCTGCAGGGAACAGGATTTCCAGCCAGCCCTGGAGAGCTCCAGCCCCAAAGCACCCCTGGCTGAGCAGACAACATTCTGGAGCATCCATTAAGCAGTAACCCACCTCCAGCCTTCCCTTTGTTTAACTTGGGATTCACAGCCCTCTGGAGAGGTCCCAAAAGGGCTCCAAGGAGGCTGCCAGGGGTTTACAGCAGCTCCCTCTGCCTTCAGCTGCTGACAGAGCTAAGTAGGTGGAGGCAAGTGCTGATTTCTCCAGCTCGCAATTACAAGTCGTTTTCTCTCCCTTACCATGGGAGACAAAAAGCCTGTAAGTCCCTTCCCAGAATGGTGGGTGAGGAGGGGAGTTGTGGGGTTTTTGTGGTTCCCCCCCCAGGAAAAAATAATTGTTTTTTTTTTTTTTTTAAAATCGAAGGAACATTTTAATAAAATATGAAAAAGCCCTAAATCCCTTTCAGAAAGGCCTTTGAAAGGGTATCTTTCAGGCACTCATAAGGAGCAGAAAACCCTCTTGTCTAGAAGAAACCAAGCTGTGGTTACACCTAAGGGTGGGCAGGGCCAGGTCAGGATAGGATCTACCCAGACACAGGAAAGGAGCACAGGGAAAAGAAGAATAAGTCCAAAGTTCCAGTCTGTGCACCCCAGAAAACAGAGCTCTGGGGAGGGGTAACAAGGACTAAAGATGGCTTTGCTACAGAAAATTTAAAAGACTAGAGCTCTTCAGATGTCTAAGGGGAATGTAAAATATGTAAGTAAGAAAGAATATAAATGTCTAAGGGGACTGAAAATGATGAAGGACAGGAGATGCCCCCAGGCAGCACCAGACTTTACTGTTACTCCCTTTACAAGAACTGGGAACCCACCAAAACAACATGGGGCAGTTCCAAAACACAGGCAGCACAGCTCTGACACACTATGTTGCTACTGCAACATCTTGGTTTTGAAAAGCCTGATGAATTCATGGAAGAAAAACCTACCAAGGGCTCATAAAACATCAACAGTAGTTTCTGGACTACCAAGATCCTGCAGAACTTGACAGGTGAGGGCACACACCTGAGCCATGTTTCCCCTGCAGCAACCACTGGTGGTCCTTCTCCATGTTACCTGGAGGGCATTTTGATGCATTTTCCATGTGTTTATTCCCTTTTTTTTTCCATTCATATGTGGATACATCTGCATCCCTCTCACCCCCAGAGAAGCTGTTGAGTTTTACACCTCCAGTGTGACACCAGGGTGGTTCCAAGGGGAAGTGTAAGATCCTTTAGCAGGTTACAACGCAGGTGTTACTTTCACCTTTCCATGCCACAGAAAGCTCCTCATCCTGCAGTGTGAGGATAAGCTTTTCCAACAGGAAGCACAGGAGATCTTGAGGCAAAACCAGGGAGCACAAGGAGAGGGACTACCCCAAAAATGCTGCATGTGTAACTACTAGAGCTGGGAGTTCAACTAATGCAGAGAGCACGTTTCCTTTCCTATTCCATTTGTTACCAGAACCCATGGGGGACAATCCCTCAGGAGATGTCACGATTTCCTCGAGCACTCTGCCAGATTTTTATCTTCCTTTTTTTTTTTTGACATGTTTAACCTAAATTTTCATGTCCCCAGTTGGAATTTCCAGCCCTCTGAGTGTCTCAGCGCTCCTTCCCCCACCACAACACACTCCTGGCAGTGGGAGCACGAAGAGGCTGATACTAATCCGTGTCACTGCAGCAAACTCAGGCTCTGCCCACCCACAGCCCCACATGCAGATCACCCCTCTTCAAACTACCACCCTCAGGGCACTCTCAGCATATTATCTTTCAACATTCCCAGTCTCCAGCTTTTTCTCCTCCCAGCAGATCCCTCATATTTTGGGTTATTTCTTGCTGGAGGCATTAGAGGGCCTTTATCCGAGTTTATCAGCAATCTGGCTGCTTTGGCTGGGGTTCAGATTCTTTTCTACCACATTTTTCTGTGACTAATTCTTGTGAAATTTCTGCTACTTTGGTGGCACCAGAGCTGTTATTAACATGGTGTTAAATTCTTCAGTGAGAGGTGACAGAGGAACACAATGAGAAACCCCAGCAGTAAGTTTTAAAGTAAAAATAAATCACAAGCCACAAATGTCAGTAGTCCAGGGAGACAGGAGGAGTTTCTAGTCTTATTTCCCTTTTCCCCCAATATATTCCAACAACAGGTTTAGGGGTAAATCTATCCTATTAACAGCATCTTGCTGACAGTGATAAAAGCTCTCTGTGTTATATTATTATATATAATACACAATACTGTAGCACTCTTCTTGCTCACTCTTGCATTTCTCCTCATGCATTCAGCAGCAATACAAGATTTGGACACACAGAGAACAAGACCACCCACAGAGGACAGAGGCAGACTAGAATCATGGAATCATTAGGGTTGAAAAAGCCCTCCAAGATCATCGAGTGCTATTGCCAAGGCCACCACTAACCCATGTCCCCAGGTGCCACATCCACACCTGTTAAATCCCTCCAGGGACGGGGACTCCCCTACAGCCTTGGGCAGCTGTGCCAGGGCCTGGCCATGCTTTCTGTGAAGACATTTTCCCTGCTGTCCAACCTGCCCCTCCCCTGGCCCAGCCTGAGGCCGTTCCCTCTCCTCCTGTCCCTGTTCCCTGGGAGCAGAGCCCGACCCCCCCCAGCTCCCCCCTCCTGTCAGGGAGTTGCAGAGCCAGAAGGTCCCCCCTGAGCCTCCTTTTCTCCAGGCTGAGCCCCCCCAGCTCCCTCAGCTGCTGCTGCTGCTCCAGCCCCTTCCCAGCACCCTTCCCTTCCCTGCACACACTCCAGCCCCTCAGTGTCTTTCTTTAGAGAGGAAATAGGATATGGACTCACCATCCTCAGCGCAGTCCAACCTCTCCTGGTTCAATCACAGTTCAATCTCTTCTCGTTCCTCCACAAGTCTCACCTGCAGCAGAGGAGACAACCCAGACCAGATGCTGAGTTTACAGGAATTGAGTTTAGAAAGGAAATTAGTCCAGCAGTTTAGTTTACAGGAATGGTACTCCAGTGTGAACACAGAGGGGAAAAAAAATCAAGATTCCCCTGTGGCCAGTGCCCTGTACCCATCTCTGCTATCCTTCAGTTCATGTCCTTTCCAAGAGCTGCTGGAAATCAGATTCAGCATCACAGGGGACACACCAAATCCTTTAGGACAGCCACTAACACAACACACAGGACTCATCACCCATCACAGGTACAAACCCCACACCTCAGGAGTATGGGAGGGAGCTGAAGGAAGACAGGCTTGGCCACTGTGGTTCAAGGACCTGGAGAGGATCCTTCATAGGGAACTTTTGAGAAGATTGCTGTGGACTTGGGAGGAAATCATCTCTAAAATCCAGTCTTGTCCTGCCAGTGCCCTGAAAAACCAGCAGCCCCTTCTGTCAACTTATGCCCCTGCTCGCAGGAGGTCACAGGAGGCATTTCTGGGAGGGGAAAAGCCAAGCAGTGACTTAAGCAAGGTCCTGCTCCAACAAAATCCTTTCCAATAGGACCAGATAGTCCCACGGGTGATCCTGGGAGCTCCACTGAGGAAGAGGCCTTTCCTCACGCTTTTCAGATCTCTCCGATATGGGATCATTTAATCACCAACACCTCTCCCTCCTGCCCACATTCTGCCTCTGTTCTGCTCTTCCAGCCCCACTCAGGGGCCAGGTTGGACGGGGCTTGGAGAAACCTGGGCTGGTGGAAAGTGTCCCTGCCCATGGCAGGGGGTGGAATGAGATGAGCTTTAAGGTTCCTTCCAACCCAAACCATTCTGGGATTCTGGGATTCCACAAATGTGTCCCATTGTTTTTTAAATCCAACAATGGTTTAAGCAGGGATGTTCAGTATTGAGGTGAAGCCTGAGGATTGCTCAGAGCTTACCAACCAAACCTGATTTTTCCACACGAAAGCTTCAAGAACACTCAAGGACTTTGGTAATTTTGGCCACCATTAATTTTAACCTCTCTCTTCCTTAGATGAAATACAAATGCCAATAAATGTCTAACTGGAGAGTGTCTAAACATCTCACACAACACACCCCAGGCTGAGAATCTCCCTCCTTCCACCATCAAGGAATTGTGTCAGCCACAAAAGAGCTTCGGAATACCTGCCCAAGGCTTTCCCTTACTCAGGAATTTCCTTTGCAGCCCAGAATCAGGTGATGTTTGACACCCCCATGCCAGAAGGCCAAGCTGAATGCCAGCATCAAGGAGTAATGGTTGGAATGTGACTCTCACCGGGAGCCTTTGGGAGGGAGCTCCGCCCTGCCTGAGCCTGGAATCATTATCCTTGGCCTTTCAGCTCAACATGACAGGAAAGGACAGGAGAAAGGAATGGGAGGTCAGAAAGGACTCAAACGTATGCAATATATTGATACATTTAATTATCTTTATAGGGCCATGGAGATGCTCTGAGGGCTGGAGCCCCTCTGCTCTGGAGCCAGGCTGGGAGAGCTGGGGGTGATCACCTGCAGAAGAGAAGCTCCAGGGACACCTGAGAGCCCCTTGAAGGGCCTGAAGGGGCTCCAGGAGAGCTGGAGAGGGACTGGGGACAAGGGACAGAGGGAATGGCTTCTTACTGCCAGAGAGCAGGGTTGGATGGGATATTGGGAAGGAATTATTGGCTGTGAGGGTGGGGAGGCCCTGGCACAGGTTGCCCAGAGAAGCTGTGGCTGCCTCTGGATCCCTGGAAGTGTCCAAGGCCATGTTGGACGAGGCTTGGAGCACCCTGGGCTGGTAGATGTCCATGTCCATGGCAGCAAGTCCCTCCAACCCAAACCATCCCATGACATTACCTTACATTTAAAAGCAGATCACCAAGTTTCAGGAAACTATGAAAAATAACCCACAATGGGATCAAACTTCCTTGGAAAACAGAAAAAGCCAAACACTGCAATATCACCCTTCAAACCCACTTCAGCCTGGCTCTTTTCAACTATAAAAGCCTTTTTTCCACTTTTCAGAAATGATCTCACATCTCAAGACTTCACAGAGAAACAAGGAGCAGCCACCACACCACTGGGAGAGTCACTGCCAGCAGGTGACTTACAAGTGAGGTGAGAAGCACTATTAGCAAGGGAAGTAAAATGTTAAAAATGCTTTTTTAGGAAATCTGAAGATATCTGAATTATTAACACCAAATGACACACAAGGACTGTTCCCACAGAGCAGATACAGATTTACCCAGTCATTACTCATGGCCACCTCAGTTTCTCAGTTCCTTCCTCACAGGAGAAGTTGGTAATGGCCAAAAACTGAAACTCTTTGGCTGCGTCATGTGTGAGGAAGTTCCTCCTGGCTCCCATCCCCCAGCTCCTCTGGAAAGCCACAGTTGCCCAAGAAAGAGACAATTCATGGCAGGGGACTGTGCATGAGCTCAGCCTGCAGGAATGCTGTCACTCCTCCATCCCCAAGGGCTTCCTCCTCCTGCTGTGGGAGCAGGGATGGAGCTGAAGGGGCTCCTGAGGATTTATGGGGTGAAGAAAGCCAGGAGATACCACAAAAACTCAAGTGCTGCTTGCAGCACTGAGGACCTTCACCTCTATCCAAATTACACCTGGCCCAGGCTTTGCTCGTACACTTGTGCACTTCCACATGTTCCTGTGCTGGCATCCCAAATCCATGCCTCTGCTTCAGGGCTCCTCCTTCCAAAGGCTGTTGTGTCCCACTGGCTGCTGCCCAAAGCATCCAGCACCGCTGTCCAGCACCTCTCTGGGCTGGCACCCACCACCTCTCCTGTGCAAGGCAGGTTTGGCTGCTCTCTGGGGTCTGTTTCCCAGGCAAAGAGGTTGGATTCCCCCAAAATGCAGATCAGAAGCTCCCCTTAAAAGCTTGATCACAAGGGATGGGCTGGGGGTGGCCACCTGCTGTGCCAAGGTGGAGGGTGATGCTATGGAATTAAACGAAGAGGGGACCAGAGACAGGGAAAGCCAAGACAGAAAGGATGGAACTGGAGAGAAGGTAAAAGAGAACGATGCCCTTTCACACACAGATGGAATCACAGTCACAGAATGCTTTGGGTTGGAAGGAACCTTAAAGACCATCTCATTCCAACCCCCACTGCCACAGACCTTCCACTCTCCCAGGCAGCTCCAAGCCCTGTCCAGCCTGGCCTTGGACACTTCCAGGGATGGGGCAGCCACAGCCTCTCTGGGCAACCTGTGCCAGGGTCTCACCCCCCTCACAGCCAACAATTTCTTCCCAATATCCCACCTAACCCTGCCCTCTGGCAGTGGGAAGCCATTGCTCCTTGTCCTGTCCTTCTGCAGAGTTCCTCTCTGACTTCCTTGTAGCTCTTTCAGATCCTGGAGGGTGCTGAGGTCTCCACACAACCTTCTCCTCTCCAGGGTGAGCAGCCCCAGCTCTCCCAGCCTGTCTCCAATGGGGAAGTGCTCCAGACCTCTTATCAACTTTGTGGCCTCCTCTGGACTTGCTCCAACAATTCCATGTGCTTCTTATATTGGGGGCACCAGAACTGTACACAGTATTCCAGGTGGGGTCTCACCAGAGAGGGGCAGAATCCCCCCTCACCTGCTGCCCACACAGCCCAGGGCACAGGAGTTTCTGGGCTGCCAGTGAACACTGCCAGCTCATGTGGAGTTGTTTTGTCAATCCTCACCCCCGAGCCACCCCAAACCCAAACCCTCACGCTGCTGTGCTGCTGTGCCAGCATGGGCAGAGCACAGAGCTCACCCCCCATGGCTGGGCCAAGAACCCACTGCCCTCCCCAGTGCTTGCTGGAGAGTCACAGGATGGTGCTGGTGGGGTCAGG
Source organism: Pachyramphus minor (assembly GCA_013397135.1). Taxonomy (NCBI): domain Eukaryota; kingdom Metazoa; phylum Chordata; class Aves; order Passeriformes; family Tyrannidae; genus Pachyramphus; species Pachyramphus minor. The sequence continues at coordinate 465,361 of VYXB01009791.1, read as the reverse complement.
GGCATGATGCCACCTGACACACCTGGGCTGGGGGAAGTAGAGAAAATAACTCACTTCACTTGAGCACTTTTATAGCTCGTAACTTCCTCAGAACTCTCAGTCCAGGAGCCAAACCCTCTGATAATGATGCCGTGTCAGAGCTGAGAACACTTGTAAAACCCTTAATTTGCTCCCTCCACAGCCTCCTGCCCATGTGACTCACGCCACACTTCCTTACACAACCACACTGTTGCCTCCAGGGATCTTTGCCCCTCCTGCTGAGCAGCTGGGACTGGAGCAGTGTCTGGAAACCTCTGTCCCAGTTCCCTGCAGATGCTGGAAGAGCCTGGCCAGGACAGAGCTCTGCCTGCAGAGCTGCATCCATCCTTCTCCAGGATGCTTGGCTTTGGCCCTGGCCATACTGTCACCAGTGACTGTCCTTTCCCAAACTGCAGCTCTGGACTCAAACCCCCAGGTCTCCCTTCAACCGCAATCCAAGCCGAGGTGGGATAGAGACCGTCCCTGCACTGGAAATCCCAGCCCTCCACGCAAACAACAGGGCTGCCAAAAGTCAGGAGAATCATTTCCTCTCTCTCTCTGCCTCTCCACATCTCACAGAGGTGCCACAAAAGTCCAGAGCTGTGGATTTCCAGGAGTCTCTGAGAAAAGTCAGAGAATCACGGAATGTGCAGACTTGGGAGGGACCCCCAAGGCTCATGGAGCCCAACCCTCAGCCCTGCACAGGCCCAGCCCCAAGAGTCACCCCCTGTGCCCCAGAGGATCAGCCAAACCCTCCTGGAGCTCTGGCAGCCTTGGGGCTGTGCCCACTGCCCTGGGGAGCCTGGGCAGTGCCAACCACCCTCTGGGGGAAGAACCTTTCCCTGAGATCCACCCTGCCCCTGCCCTGACACAGCTCCAGCCCTTCCCTGGGGTGCCATGGGTGCCCCAGGCGAGGTGGGTGGCCCCTGGCAGTTCCTCACTTCCCGCCAGGAAACTTGGTTTTAATTGCTCATAAAACTGCAACAATTGTTTGCAGTTGGAGCGAAGCTCTGGGTGCTCAGTGCCTGCCCCAGGCAGAGAGTTTTGCTTTAATTTCAGCTAAAATCGTAGAGTTAGTCCTGGTGCACTTAAAGGGGAAAAAATAAGCCCAATATTGAACAGGGGATGTTAGGAAAAAAAACCCCAAAACAGAGACCTTGTTAGCCTTATTGTGATCCCAAAGGAAACAGAAACACTCATCTCAAGCCTCTCGACTAATTAGAGGCTAAAAATATAATTGTCAGACCCCACAGCTACATGCAAAGCAGATTGTATGGGATGCTCTTTGTTATTTTAAACAAAATTACAGTTCTGAGAGCTGTTTCTAATGAAGGCCACCACCAGCTGCTCTTTGACAACAAATCTCTTTTACTACTGAATAACTACTAAAAAGAAAGGATGGGGCTACCAGAGCTCAGGAATGTCACAGCAACACCAGATGATGGTCACAAGTTGCCAAAGTATTCAGATTGCTCTGGAAGGGATCATAATTTCTGGGTCTAACCAGGGGCAAGGGATGAATTCCAAGATGCAGAATTACCCATGGATGAAGGGCTGCTGGAATTGTAGATTAGAGGACCCCATGGGCACCTCCACATGAGCTGCTCCACAGGGACAGGCAAAAAGTCTACTGCAATAATAGATGAGAGTCGTGGTGGCAGAGGGGATGGACTGGGGGCACTTCTGTTCTCAGCAGTGCTGAGACCACAGTTACAACTGCCTCTGGGTGGCCAGAGCTCAGCCAGCATGTTTGGAGCAGGAAGACCAATCCCATCTAGTGATCCAAAATAAAAACAGCTTGGATATGCTGCTTAAAAAACAAATAGTAATAATAATAAAAAACATCCTTCAACATGCTGAAGTATTTCTGCAAAATATCAGGGCAACTCTGACAAGGATAGATCTCAATCCAATTACTGGTAGATGAAGTTTCAGAATGGAATAAATTCCATCAAACTTATGGAAAAAGTTGTCCTTGTTGCTGCTTGGAGTACTTTAAATGGATTAAAGAGTTGGTTTTCAGTCCAGGTCTGAAAATGTGAATCCCCCCCCAGGGCTCTGGGCAAGCAGAGCTGCCAGTGGTGCCCTCAGCACATCCCATACCTCCAGCTGCTCTTCCCGAGGAGATCAGTGACTTGGGATCACAGGGTCCCACATCCAAAGTTATCCCACCTGGGAGATATGGGGCAGGTAAGAGGAGTTATCCCAGGGAGGGGGGTACCATGGCACTGCAGAGTTGCATCTCCATGACCCATCCTGGGTGTTGGGAGACATTCTCAGGCCAACAGGAGCAGGACATGGATGTCACCTCGCTCAGCCCATGGCACAGAGCCAACCACATTCCACCTTGGCTCACCCACAGCCACCAGGAAAAGGCTCACAAACCCTTCCTGGCTGTCCAACCAAAGAGCCAGGTCATGATTCAAACGCCCTGGAAGTAGGGTTTTTGTTTATATTTAAAAACAATCAAGACCTCTTTCAGGGCTGATTAGGCTCCACTTGCATTCCAGGGGGGAACATCTAGGTTTCAAACATGGGATTTTTCCCAAGAGCTCAGACCAGGACATATAAAGGAGCAATCTGCAGGACTGGAGTAGCCAGGCATGTTCCTGACTGCACAGCACCATCCTATGGGAGAAAGGCCCTCAAAAACACATCCAGAGGTGGTTGTGCTGGTCCTCGTGCCCATTTCCAGAGCAAGGGGATGTTGGAGGCTGGTATTGGTCATGGAGTGACACAGGGAATACAGGACAGAGTATCCAGCCCTGTGACTGAGCCAGGGATCAAGGGATGACACAAAAAAGCACGTGCCTCTCCCCAGAGGCAGGGGAGAAATTAAGAACTGGGGGGAAGGAACAGACAGCACAGGACCAGAGGTGAGAGGACAAGCCAGAGAACGTGTGCCTGGTGCAGGGAACGGAGAAGAGTGTCTGGGCAACTGCGGGGAGCCAGGAGCTGCACTGCTGAGGACCCTGGGGCAGGAGCAGCACTGGGGTACACACAGGTTTGGGGTCATGCCAGTGAACGCTGTAGAAGTGAGGACTGCTGGGGGTGGAATAAACAGCCTTGAAAGGAAGGATGCAGGAATGTAGAAGAGGGTGTGGAGAGAGCTGGAAGGGGAAATGGGCAAACAGGATCAGAGCCTGGGGGAAGAAAATACCACCAGAATTCAAAAAATGCCAAACTTGATAGGCTGGGCCAAGGATGCACCTGGAGCAAAGACCTGCCAGTCACCTCTGTGTCAGGGGACACCATCAGTGGTCTAATGACAACTTGTTTTGCACAAGAGTGAAGAAACAGGGGAGGGGGAGATCCTTCTGGTGCATCCAAGCTGCAGGACCACATCCCCAGCAGCATTTTCTCTGTCCCACCCTTTCCTCTGCCACGTCTTGCTCAGCCAGGAGTCGGGAGAGATGGATGCACAGAAGAGCCAGAAAACAGTTCATACCATGTGCAAGATGGAACAAGATGATCTTTAAGGCCCCTTCCAACCCAGACATTCTGTGATTCTGTGAGGTGGTGGTACATGGGCAGATTGACAGATCCCAGCTTAGAGGGTCCAGCAGTGCCACCCAGATGCCATCAAGGTGTACAGGATAATAAGGGAAGAGAATGCTTTGCCAGACCCCTAACGAGCACTGCCATCCATCTCTCAATGGCTTTAAGCATAATTAATTCCAGCACCCTGCCTGCCTGCCAGCTGACTCCACTCTTCACATTAATGACAGTGAAATCCCAGTTTCAAGGGACAGCAATGACTGCAAAGGAAGCAGAGCCAGGAGCACGAGCGAGATCATCTCCCTTCCCTTCCCAAGGCTGTGACACAGCCCTGGGGCTGGGGCAGCTGGTGGCACCAGGTGGCAGCAGCACACCGGGGATGTTCCCTTGCCAGGGCAGCCTCTGCCTCTTTCGTCTTCCCAAGGAGCTGGCACGGAACAGGGAGTGGCAGAGGCTCTGCCATGGCTGTGCTGATTCATTTCCCATCCCAGCCAGGGAGAAGCCCAAGGCACGAGCAGGGAGCAGGACAGACCCCTCATTCATTTCAACGAGGGCACATGGAGGAGCCACAGACCGAGAGAGCCCCCGCGGCCCCCGTGCCACCCCCACCCTCCAGGCCTTTCATCCCGAGCTGGCACTGAAGGGATTCAAAGCTAAGGCTCCAAGCTGAACTCCATAACCATCACACTGACAGAGACAGGAAGCACAGCTTTGGCAAACATTTCCCAAGTCCCCTGTAACTCCAGCCTGTTGTTCTCCAAGCCTTGTTTGCTTTTCTTTTAAAAAGCAGTTGGGACATTTCAAGTCACAATTAAGCCTTTATTCAAGTACAAACAATTGCCTGGTCCCTACCCAAAGCAGTGCAGATGGACCCATCCCAGCTGCAATCCAGGCTCCTGCCTGCTCCTGGGGGTCCTGCAGCCCTGGAGGGAGGGATGTGTGGGCACAGGGCTCCCTCTCACCCTGCCCTGGCACTGTGCACTGATCAGTCTCAGGAAGGAAGCAGCAACAGCTTCAAGGAAACGGTGCCTGCACTACTGAGGTCACATCCATCCAGGCTGGAAAAGTACTGTCTAAACTGCTCCCTGTGCAAACATTCAGATCTTGTTACACATGAGGAGAATTCACCTTTTAATTCCCGTCAGCTCGGGGAGTCTCTGACAGCCATGGTTTTCTTTGAAAAGCAATCTTTGTGACTGCAGAAAAACATGAAATATGTGACCCAAATGCACCAGAAGGCTCTGAAATCTCTCCCCCTCTCCACCCCACAACAGCTTTTCCCAGCTGAGATCAGGGCTCTCCAGAGCATCCACCTGCAACATCCTTGCACTCCACATGTGGGTATTTTAAAACAGTTTCAACCAAACAGCAGCAACAGAAATCCAGCCCTGCTGTTTTTATAAATATAACTATTATTCTTTTATACAGGTGCATAAACAGGCCCATCTGATATTACTTTAGGACTCCTAGGGTTTCTGAGGCATCTGCCTGCAGCCAGAGGACAGGATGGATGGGGGATCTACAGCCCTTGGTAAAGGCAGCTGGACACCTCTGGCATCCAAGCTGGTACCTGCCTGCAAGGATTTGGATCCCCACTGGGACAGACAGTCAGTAGAAACAGTGTCTGAAAGAAAAAAACACTGCTGTTATTGCAGGTAATCACATGCCCTGTAATGATCCTGTAACAGTACTGGGGTTCACAGCCCTGGGGCAGCTGCAATTCCAGCTCTGGCTGTGCCTCCTGGACTCTGGAACCATGTGCTGCTGGCCAGAGCCCAGGCCAGAGCCCATGTGCCTTCACTAACAAAGTTTCTAGGAGAGCCTGTTTTCTCCAAGAGCAGTTTTCTTCTATGGGAATAAAATGAAGCACTTTCTAATAACACACATAAACCTGTACGTGCAAAAGCTACAACCAAAACCACAGCAGGTTTGGGAGACAACAAAGCATTGGGATTTCTTCTCCTGACTCACCCAAACCAAGTCCAGCTTCCCCAGCAGCCTCCCCACAGCCAGCTGCCCCAAGGAGGTGGATCCTGCACCAGGATCTGCAGTGCTGACAGCGATGTCCAACCCTTGAAATGTGGCTGGGAACACACATCTCTGCTGAACACTCCTGGTGGAAAACCAGCTCCTCTCCAAAACTGGCCATCATTGTGCCATCATCAGATGAATTTCCCATCTTCCCCTTCCCCAGCAAGAAACTCTAAAACAGAGCAACAGGCACCTGCTCAGGGTTCTACCGTGAAGATGCAGAAGACCACAAGAAGAGATGGAAACCCTTGAGAGCTGTTATTAGTAAGTTAAGAGCTCACTTGGGATTACATGTCCAACCTGAGCGTGGCTGGCTCTCGTGGAAAGCCTGGGTTTGTGGGCAGCACCTCCAGATGGTTTGTTATGTTGACAGCCTGGACACCCTCCATCCTTCTGGCACTGTGGAGAGGAGCCTTCTGAGGGCTTGTGTTGCCACCATTCTCTTCCCAACCAGGCAATGAACTTGGAAACTTGCCCTTCATGAGACCTTTCCAGTGGTGGTATCCCTCCCAAAACCAAGCAGTACCTCACCTGGCCTTGAACAATTCTGTTTCCAATTGGGCTTAAACCCCAATTGGTTTAAAAAGGTTAAAGTAGATCCCCTGGTCTTTAATTTCCAGGTATCTGGAGCCTGCAAAAATGCTTTGTACTTCACCAATGGAAAATCCCATGGAGGGACTGCCTTGCACACTGACCTGCTTTCATTAATAACCTCACCTCAAAGGATGTGGGCAGGTCAGCAAGTTCAGCTGAGCTTAAGTGCTCCCATCCCTGCTCTGCACCACGAGCTTAACTGCTGCTAAAAACAGCGCTGGCCATGCCGGCCGCTCCAGAGGTACTCTGAGAAAGGGAAATCCCCAGCCAATCGATCCAAGGGAAGGGAAGGCAATTGGATATATATATAGCAAGTCCCCAGCTTATCTAGCAGCAAGAGCTGCTCACATTCACACACCCTGGCCCTCCCTGCTGCCAGCTTCCACCAGCATGGGGGATGAAGGCGGCCACATGCTGGGCTCGGCACTGAAAGGAGCCTGAGGATTTATACTCATCTGCTGCAATTCACACGAGGTTTTATCAAGGCTAGGAACAGAGCCTGGGATTTATTACAGTTATCAAAGGGAAGAAGACTCATTAGGGATCAAATTCCTGCCTCTAAAAGGTTTAGGAGAAAACTGAAATGCATCAGACTGACTCTACTTAAGATAAATCTCAGGAAGCAATGGGATTTTTATTGTCTTTGCAGTTCCCTTCCTCCCATCAGTGCATCACTGACAGGCACAGATGGAACCCCATGGCTGCTGAAACCAGAGGCAGTTCCAGCCAAACCCTGGTTTTCCCCAGTGCCATGCACCCACTCCAGCCCACACTGTGCCACACAGGTCACACCCCGAGCTCCAGCACCACAAACAGGTCGAGGGCAAAGCTCGACTCACAGCCCTCAGTGAGGCACCTCTCACTTCCCAGCTCCTATAGCTCCTTTGCCCTGGGATTTTGGGGGGTGGGAAGAAGCAGGAGCAGCAGCACAAGGGCAGTGGGATCCCACCCTCTGGGCTGCTGCTCCCCAGGGAATTCCAGCAGAGGAACCGGCCGCTCGTTCCGGCTTCGGTTTTGGCTGCTTCATCATGAGTAAAACACGCTGAAAATGTGACTTCCTCTGCTACAGACCTATTGAACCTTTTCGGAGAAGTCTAAGGAACTTCCTCTTGTATTTCAATAAAAGACAAGCTCACAGGAAGAACAGTTCCTGTCATACTTCTGGGAATTCCTCTAGTAAAAACACCTATTGAAGAAGGAACGATGCAGGAGGAGAAAGGGAGGGGGGATCACTTTTCACCAAGTCTCTGGTTTATTATAAAACAAAACTGTGAGTCCACTTTACAGCACAAACCCACTTTTACTTCCTCTTTTGCCTCATTAAGCAGCAGCAACGAAAGCTCTGCAGTTTCCTAATGAGCCAGATCTGCACTGAACCTCTGCATTCAAGAGTTTCATATTAAAAAAATAATCTCCCTTTGCTCTCTTTGCTGAACAAAACAGGCTCTGTCTGGGATCATCTTACCCAGCATCCAAAGGTGCTTGGCTACCTGTTTTCCTCTGGAAATGCACACATGAGGCAGCAGAGAGGCATCCATCTCCCTGCTGGCACACTGGGAAGGGTGGCACTCCCCGGAGAGTGTGAATATATTGACTTTTAATTTACAGAAAGGGGAAAGAGCAAAGAACAGGGTAGGTAAGACATGACCTCATGTCAGCCTGAGAAGGGCAAAGGACACCAGGGAGGGCTTGCTGGCACATCCCAGCCCTGGCATCCACTCCCCCATGGATGTGCATCCGGCCCTGCTGGCTCCCTGCCATGGCATTCCCTCTGCCTGCAATCCATCTCCAGGCTGCCCTATAACGAGCAAGCACCTTGGATGCTGGAAGCTACCAGTTCTCCCAGAGGGAATGGTCAGGGGTGTGACTCAGCCATAGGCACTAAAAAGCATGTGACCAATCCTTCAGGCCACAGCAGGCCTGTGCACTCTGTTCGATCATTTATGATCTCCAAACCCTGCAGAGGTTTCCCTGCAGGCTCTGCTCCTCCCCAAGTCCATCAAATCTCAGCCTGAGGCAGCTCCATTAATTATCCCTTCTGCAACCAGACTCATCCCTCACCTTCAGCAAGCAGCAAAGCTCCAACACGGTTCCTCATGCTCCCAAAGGGCTGTGGGACACAACATCAGCCAGGAGCAGAGTCACCTCTCCAAAGATGCTGCCCCCAAATCCCACTCTGATCTCACCAGGCATGGCAAAAGCCCACTCCAAGGATGGCAGCTGAGGAGCAGAAATGGAGTTGTGACAGAGCAAAGCTGCTGCAGCAACAGCTTTGCTGGAGGGACGTTTCCCCCGTGGGCAGAGGAGCAGTTGGCACTGCCCTGGGAGATGGTGCAACATGGCAGAGCCACAGGGAACGTCTGGGACTCGCTGTGGGATCCCCTCGGGGATTTCTGCACCGACCTCCAATGCCTGGGAGTCTCTTCCCTCACCACAACACTTCTAACGAACACCTCCTGGACCCCTGCCATTATGTGCCCTTTAGGAACAACAATAATGCACCACAGGTTCAAAACCCCCCAGAAAACAGGGACTTCACAGCACAAACCACCACTTCTCCTTGGAAATCAGGGGACTTTCTCTTCCCGTGGGCAGCTATTCCCACACAAAAAGCTCAGTGCACATCAAGAACAGACATTCAGAGCACAGCATAATTTCACCTGCCCGAGTTCAGAGGTACCAAGGCCCTGAGCAGGGCTGCAGTGTGAGAGCTGCAGCAGGAGCAGGAAGGATACGCAGCACTGGGTTATCCTGGGGATGATAACACTCCCTCATCTAGAAATGAAAGTACTTTATAAAGGCACTGTTCCCTGTGAGCTGCAGTACCAACTGAGGCTGGCAGTGTCAGAGCTGGCACCCGTACCAAAATTCCCAATCCCCTGGTTATCAATCAGCTCAGCCAGGCAACTACTGCTTTGTGAAGAGCCACTGCTGACCTCAGCTCTTGTCCCTCTCCCTGACACGGTGTTATTCCCTCTTCCTGCAAAAGGAAAAGGGGCAGCAGGCAAAGCTTCTGGCACCTTGTGGAAACCGGGTCCAGACAGAGACGTTTCCTTGCTGCAAGCAAGATGAGATTTCTCATTGCCCAGACTCCCTCTGGCTGGGACTGCACACACATCCACGGCCCCTGGATATCACTTGCTGTGCAAGAAACAGGGGGCACTGGGAGCTTTCCTTTCCTAGCGAGGACACCTCTTGTAAAGGGGTGGATCTGAGAAACACAAGCCAGGAGCATCCTGACAGAGAAACACTGAGTGTGGCACTTTCTGGAAGCAGCAGATCCTCCTCTCCACTCCAGGCAGATGATGAACAGCCCCTTGCAGGTGAGAGAGATGTTTGCAGAGGATCAAGAAGAAGCAGGCACATTGTTTAGGAGCACAAAGGATACAAATACACAGAAGGAAAAACTGATACCTCAGAAAGAGGAGCCAGAGTTAATCCCTATGCAGGGCTCCCAGCCATCCTGCTGTCCATTGGGACTGGAGGGAGTTGGCTGCACAGCAGGCACAGGGGCAGACATTCATCACACCAGAACTCAACAGCAGCTCCCCAAGTCATGAGGACCTCAGCTTTCAAAAAATAAAGCAGCACTAAACTTCAGCATCAAAGGAAATAAATCCCACATAGAGAGGACATAAAAGTCTCAGGCTGTGACAAACCCTGGAGTCACCCTGGAGAGGAAATGTGGGGCTGACAAGGGCCCAGAACTACCCAAGGGCACAGAAAAGTTGTCAAGAGGACTCCAAAACATGAACTATACTTCAGCACAGCCAGAGGGATAATTTAACACCCCAGGCCACTGGGAATGTATAGCAGACACAGCACCCTCAGCGGGACAAACAGCATTTTGAATAAAATCTCTGGTTCTTCCAGAGGAGCTTGCCAAATCCCACTTTGCTGTGCATCTTCCCACCAAGCCCCCAAACACATCACAGCTGGACTTCCCCCACCCAAACCCAGCCCTCACACACACAGGCTGCTCTGCTCCACGTCCGACTTCAGCCTCGTGCCTGAAGAGACTCATTTCTGCTGCCCCAAGCCTGACCTCCAGGGCAGCACAGGCTTTCTGGCCAGTGCCCAGATGCCATGGGCTTGCTCCAAAGTTTTCAGCAAGAACAGAACATTTTAGCCTTTGGAAAACTCAGTCTGCTGTCTGGGAAGGAAGGCAGCAGTGCCTTTGGCACGGGGGCAGCAGGAAGGGGGGCAGCATAGCTGGAAAGCAGAAAGCAGTACAAGCCCAAGCGGTGCTGACTGGGGTGAGAAGCAAAAATTCCAGGGCTCCTCACATCCTCCTAAAGCTACACCTGAGCACCAGGGTCACGAGGGGCCGCTGGGTGACGACGGTGCCAGGTGGTGGTGGCAGCCAAGGCGCTGCAGGAAGCACGGGCATGACCCCAGGGCAGGCAGCCAGGCTCTCCCCAGGTACCCTCAGCAAAGCGTTCCCCAGACTGGGTGTAGGTGCCTCATAAACGAGATACTAAACGGGACAGTGGCTTCTCCTGTTCCCATTAAGACAGTGGGACAGATTCCACCTGGCTCTGTCCCACTGGTGGCCCTGAGTGCTACGTGCCAGTCATGCTCCTGCAATAAAGTGACTTCCGCTAAGTATTTTGAAAGATTTTGAAAAAAAAAAAATTATTGTGAACCCAGGCAGCACAGTCTGAACAACAGAGGCAACTGAATAGATTCATGCTGCATTGCCACAAGGCACTCATCCACTCGGGGAAAGCTGGCTACTTCAACAAGTTTCCAGAATAAAACAAAACAACAAAACCCTCTGAAGCTTCCAGAAGGAACAATGCAAACTGCAGCCCTCGCTCAGAGCGGTCCTGGACTCCACCAGGGACCATCAGGGAAAGGCTGGCAGGGTCTAAGCAATTGAACTGACTGCAGAGTAGAAATGCTTGGAGGGTCCTTACCATAAAGCTGTCACTCACCAGCAGTGTCACGTCCCAGCACGTTCTGCCAGAGAGCAATTCCACAATTTCATTTTGCAGTGAAGAACTGGTCAGGTTGGAAAAGACACAACAACTCCGTTGCCCAGTCAGTGCTGCTCAGACAGCACGAAATGGCAGAAAGCTCCAGAGAACACCCTGCTGCAATTCTGGGCTTAAGTTCAGCTACAAGACTTTGCCCCTGAGCAGATAAGTTGGGAGCCGTGTCAGCCCCTGTCCCTGCTGCCAGCACAGGCTCCTCCAACGCAGGGAGGAGCTGACAGTGGTCAGCAACCTCAGCTAAAGGCACCAGATTTGGCTCTTGTTCCATCTCAGACAGAGGCACCCAATATATCACCTGGACTTTGCCATCAGAACATTCCCGTCCACCTTATGTCTAACAAACCCCATTCCCAAGGTTTAGGTAGACCTCAATCCCCACCACCATCCTTCCCATCTCTGTGGTGGGATCAGACCCACCCTCTTGCAAGGGACAGTGTGGTATTTCTGTCCCCCAGGAAAATAAATGCTGGAAAGCAAAACTGCATGGTACACAGCTGGACCAGGAACCTTCCCCAGAATGCAGTGCCTGAGATCAGCTGTGTCAAACACCCTGCTGAGCAAACACCCCACCTAGAAGATAAGCAACAGGACCCAGGAGGGCAGGCAGATCAGTAATGTTCTGCATCAGAGACTGAAGGGAATGAAGCACCTACAGAAGCTCACAACATAAAAGGAAACCTCTGAGGCCAGAAACCTGATACATGTTGAAACAAAATATACTGACACACAATTCCCCTCTCCTGGGATAAGCCCTGGGCAGGCTTTTCCCTCTTGAAGAAGAAATTTTAGGGCATCTCAATTGAGAAAGAGCAACACAGTCAAAATAATAAGTGACAACGAAGTCCCTGCTGTTGCAGAGCGAGAACTGCTCTGAAGGTGCTGTATGTGCTCTGTCCCACTGAAGTTCTCTCTGCTGGGAACGGCAGATGCTGCTCCCAAGCCCACCACGCACAGATCACTGCAGAGTGATGCTGCAAAACAAATCCCAGGCAAAACTATTTCCACAGTCCAATCCCCATCCCTCCTGGGAAGGGGCTCCTCCAGCTTGAAGGTAAACCCAGGTATGACAGAGCAAAGGGGGGCTCCACATCAACCCTCAGCATGAGGAAGTCCTGACAGACCCTAAACCTCCACGTGTGTCAGACCCTCAAGAGCACAGGACTGGCCAGCCCACAGGTAACCACAGGAAAGCTGGAGGGAAAGAGATGGCAGGGAAGGGAAGGGGGGTGAGGTGCAGCCCAAAGAGCTCAAGCTTTGAGACAACAGCTCCCCAGCAGCAGCACAGGCTCTCTGGCCGGAAAACAGGCTCATTTCAAGCAGGATTCAACCCCTGAGGACATTTCAGTTTCATTTCAGCTCCCATTCCCAGCGAAAAGAGCCGATTTCCCTGCGCAGGCAAGAAACCAGGCGCTATTCCAGCAAACCCAGCACCACGGTGCACTGCTGCTGCCAGAGCCTTCCAATCCATCCCAACCTCTGGGCTTGGAAAGCTGAGGCTGCAAAGCTGAAGCACCTCAGTCTCCTTCCGTGCAGAAATTGCCCATCCCTCACAGAAAGCATCCCCATTCCCTTGGATTCGGCTCTGGGCTGCGAGGTGCGGATGAGGCTGTACCAGACAGGAACCAACCCCCTGGAAAGCGGGGCCTGAGCAGGCATTTGCTATTTATAAGCTAATCATCTGATCCCTCCAAAGGGAAATCCTATCCTTTGGGGCTGTTGGGAGCTCAGGGAACTGCGGGAGCGCCGGGCAGGAACAGAAGGGAAGCAATTACAGCAGCGAGGAGTGACCAGACAAAATTCCTCCCTGCTCCTCTGTGCCATCCTCCTGGAGAACAGGCCAGGGATTAGGAGCAGGGGTTAATCTGTTATGCTAATTTGCTAAGAGCAAAGTAATTTTTTAAATAGCTCTGGTCTCCATTCATCATTACCTAAAAAAGACCCCGATCTAGTTCTGCAAAGAGCAGCAAGAGTCTCACAGTAAGAGCCTCCTGGAAATCCAGGAACACGTGGGGAACTGCCTGGCTGGAGCTGCCTCGGAAGGTGGAAGAGAAAGGTATGAGCTTTCATAATTGCTTGCTAGTTAGGGGGGACATGCCTGTCCTGGGAAGTTAAGCGTGATGTGCAAGCGCCGATTTTACTTTTCCTGTTCACATTTCTCCCTGATGGAAATAATCTGGGTTAGATGACACTGCTGGATTTTGCTGTGAAACAATGCCCAGTCACCTCCAACACCACTGCACACACTCAGTGCCACCCCAGAAACAATCCCAGCTCTCTCTAACCTCCTTTTTCTTCACTTCTCCACGTATCACTGAGAACAAGCCCCCCCTCTGCTGACAGCAGCCTCTAAAACAGAGGAGGGAGAAGAGGAGTGGAAATAGCTCCATCTCAAACAGCACAGACTAAGCCACGTCTCTTGGAGGAGAAGGGCCAGTTCCTGGAGCAATCCTCACAAACTGTGTGTCCAAGGGCCAGGCAGGCCAGGTACCTGCCTCCAGGTGAGCAAAGCTCAGTGAGATGTAGGGCCCAGGATAGGGAAGGGATACTCACATCATTCCCTGGGCTCCCGCCGGGACAAGGGAGACATTGAGAAGCCCCACGTGAACAAAAAACAAAAGCAGGCCAGTGCATATTTGGCAGATCCAAATCACAATAAAAGCTGGCACAGCAGCCTCCTCCAAAGCAAGATCTACTCCCAAAGCTTCCCTTGATTTGGATTTTTGGGGTTTTTCTTCCTTTTAGCTTGTTACAGCCCAACCTGACAGTAAGTGAGACCGTTGTTGAGACAGAAGGCCTGCAAGGACCTTGCCACAAAACCCACAGCAACGATACCTCTGAGGAAATGTCCCTGTTCAGGCTCTCTCAGATACATTAAATAACTGCCACAGCCAGAGAAAGATTCCTGCAAACACAGCAAAGGAAAGGGGAACTCAGATGTTCCTAGAAATTAATAAATGAAACTTTTCGGTTTGTTTCCCAGTCTTCATCCCAGTTTACTTAGAAATCCATCCTCCAGCAGACTTCCTGAAAGACATGAGAACCACCTTACAGACCCCCAGGCAGAGCAGGCCCCAGATCTCCAGGGGCTGCCAGCCCGGCTGGTTTTATCAAAAAAAGGAAAATATGGAGACTCCATGTAAAAGCTGGCAGCCCGTACAAAGTCATTGCTGACTCTGGGAAGTTTCTTCTCATGGTTGAAGCTCTGTCACTTAAAAATATACATTTTGGTTTGGTTGCACACATACCCCACCCCGGCCAGGCTGAATTCCCAGCATCCAGCCTCTGTCCTCCACATGCAAACTGGCCAGATCTCCTCTCAAGTTCTTGCTGGAGGAAGCAGATGGAGTTCTCAGCACCACATGGCAGCTTTTTTCACCTTTAATCCCAACATCTCTGAACTCACCAGCTCTGAACCACACACAGGCACCAAACCCAGGGGCAGCAGCGTTTGCACCAATGTGGGAGCTGAACTTACGCTCCCTCTCCTCCTCCTCCTTTACAGTGAGGGTCCAAAGCCCACCTCCAGCCTGGCTTTCTGCATTCAATATACCCATAAACTCAGGCAAAAATTCCTGCTTCCTAGGACAGATCCCACTCCTCCCTCCCTTGTCTCTCTGTCCCCATTACAGACTCTTCTAGAATAGTTTGTTTTCTCTGGTAAAACATGTGTGGCCTCCCCAAAGTCCAGCGCCAAACTAACCAGACCCCCGTGTTGGATCCTCATTTCCCATTTTCCACTCAGCACTCCGAGCTTCCCATGCAATTCCTCAGCTTTTAGCTGCAAAACTCCTTCAGGTCACTGCCAAAACCACCAGCAGGATGCCTATGAGACCGCTGGCATACTGTCCCCAATAACGTCCTAGGAACCCCAATTTCACATGGATTATTTTGAGTTCATCCCCCTTCAGTTAATTCAGCAGGAAAACCCAAAGGCATCGATGCAGACGCTTTAGGGAAGCCAATGTTGACAACACACAGCGTTAGCTGAGAGGGGTCGAAATAAACGTCCAACCCGCATCACCACCAAACTACAGCCAGAACCAGCTCCTGCCCAACACGGAGGGGAAGCACCTGCTCCAGAAACCCAGCCCCGTGTGACCTCCGGGAGATAACCGGGAGCGAACAAGAACCAGCTCCCCGGCGGCACAAGAACCTCCCACCCTCCAGGCGCTTCCAGGCGGGATCTCCGCGGCCCAAGGGAGAGGGGGAGCGAGCCGGGCCCGCGGGCTCGGCCCGGGGAATGGCCCAGGCCCCGAGCGCCGCAGGGCCAGAGCGGTGCAGGGCAGGGCTGTGACGGCCGACCCGCCCCCGCCCGGTGTGGCGGAGGGGCCGCCGCCTCAGCGCTGCCGCCGCCGGGCGGTGCCGCCCCTCACGGACAGGCCCCGGGG